>CM062804.1:1443489980-1443802326 GCA_031772625.1 Pinus tabuliformis | reverse complement strand
TTCCTTAGAAAATTTGTGTTAGTATTTTTGAGATATATAATCTACAGCAAGTCTTGGAAGGATCATGTTGAACATGTTGACAGGCTGCTACAACTATTAGAGGAGAAACAATTATATGGAAAAGATCCAAATGTTTATTTGGAGTACAAGAGGTGGAATATCTGGGTCAATTGTATCTCATGAAGGAGTTAAGGTAGACCCTAGCAAAATTAAAGCCATTAAGGAATGGAAAATCCCTACATCCATAAATCATCTGCGAGGAATTTCTCGGGTTGACAGGGTATTATCACAGTTTGTTAAGATTATGGGAGAATATAAACTGCACCTCTAACAACACTATTGAAGAAAGATGCATTTTCATGGACTCCAGGAAGCAACAAAGGCCTTCAAACATCTTAAAGAGGCAATGTGCCAAGCACCTGTCTTAGCTACATCGGATTCACAAAAACCTTTATTGTGGAATGTGATGCTTCAGGAAATGGAATTGGTGCTGTTTTATGCAAGATGAAAGACCCCTTTCTTTTGAAAGTCGTCCAATCAAGGGAAAGTTTTTTACACAAAGCTATTTATGAGAAGGAAAGTTGGAAATACTCCATGCACTTAAGAAATGGCGACCCTACCCAATGGGAAGACACTTCAAGGTAAAATGGATCATGATAGCCTTAAATACATTTTATAACAAAGATTATCCTCTGAAGAGCAACAAAAGTGGGTCACAAAGATGTTGGGTTATGACTTTGAAATCATCTACAAAAAAGGGAAGCAAAATGTGGTGGCAGATGCACTCTCAAGAAAGGATGAGGATGTGGAAGCATTGTTGTGTGCCATTTCTATTATCCAACCAGATTGGATAAATGAAGCAAGGGAGGAATGGAAGAATGACAAAGAAGTGTGGGCACTTATTTGAAAGTTACAACAAGATTCCAGTATGTCGAATACATTTAGCTGGCAAAATGATTCGTTATGGTACAAAGATCGCTTATACCTCTGTAAGAATTCCCAACTAAAACAAAAGATTCTTATGGAATTACACACTTCTCCCTTAGGAGGGCACTCAGGATTTTTAAAAACTTACCACAGGGTTAAGAAGGAATTTTTTTGGGATGGCCTTAAATCAGATATTCAAAAGTTTGTGGTGGAATGTTTGGTTTTCCAACAAAACAAATTTGAAACAATTAAGACACCAGGTCTATTATAACCTTTATCCTTCCAAGCCAACGTTGGGAGGAGGTTTCAATGGATTTTATCACAGGTTTACCCAAGTCTAAGGGAAAGAGTATCATCATGGTGGTAGTTGACAGACTTACCAAGTATGCACACTTTTGTGCATTATCACATCCATTTAAAGCCAGTACAGTTTCTACTGCATCTATGGAAACAATTCAAAAGATACATGGAAACCCAAAGATTGTTGTAAGTGACAGAGATCCCATTTTCATTGGAAATTTTTGGACATAATTATTTTCTTGTCTTGGTACTCAGTTAGCTCATAGCTCATCTTATCATCCTCAATCTGATGGGCAAACTAAGATAGTAACACAAATGGAAGGATATCTTCGTTTGCTTTGTATCTGATAAACAGACACAATGGGTCAAATGGTTGCCTATGGCTGAATGGTGGTATAACACTTCCTTCCATACAACAACAAAATGACACCATTTATGGCACTTTATGGGTGTATCAGCCACCATCCATCGCATCATATTTAAGAGAAAATTCTAAGGTTCAAGCAGTGGAACATCACATCGAACATCAACAACAAGTCCTCCAACTCTTGAAGGATAACCTCGTGTTGGCACAAAATAGAATGAAACAATAGGCATATCAACATCACAGCGAAAGAAGTTTTGATGTAGGTGATTGGTATTCCTACGGCTACAACCATATAAGCAAATTTGCTCAAGCAAGCTAAGAAGGATAATAAATTATCACCAAAGTATTATGGTCCGTACAAGGTGTTGCAAAATATTGTTACTATGGCATACCAACTGGAGTTCCTGCAGCTTCTCGATTTCACCAGTTGTCCATGTTTCATGTTTAAAGAAGGTTATAGGCGATAAGCTCCAGTTCAAACATTATTTCCAGAACTTGACTAGGAAGGAAAATTATATTGGAACCAGAAGCAATCACAGAAACAAGAACTGACAGTACTCGAAATGATCATTTCAGAGTATCTATCAAGTGAAGAACCTTATCTGCTGAAGATTCCACATGGAGGATGAGAATTTCATACAGAAGCACCTAGAAACTATCAAGCGTTGAGGACAACACTTTTTGAAGGAGGGAGGACATGTTGGGTCCCTATAATACTAGTGATTACCCCATTACTATTGTAGTTGTACCCCTTATTAATATTGTTGTGCCCCTATTGTCCCATATTGTTATTACTGTGCCCCATAGAATCCCTCTATTGTTATTTTTGTGGCTTTATATTATTATTGTTAGGTCGGCTGGGTTATATTGTGACTCCTTAGACTCCTATATATAGAAAGGAGTTTTTGTCATTTGAATCATCCAAGAATTGTTCATTTATGTAATGTAAAGGAGGTTGCCCCCTTGAAGAGGCTGAATTCTAAGGCGTTGATCTATCTTTTTTATCTTTTTCTTGAGCTGGTTTCATAACATTTGGTATCAGAGCTTTGGATTCTAGGGTTTCGCTGCTCCAAACAGGTCATCGTGGAATTTTCGCTATAACTTTTTTCTGTGACGTTTCAGAAGCTAAAAAAAAACCCATTTGAGAAGAAATCGTGCTGAACCTTGGGTCCGAATTTCAGAGCTTTTCGCACTATATTTGCGGAGATATGATCTGAGGAAGTTGGTCTTTTTGCAGACTCCTGAATTACATTCCAAACAGGTGACCTGGGAAAATCGTCATAACTTTCTCTCTGAGCATCAGATTGAAATTTTGTAAGAAGGTACAGAAAGAGGACGGACTGTAGTTTCTTGTATATATTTTTCAGAGCCAAAGGTCAAAACAGTGACTCGTGGCACGTCGTACAAGTTCGCTCTACTGAACTAGTCTATAATCAGGTCACTGTGGGAGATTTGGCATAACTCTTCCTTGGAGAATCCAATTGGGGTTAGAGCATTGAAAAGAGGACACAAAGGCCTACTACAGATCACAATTTCAGAACTAGATGATCTGAAATTACAGAGATACATCAGAGGCAATATCGAGCTCCTACAAAGTGAAAAAAGGTGTGTAGATTTTTTAAATTTTTGCTTAAGCTTGGTTTGAAAAATTATTTTAAAGGAATTCAAAGGGCATAGTAGAGCATTATTATCGGTAACTGATGCCCCGAGGAAAGAAAATGCAAACACCTAGTAAGCAACCTGAAAGCTCTAGCATGACTCATGAAGAAGAGGAAGAAATGCTACATGATATATCAAAATTACAAGACCAAGTGCAACAAATGTCACTCTCACAAAAGCTAATAGAAACTAAGATAAATGGCGTGGAACCTAAGATAAAGGGCGTGGAAGCCAAGATTGACTATTTGAAGATAGATTTGAAGGCAAATTTGACAAATTTTCTACAAGAAATACTTACTAATGGTGAAAGGGGAGTAAAGGAAAGTCATGATGCAAACAAAGGAAATATTAATTATGATTTCATAGATTCTAATGTTGGATCGAAGACGCACCATATTCCAAAAATTGATATGAGGAAGTTTGATGGCAAGGATCCCGCAACATGGATATTACAGATGGAGCAATTTTTCGATCTCAATAATGTGAAAAACACACAAAAGGTACGTATTGCAACTTTATATTTGGAACCAAATCAGTTTGTATGGTATCAATGGCTTTGCTCTCGTAAACAATTTATCACTTGGGAAATTTTTACGGAAGAATTGATAGCACATTATGAGGATACAAAAAGCAACACTTTTTTTAGCCAATTGATAAGTCTCAAACAAAAGGGTTCAATAATGGAGCACATTGAGGAGTTCCAAAAATTGAACATAAGGGTAAAAAATATTCCAGAGGAGCATAGGATTGATGTGTTCATAGGGTCTTTAAAGGATAATATCCAACATGATGTTCGCCTTTGGGAACCTGATTCATTAGAGAAGGCATTCAGGTTAGCAAGAAAAATGGAAAGCAAAATTATGGCAACCAGGAAGCATACCACTCACAACTATAAAGACGGAAGTGTTGTTGCCACTAGTCTTCCACAACCTATAAGGTTGACACCACAAAAATTGGAAGAAAAAAGAGAAAAAGGGCTTTGTTATAGTTGTGATAGAAAATACACTAAAGGTCATAAGTGTGCTGAGAAGAAATTATTCTACATAGATTGTGAAGAGGAAGAAGAAAAGGAGCAAGAAAGGTCAAAAGAAGAGGATATACTCCAGGAACAAAGCCTAGATGAAGAAAAAATGAATCCGACCATATCTTGTAATGCATTGGTCGAAATTACCACTCGTCAAACCATCAAGATAGAAGGACAAATCAAGAAGAAAAAGGAAATAGTGTTGATTGATTCAGGAAGTACCCACAATTTTATTCATTGTAAGGTAGCAAAAGAATTGAATTGCTTCTTATATCCAGCACCAGAGTGTCAAGTGATGGTTGCAAATGGAGAAACAATAAATTGCTCTGGAAAGTGCCATAATATCAAGCTATCCATGGGAGAATATGTATTGACTAGCCCAATGCTTTCCATTCCAATGGGAGGTGCTGATGTTGTACTAGGAGTCCAATGGCTACAATCCTTGGGTACAATAGCTTTTAATTTTCAAGAACTTTTCATGAAATTTTCTATGGAAGGAAAGGAAGTTGAATTAAGGGGTATTGCAGGGAAACCAGGAAAGATAATCAGCTCTAATGGTATGACAAAGCTTCTAAAAAAGGAATGAAAAGGTGTAATTTCACAATTATGTTTGCTAGATGTTTCCACATTGGAATCATCTATTTCTCCAGATCTCCAAAAAGTCTTGGACAATCATTCCAAGGTATTTGAGACTCCCAAAGGTCTCCCACCTATTCGTGATCATGATCATGCTATTCATCTGATTCCAGGAAGTGTTCCTCCAAACATCAGGCCGTACAGATATCCCTATGCCAAAAGAGTGAAATTGAACGTATGGTTGCAGAAATGCTAGAGGCTGGTATAATTCAACCGAGTCAAAGTTCTTTCTCTGCTCCAGTAGTATTGGTGCACAAGAAGGATGGATCATGGTGCATGTGTCCGATTATAGGGAGCTCAACAAGCTCACTATTAAAGATAAGTTTCCCATTCCTGTCATTGATGAATTATTGGATGAATTGCATGGATCAATTTACTTCACCAAGTTGGATCTTCGTTCAGGATATCATCAAATCAGAATGAAGACTGAAGACATTCCGAAAACAGCATTTAGAACTCATGAGGGTCATTATGAATTTTTGGTCATGCCTTTTGGCCTTACCAATGCACCTTCAACATTTCAAGGTTTGATGAATTCAATTTTCAAACCATTCCTTAGAAAATTTGTGTTAGTATTTTTGATGATATACTAATCTACAGCAAGTCTTGGAAGGATCATGTTGAACATGTTGACAGGGTGCTACAACTATTGGAGGAGAAACAATTATATGCAAAAAGATCCAAATGTTTCTTTGGAGTACAAGAGGTGGAATATCTGGGTCATATTGTATCTCATGAAGGAGTTAAGGTAGACCCTAGCAAAATTAAAGCCATTAAGGAATGGAAAATCCCCACATCCATAAAGCATCTGCGAGGATTTCTCGGGTTGACAGGGTATTATCGCAAGTTTGTTAAGAATTATGGGAGAATAGCAGCACCTCTAACAACATTATTGAAGAAAGATGCATTTTCATGGACTCCAGAAGCAACAAAGGCCTTCGAACATCTTAAAGAGGCAATGTGCCAAGCACCGGTCTTAGCTACACCGGACTTCACAAAAACCTTTATTGTGGAATGTGATGCTTCAGGAAATGGAATTGGTGCTGTTTTAATGCAAGATGAAAGACCCATTGCTTTTGAAAGTCGTCCAATCAAGGGAAAGTTTTTACACAAAGCTATTTATGAGAAGGAAATGTTGGCAATACTCCATGCACTTAAGAAATGGCGACCCTACCTAATGGGAAGACACTTCAAGGTAAAAACGGATCATGATAGCCTTAAATACTTTTTAGAACAAAGATTATCCTCTGAAGAGCAACAAAAGTGGGTCACAAAGATGTTGGGTTATGACTTTGAAATCATCTACAAAAAAGGGAAGCAAAATGTGGTGGCAGATGCACTCTCAAGAAAGGATGAGGATGTGGAAGCATTGTTGTGTGCCATTTCTATTATCCAACCAGATTGGATAAATGAAGCAAGGGAGGAATGGAAGAATGATGAAGAAGTGTGGGCACTTATTCGAAAGTTACAACAAGATTCCAGTATGTCTGATACATTTAGCTGGCAAAATGATTCGTTATGGTACAAAGATCGCTTATACCTCTGTAAGAATTCCCAGCTAAAACAAAAGATTCTTATGGAATTGCACACTTCTCCCTTAGGAGGGCACTCAGGATTTTTAAAAACTTACCACAGGGTTAAGAAGGAATTTTTTTGGGATGGCCTTAAATCAGATATTCAAAAGTTTGTGGTGGAATGTTTGGTTTTCCAACAAAAAAAGTTGAAACAATTAAGACACCGGGTCTATTACAACCTTTATCCATTCCAAGCCAACGTTGGGAGGAGGTTTCAATGGATTTTATCACAGGTTTACCCAAGTCTGAGGGAAAGAGTGTCATCATGGTGGTAGTTGACAGACTTACCAAGTATGCACACTTTTGTGCATTATCACATCCATTTAAAGCCAGTACAGTTTCTACTGCATTTATGGAAACAATTCAAAAGCTACATGGAAACCCAAAGATTATTGTAAGTGACAGAGATCCCATTTTCACTGGAAATTTTTGGACAGAATTATTTTCTTGTCTTGGTACTCAGTTAGCTCATAGCTCATCTTATCATCCTCAATCTGATGGGCAAACTGAGATAGTAAACAAATGTTTGGAAGGATATCTTCGTTGCTTTGTATCTGATAAACAGACACAATGGGTCAAATGGTTGCCTCTGGCTGAATGGTGGTATAACACTTCCTTCCATACAACAACAAAAATGACCCCATTTATGGCACTTTATGGGTATCAGCCACCATCCATCACATCATATTTAAGAGAAAATTCTAAGGTTCAAGCAGTGGAACATCACATCGAACATCAACAACAAGTCCTCCAACTCTTAAAGGATAACCTCGTGTTGGCACAAAATAGAATGAAACAACAGGCAGATCAACATCGCAGTGAAAGAAGTTTTGATGTAGGTGATTGGGTATTCCTACGGCTACAACCATATAAGCAAATGTCCCTCAAGCAAGCTAAGAAGGATAATAAATTATCACCAAAGTATTATGGTCCGTACAAGGTGTTGCAAAATATTGGTACTATGGCATACAAATTGGAGCTTCCTGCAGCTTCTCGATTGCACCCAGTTTTCCATGTTTCATGTTTAAAGAAGGTTATAGGCGACAAGCTCCCAGTTCAAACAATATTTCCAGAACTTGACGAGGAAGGAAAAATTATATTGGAACCAGAAGCAGTCACAGAAACAAGAACTCGACAGCTATGAAATCGATCAATTTCAGAGTATCTTATCAAGTGGAAGAACTTATCTGCTGAAGATTCCACATGGGAGGATGAGAATTTCATACAGAAGCACCTAGAACTACTCAAGCGTTGAGGACAACACTTTTTTGAAGGAGAGGGGCATGTTGGGTCCCTATAATACTAGTGATTACCCCATTACTATTGTAGTTGTACCCCTTATTAATATTGTTGTGCCCCTATTGTCCCCATATTGTTATTACTGTGCCCCATAGAATCCCTCTATTGTTATTTTTGTGGCTTTATATTATTATTGTTAGGTCGGCTGGGTTATATTGTGACTCCTTAGACTCCTATATATAGAAAGGAGGTTTTGTCATTTGAATCATCCAAGAATTGTTCATTTATATAATGTAAAGGAGGTTTCCCCCTCAAAGAGGCTGAATTTTAAGGCATTGATCTATCTTTTCTATCTTTTTCTTGAGCTGGTTTCATAACAAATTAGGCTACATTATTAATGATCATGTTATGCATGTGGATTGAGAAAAGATTTAGGTCATTCGTGACTAGGAAACACTGACCACACTAACTAACCCTAAAAGTTTCTTAGGCCTTGCTAAATTCTATCGTAGTTTCATGTTGGGGTTCTCCCATATTTCATCAACACTTAGCTAAGTGACTAAGGGTGGTGACGGAGAAAAAATAATGTGCATAAAGTTTCAGCTGTAAGCTTTTGATGATATCAAACACTGTATGTGCTCAACTCCAATGCTATCCTTACCTGTTTTGTAACAACCTTTTGAGATTGAGACATATTCTTCATATTATGTTGTGCATGCAGTTCTCACTTAGCACGATCATCCAATGGCCTACTAGAGTGAGACACTTTATGTATGAAAATAAAATATAT
The DNA here is from genome assembly GCA_031772625.1 of Pinus tabuliformis. NCBI lineage: Eukaryota > Viridiplantae > Streptophyta > Pinopsida > Pinales > Pinaceae > Pinus > Pinus tabuliformis. Next base: position 1,443,793,810 of record CM062804.1, on the reverse strand, counting down.
TCCATTGCACAAGCCTATCGTTAATGGAAGAATTACATTATTGAGAATGAGACATTCATCCACATTGATCAGAAGCATTCACAGTTCATGTAGACACAAGGAAAATTGTAGAATAACCAAGATAAAAAGTGGTCCACATACTTGTAACAATTTCATCTGAATATCAAATATAAGATATGGATCACTAATCATGTTGTTGATTGCGTCAATTGAGCTCCAGTTGCAACACTAACCATTTTTCTTCACTCTACTAAGCATTATGCATCCGAGTGGTTCCAACGCTATGAGAGTGATATTGAAAGTGCTACCACCAAATATATGTTAAGAATATGAATAATCATCGCTGACTTTCATCTTTGGGATAAAATGTTATGCCATCTGGTCCATCTCCATGGTCCATCAAGTGAGCATGAAAATATGATTTGGTAATTTCACTACAACTAGATGGAGGGACACTTTGTTGTGGAAAAGATAGTGGTTGAGTTACGAAAATGTTTTTATTAGCTAAAATTTGACATTCTGTCAACAAGTATATCAAGTATTCCATTTCCTGCACCATTTCCAAACCATACATTAAGAATTAAGGTACATACAACCCTCTGCACACTCATGATATTCTCTGGGAATCCATCTCGATGGACTACATGTTTGGAATTTCTTCAACCAACTAGGGAAATGACTGGTCCTTTTCTAAGATGGTCATTCTAATAATCTATAGGAAGAATATCACAATCGAGGCCACTGCTATCTGATCTGAATGAGTGCAAAAACATTTTTGGGATACTATAAGCCTTCATATCAGATTGGGACAATAGGTTCCTAAGAACCTTTTGGCTAACCCTCTATTCATTTTTTGACACCAAGCTCACTAAATCCACTACCTTCCACCACTAAACTAACAGCTAGATAGAGGTCATCAATAGGTACAGGGGCTTCACACAATGAACCTCTGACATATCACGTGCATTTATGGTATATTAAACAATACCCTTAATTTGACTACATATTGGAAAATACCTCTAAACATCACATTATTTAATCCCCTAGCAAAATGAGCCAAATACACCTTCCCAATTTAAAAAACTGATACTTTCACGATATTGTAGCTATCCATTTTTTCATTAACATTTTTTATGCCCCTTTATATTTTCATTAAATTTTAGGTCCATTTTTTATACCTGCCAATATAAAAAGTATTTACCCCCTATTATATGCTCAATATATAATGTCATTTTCTACTGAATATATATCCCCCAATATGAATGCATGTGGTATGGTTTCCACAGTGAAGCCCCCGTTCCAACAAAATGATATTGCATATCTTATGCATGTGAAAATCCAAGCGTCCACTCACATGGGATAAAAATTTTCCCTGTGTTCAACATAGCTAAAAGAAGACCCCCCGCCCATAGCTTGATTAGCCATAACCATTTTTAGGTGGGCATGGGATTTCAACCATTGGATCCTATTGATGTAGTACTACCCCTTGCATCCACACAAGGATAATCTTCCCATGCTCATTTTGAGGTTGAAAAAGCCACCAAACTCATTGAATGATTTTAGAACATCTATCAATAGGTCCTTGATATTTTATAGAAAGCTAAAATTGGCTAAATTATATTAGTCCTTGATATTTTATAGAAAGCTAAAATTGGCTAAATTATATTACAAGAACATCACTAGAATTGATTTTTTTTGTCTATTTTAAAATTCTAGATGCGCTATTTCATTCCAAATTTAATGAAATATGTGTTCAACACTAAGTACAAGAAATGCCATGATCCATGTCAGTTGCCACATAAATCATAGGTGGGAGACAATTTGGTTGCATTTGCAGAAAGGCCACCTTACAAGACCCCATTAAAAGCTTCATCAACCTCACTATGGACCTTACACCATCATCAAGGTTATGGGTCAAAATGCTTTTGAGTCAAGCATTCCCCCCTTCCCTGGCTTACACCCAATATTCAATGTGTACCTCCTCTGACCATACATTCCACCATTATTGGGCACATCAAAGATAATAGACAATTGACATCGGCATAGCTCAATCATCACCTCATGGAACATGCAACCATTGATTAGATCATGGACACACCAGTTGACAACTCACTAACAGGAAAGTGGTCCACATAGGGCCAAGTACAACATATGTTTCCCCATTTGACAAGGGAAATCGACACAATGGATACCATTTCTTCCAAAGTGGGGAGGACTAACCTAGGTGGATCTCACTAGCCACCCACTTATTCCACTAACTCAATGCATAGTTTTCCATCTTGGCAGTGTTTCACAATTTATCAAGTCCTAAATTTTCAGGGCCACTTTGAGGCCCTAAACTGATTTTTCTTTATGTGGAAGGGGCCTAGGGAATAGCCAGAGGCTCTGTCCTGGGCTCAATCCAAAGGTGTAGTTCTTGGCTAGACCCTACCAACAAACTACGTAGCCCACTAAATAGATATTCCACGCAAAAGTTACAACCTAGGAAGTTGACATACTAACTAATTCCACCAAAACACAAACCTTTTGGTGTTTCATCTCCTAGGGTTAGGATTTTGAATTTTTAAGGGTTTTCTCTTGATGCTTTATGTTAAAAAGGGGTCTTTCGACCTCATTGTAATGTGCTTTTGCGAATGTGTGTAGCCGTCACATCTATTCTCAAAGATAAGCTACCAACATTTGAGCGAGTTTGTTTCATTCTACATTTTTTGTAGTTTCAACACATTTATTTATTAATAAAATTCAAGTTTTACACTTTCTTTGTATTTTTATTATAAATATTTATTTCATTTCATTCCTTCATAAATCCAAGTCATTTGTTATGCATCATTCATTAATCATGTGTGCAAGTATAACTCTTGTATTTGTATCACTTTAAAACTACAAGATTTGTTTTGTAGTTGTGATCATTTGAGTATACATTGCCGACCCTTCCACTAAGTAGAATTAAATAAATCTTAGTTGTGGTCATTTGAGTATACATTGCCGACCCTTCCACTAAGTAGAATCAAATAAATCTTTCTTCCTATGAGTTTGTTCCATTCATATTTATTTGAATGTGAAATTATGGTTGCATTAAGACTTGAAAGAATATTGTTTTAAAAAGCATGATTATTGGAAATAGAGTTTCTATAAAATAGAGCTAAGAAGGCATGTGAATGCTAATAAGTTTAAGAATTATGAACTAAGATGTTGAAGAGATTCAAATTTAAAATGTAATGTAATTAAAAAAATAATGCTAAATACAATTTCTCAAATTTTTTTAAAAAATATGTAATTTTAAATTAAAATATTTTAATAATGATGCTGATTTAAAAATTGATACTCTCATTTGACTGATCAAAAGTTCTAAAAAAAAAATATTTTAAATTAGAATACTTTAACAAAATTAAAATACTTTAACAATGATACTAATTTAAAAATTGATACTCTCAAATAAGACTGATCAGAGGATCTCAAATGAAATGGATAGAATATTATACAAAAGGACAAAGTAGAGAAGCAATGAGAGAATATGAAGACAGGAAAAAAAATGGAGTAAGATCAGGGCCAATTTTTTACATGTTGATTACAAGTAGAGTTTGTTAATTACAGTGAAAAGAAGCGCATATTTAAAATTATATTAAATAACTCTTCAAAGTATCACTAGTATCACAGAGGGTAGCAAAGTACATTAATGGACTGAAGCAGCCTAAATCCTTTAATGTGTTGATAGGCACACACTCAAGCAGATATCAATGTGTATAATAATGCATCATTGCGTTCATTCTTGATGCATGGTTACTCAATCTTTTTCCATTCATCTCTTTCAAATACTTTTTCACTGTTGTCAATTATATATTTAATTGTTGAATTTTGTATAATTTTTAATTTTTTAATTTGTTTTAATTATTTCAGATGGGCTATATTTTTTGAAACAAATATAATTTCAAATTTCACATTATATGGTTTTTACTCTTAAATTACTTAAATGTGTATTTAATATAAATCTATATTAATTATTTTAAATTATGAAATTAATATTGTAATTTCTAATAACTTGTTTAGCGGTAGGTTTATAACCATTTTTTCCAGAGTTATAGTTATTTTAGAGTTATAATTTGGATTGATTTTTTTAAAGAGGGAATTATAATTTGTAAATATTTTTAAAATTTGTTAGTGAGAGAATTATAATTGTTAAATAATTTGGGTGATGTGATGAGTTTGATGTTTTATTAAATATTTGAAATTATTTTTTTTACAAAATTATATATTTTTTTAGTAATGGGAAAATTTATTATAATTTAGTTATCAAACCAAGGATGACTATCACTAGTTGTTATTCAAGGAGAACAACAATATTTGGAATTAGCTGTTGGTGTTTCATAAAGGGGAATTCAAGGAGAACATCATCATCTGGAATTACCTGCTGGTGGTCCATAAGAGAGGAGACTTTTACTTCAGCCATATATCTTTGGGTCTTTGGATCTTTGATTGTTAACTTGTTTGCTTATATTAAAAGTAAAATTTTAGCCAAATAAAAAAAAAATTAGATCATATTCTAAACATACTCTATTATAAAATTTTATTTTCATATTCTAATTTATTTTTAAATTTTAAATATAATTTTATACTAAAAATTATTAAAAAAATAATATCTTCTCATTTTTTAATAATTTAGACTAATATAAAATATATTTTTAAAATTTAAATCATAATTAAATTTATATTTTTAAAATTTAAATCATAATTAAATTTATATCCTATCTTTTTATTGTATTTAAGATAAAAGTAAGAAAAACATTTTATATGAAGAGTTAATGAATATACTATGGAATTGGGATTAAGTTTAGATGGTGTTTGAAAGTCCACGACTTATTTAATTTAGCTTTAGCTTAAGGATAATTATAAGGAGGGATGGGTTTGTGGGAGGGCTAAAACTATTTTTTATTTTAAATTAAGATTTGATTTTAAATTAAGATTTAAATTGTTAGAGATTGGTTAATAATTTAATTGTTTTATATAAGATATGAAAATGGTGGTGGTTGAAAATAAAAACATTTAATATTATATAATTAAAATTCTTTCCGATTAAAAATTATAAATACATTGATTAACACTATATATATAAAATGTAATAATTTAATTATTTTATTTTAAAATAAATAAATATATAATTATAATAAATTTAAAAAATAAAATCAATGGACAACTTTCGAAATTTCTGCCTAAGTAATATGATTTCTTAGTCCATAAGTTTAAATTATTATAAACAGAGATGAAAGTGCTTCTGTTGGAATTTCAAAATGAGATAACCTGTTATAATTAACACCTTTGTTGCCCTTTCACACATTTAATAAAGAAATAGCAATAATATATACATATTTTTAACAATATTTGGTCGTTAAATCATTCTATACTATACAAACTTTTAACTATATGTGATGGCTCACGTCATCGCTCACGTCATCTTTAGGATGGTCAAAGAAAGAAAAAGACAAGCGTGATACTGTGGGTGACATTGTTATCTTTGCCCATAGTCTTTAAAAGTTAGTAGGGATCGTAGGCATTAAGATCATGACTCTACGTTTAAAAAAATTAAATATGGCAATGCAAATGCAAATTGTCCCACATGCTTTCGGCGGGCATGGGATACAAAAAAAAAATTGTTGAAGAGTAAGTATGGTGAACCATATTATTATCTAAAATAAAATAACTTATAATATGCTTTGCTTTTTTGGAATTTAGGTCAAATATTGATTTTCGTTAAGGTTTTTGTTATTTAATATCCGTTGTGATTATATATAGAATTTCTAGGATATTTAAATATTTATAATCATTTTTTATTTTATATATATAAATAAATAGAATTTTTAAGATATTTGAATTATAGAGAATTTATAATTCAAATAAATTTATGAATTTATTAAAATTTATATAAATTTGAATGAAAAAAAATAGAAAAATCTCCACCAATTTATAATAAACATAATACAATTTCATATTAGATGTTTTTGTGATTTATGATTTAAGCAAATATTTTCTGGATAAATCACATAGAAATCTGGAACCTCTATGGAGGTTTATTATTAGGATTTGGAGAGCAAGATCAATAAATCACCAATTTATATTAGAGATCAACGATAATTTTTTAACAGTCAAAAAGAAATTGAACATTAAAAATTTAAAGTTCCATCTCTTATATAAATTGGTGATCTATTGATCTTGTTCTCCAATCTTACCTGGATGAAAATAGATTAGAAAAACCTCCACCAACTTATAACAAATAGAATACAACTTCATATTGGATGTTTTTGTGATTCATGATTTAAGCAAAGATCTTCTAGAGAAATCATATAGAAATTTCAAACCTCTATCGAGGTTCATCATCAAAACTTAGAGAGCAAAATTAACAGATTACCAACTTATATTAGAGATACAATGGTAAATTTTTAATAATAAAAAAATATTAACAATTAAAAATTTAGGATTCCATCTTTAATATAAATTGATGATCTATTGATCTTGCTCTACAATCTTGTCCAGATGATGATGATGAACTTTGTTAGAGATTCCAAATGCGTCTACCTAAAATTTTTATATAATTTCTCCAGGAAAAATTTGCTTAAAAAATACAGCTTTATAATATTGATAATATCTTATAGTAATTAGGGTCAATGATATCAAATTATATGGATAAGGACAAGTCTACCTGAGGCCGAGAAATTGCCGAGATACGGACTCCACCAGCAGCACATGGAAGCCAACGAATGAACAAGAAACGACTAAATATGGGCCGGGGCACCCGAGGGAGTCATAGAAGGCAACTAAAGCCGTCCCCTGACAATCACACATAGCACGCCTGTGCTTAATCAACGCGTAAATGTCAACATCAGTCATCTTCCAATTCAAGTTTGTTGCGGATAAGGCTGCCAGCCTATGCTACAGCTTACCAACTCCATTAAAAATGGTCTCAGCACACCTGTCCTTGTTGTGTTATGACCTGTCGGTAGCCATGGGCAGAGGAAGGTGAGCAGAAAGTGGGGCTGCCTGTGATGTATGATGTTCCCCTCTATCACATGCGTAAGGAAGTGGATTTCTTTAACAGGTGAACGCGGAGAAGAATCGACCTCCTGACTCCTCTATATACACATCTAACACCCATTCTAAACCATCGGATCATTCAGTCAGTCCAGCCGTCATCGATCGCTCTTTCGGCCTCAATATCTGTGAGTTGAATCGGATCTGAAGCAGCAATGTCTGACAAGAAGTTCTCAACATCACCTGCAACTGCAAGTTACGCTGAAGGAATTCCTCCCCCAGGTACCTATATATCCTGTTTTCTTCATTTTCTTTATCACTTGAGTTTTATAGACTACAGATTCTGTCATACAGTTATATGTACAATTCTGTAATTCTGTATTACAATGCACATGGAGCAAGTGTAGTCTGTTAGAGTTTTAGTGGTTATATTTTCTAGTCAAATTTATCTAAAATCTAATAGAAATTTATTAAAATTATAAATTACCAAGGGTTTTAGCTCACGGGACTTTGGATTGATGGTGGATGGGTATACTGTTAAGGCACTCCTTGCAATAGGTCACCGGTTCAAATCCCCGTGGGTGATTAGGTAGTATTATATAGAAAAAAAAAAGTTACCAAGGGTTTTGAATTCATACATATAAGAAAAAATGTATTTTAAATAATAAAAGATCAAGATAATATCAAGAGTGTTCATAAAGCACTTTTGTTGTTGAAAGGTTATAGGTTCATTTCTCTAAAACCCCTTTGCTATTGAGAAGTCATAAAGCACTTTTGCTATTGAAAAGTTATAGGTTCATTTCTCTAAAATCCCTTTGCTATTGAGAAGTCATAAAGCACTTTTGCTATTGAGAGGTCATAAGTTCATCTATCTAAACCCCCTCTTGGTCAGGGTCTAAGGTTGATCCCTTCAAGTGGATTTACCTGGTGTAAATATTCAGTCGCATTTACCACCATCTGGAATATTCTGTAGCAGTCACTACAATCTGGAACTGGGTGTGTGAACCAAAAAAACAAAACCAGGTGTGTGAACGAAGAAAAACAAAATTTAGATTTAACCAAAAATTGTTTCCGTCGATTTCAACCAAAAACTTCAAAATTTATAATAACTAAACAACACTTTTACTTCAAAATTTATAATAACTAAACAACACTTTTACTTTATAGTTATCCAAATTAAAATTTGATGAATATGGAAAAAATTCCATTCTATAAAATTCAATACAGGAAAAAAATAATTAGAGAATACATATCTTAGAAACTCTTACAAATAGATATTACCATTTTCTGTCCTACTTTCCTGCACACAACTATTTTTCTACTATATTTTAATATAAAATTTACTGTTTTTAGCCCCTAGAAATCTTTTAGTATACCATTTACTATTTTGTATAATATTTTTTAATATAAAAATTACTGTTTTTCCTATTTAGGAAAGGGAAAAAGGCTTTTTATCTCAATTATTTTTTTATATGATGATCACATATCATTTTAAACAAAAGTGTTCTTTATGTTATTATCAGGCTATCCCACACAAGCTCCTGCTCCCCAGTATACTGAAGCATCTGGGCCTGTAAAAACGCAGCAGAGAGGAGAGAAAGGATTCATTGAAGGATGGTATGGATGTGAACTGAATATTTTTCATTATAGGGGTATATATGATTCTCTGTTATAATTTGTTTTATGGGGTATGATTTTCTGTTAATTTTTTTGTTTTTTTGTGTTTGCATTTGCAGCCTTGCTGCCCTGTGTTGCTGTTGGGTGTGCGAAACATGTTGCTGATAACGAGGATTGGATTTATATTTGAGATAAATAATTGGAGTTCTACGGTTGGAGTATGTGTCTTTATATAATTGAATTTGCCTCTGCTTCTGTTTACAGCACAGACCAGATTTTATGATATGTGGGTAAAGTTTTATGTATGTAAATTTGACTTAAAGATTAGAAAATAAAATAAATTTATTTTATCTGAATTTACGTTTTATAAAAACAATTATGACTATAGTTATGAGATATGAGATTGGTGTTGTTCATTTTTAATTTGATATATTATTGATGTGTTGAATATTGTTATATTCAATTATTTTATTGATTTACTACTATTAAAATAAAATAAATTTATATGTTTTTTAATTAAATGTATAGATATTGATTTTTTATTTAATTTATATAATTAATACTTTAAATAATATTATAATTATAGTTTTTATTTACCAAATAATATAAAAATAAATTTTAATATTTCAAAATACATTAAACTACCTATTTTAAAACAGGGAAAAAGGAATGCTAAAGTAAATTACGAAGTTGTTTGAAAATGAAAGAAGGTTGTTGGATGGTTTATGGATAATAAGATTATATTCTAAAGAGAGTTTAGGCTGTTCAATGATTCATGGATAATTAAAATAAAATTTTAAATAAAATTTAGATCGAGCTCAAAAGATTTGAATAATAAATTATTCAAAATGTGTTATGAGATAAATAAGTTTAATTATTTTAATATTTTAAGAAATGATTTCAAATTTAAGAGATATGATCATTATCTTTCTATCTAATCAAGTTCTCATAAGCATAGATTAAATTTAAGAAATTTGGAGCATAGATTAAATTTAAGAAATTGGGAATAAAAGTTTTCATCTCATCGAGGGGCCATGGTTGAGATAAATATAAACAATTTAAATTTAAGAAATTGAGAATAAAAGTTTTCATCTCATCAAGGGGCCATGGTTGAGATAAATATAAACAATTTAAAAAATATGAAATTTTTCATGATATGACACCTTGCTATGAGAAATTGAACAATGTTTTTCATTTTAATGTTTTTTTTTTTTTACACGTGAAGCAAGTTCTAGGAACAAAGTGTTTCATTTATAATTTGTAATTTTTATTTTATTAAATGATTTTTTAATAATATATATATATATATATATATATATATATATATATATATATATATATATATATATATATATATAATATGTTTAAATATATAATTTTAGATAATAATAACCATATTTTATTTAGACATTGACTGAATTTAATTAATCTGTAATTATTTTTAAGTAGGTTCATGCTCTTGCTACAATTATAACATGTAATATTTCATTTCATGAATTTACAGATTAAAGATAGAATATCTTATTTATGTTATTTAATTTTTTAATGAATAAAAGATAATTGAAGAGAGAATATTTAATTTATGTTATTTAATTTCTTAATGAATTAACGATAATGAGTATGAGAATCTAAAATTACAGCATTTGAATTTAAATCACAAATATTGAATGACTATAAACAATGATATATAGTCTATCATTTTTAATTACATTAATAGGTGCGTTAATTTTGGAATGAGGTTTCTACAATTTTAATTTAATAATCAATAATTAATAGGTGGATGGTAGGGATTTTACCTTCTTAGAATATCTTATGAACAAGTATCATATGAAATGAACTATGGTTTTTTGATCATGTGGCATTGATAAGTAATGATATTGTAACAAAGCCTATTTAAAAATTAAAAATCTTCATGATAGAACATGGTGAATCTCCATGATTAAGTATCTTGTCATACTGTTTTTTACAAATGTAAATGTCTTTAATATATATATATATATATATATATATATATTAAAGAGGCTTTGTATTATAATAGAGTTACAAAAATTACTTACTTTAGAGAGTTAGATCTCAAGAGAGACTGGCTATGCACATGGGCCTAAAGCTGAGAGAGTAGATGGTGAAGGCAAGTGTGGGGAGGTATTTTCTCATAGAGGAGAAACCAAAGAACTTCTTGATAGTTACATTGCAACAAAATAGGCAAAATCATATTTAAATCCAATAACAAAAAGACATAAAAATTGCAGAAGAGGCTATCTTGATGGATTTGTAACACTAGCTAGCACTCAAGGGGGTCCACCTGGATCGTGGGGATAGTTCGTATTAGTCCAAGTCATCTGGTAGAGGGAACCCCGAGGAAGGTGGTTGGATGGAGGAGACTGTAAACTCAGAGTGTTGCTAGAGAGAGTTGCTGACTTGGCCACCTTGACTGTTGCGCTAGCCACCCTTGTCATAGGAGGGGCCTAAACTTACAAAGGAAAGGTTTTAATCGTTGTGGGACTTGCATCATCGAGGTGAGGGGCTACCGGGATTTTCATGGGAAGATTTTGTGTGCACTAGAGAAAGCAAGGAATCGCCCACTATTTTAGCCAAGGGAGAATCTAAACCCTAAAGTTGCATGCCGAGGAGGTTGGCAATGAAGCAATAAGCTAACATTGCATGATGTAAATGGAATTCCATATCAAGGATGTTTCCTTCCAACAACACATTCGTATCTTCCTGATCCCAGTAATGGTGGCCAAGGAGGTTGTGTAGAGCCCAAAGATGGTTGTTCGTGACCCTGAGCTCCCGTTCTTCAGCATCTGCCACCATTCATCTATAACGGTGTGAAATAGTACATTCAAAATGTTTATCTCCGTGCCCATGCCAGGGAGGGAGGGGATATCTTCCTCTTCCTTGGCCACCTATGTTAGACTACACACGTTCTCACACCCTTATTTCAGAGAGATCGAATGAAATTCCCTGAAATTGAGCAAAGTCTCCACCTTCGTGTAGTTGAAATTTAGTAGAGTCTCCACCTTCGCACAGTTGAAGGAATGGATGGCCATGTCAAGAGCAATCATCCCTTTAACAGTGTTTGTGGGACGCTATATGGTAAGTTGTATCGACATGCACTTAATGTGCTTTAAATCAATGTCCACCCCACTCCTGACCGATGACACAGTGGGAGGAGGGATAGTAGCATCACCAGAATCCCACCCCAATCAATCAATGCACTAGGTTCATGAAGACCATTAATGTCTTCGATTGTGAAACTGGCACCTAGATTGAGGTGTAATAATAATAATTTTAAATAAAGTTATTATTTAGTTATTTTTTGTTATTTTCGTAATTTTAATAACATGATATGTATAATAAAATGTGTGTTTTTATATTTATTATAGATTGATACCTATCGACATTTACCAATCATTTAATTTATATGATTGTGCTAATATAAATATTTAAAAAACACTTGACACATTAAGTTGACACATTAAATTACCTCTATTAAAATAATTGATATGAAATAGATATAAAAAAGCTTATTTGAGAAAAATCTTCAATAAAAATAAACTCATACACATCCAAATTCATTTATCAATATTCTAAAATGTATCTTCACATTTTTATAACCACGATCATAGAAAAAATGAACTTTTTAAATTACCCATATTTATTCATAAAAATAATTGTAATGATATGATCAAAACATTTGATAATAGAATACTCTCCTCGTATTGAATTACCTTGTTAAATTTTCCTAAATAATTGTTCCCTTCAACATAGGAGCAACAACTTGAAACATTCCTAGAATTTCACTTTTCTTATCAACTACAATTTGGGAAAGAGCTAACCAGCCATCCTCAGGGTATTTAATGCCCGGGGATATGCACGCAGCTTAGCCCGATAACACGCGAAAGCCAAAATATTAGTTAATGCCGAAACTTGGCTTTCGCGTGTTATCGCGTTAAGCGACGTGCATATCCCCGGGCATTAAATACCTTGGGGATGGTTGGTTAGCTCTTTCTTACAATTTGAGTGAAAGAAAAAACTTTAATCTAATTTTATTCTATAATAAAGAAGTTAAAAAATTTCAACAATAAAAAATAAATAAGCCATATATGTCTATGACAACCATTTTTTTCAACATACTAAAATCTTTAACATCAAGCCATCTATCTTAAAGGTGAATTATCTCAACTTCACTAAAATTTTAGCTTTTATTTAAATATGATTTGAGATACAATGTAACAATATATGATTTTAAAGGTGAATTATCTCAACTTCACTAAAATTTTAGCTTTTATTTAAATATGATTTGAATACAATGTAACAATATATGATTCTAGGCTATTGCGATTATTTTAAGTGGATTATAGAGAATTAACATCTAAGTTATATTCATAATAACATTCATATATCAATGAAAATTAATCTCCAAGTTAATTATTTTTTTAATTAATTTATTTTAAAATAATTAATTAAAGAAAATATCATATCAACATTTGTCATATTGATATGTGATATTGAGAAGTCATGGTATTGGCCCATGGTATTATAACAAAAACTATTTACCAGTTAATAATTTTCATGGTAAAGTGAGGGTTAATTTCCATGGTTAAGAATATTGTTTAATTCATATGTTAATTGTTTTTATAATTAGTAGTAATAATATTTTTAAATAAAGTTATAATTTAGTTTGTTTTTATGATTTTTTTAATCTATGTGGTAAATGTTTTGATGCTTATAATGTATTGATGTCTATCAACATTTACTAGTCATTTAATCCATATGGCTATGCTAGTATATGTACTAATTCTTTTTGTAGCTTGCAATTCCATAGTGGATTGTGAAGGTAAATGAGAATTTGGGTGGTCTCCATTTTATGGTCAATGTGGTTGGAAAGGAATATGTTTCAGACTCCCTAGGTGTACACTAGGATACATTAATCATAGTGGGGATCATGATGCCATTGGGGTAACCATTTTGGTGCTTATAATGAATTGATGCCTATCAACACTTACCATCCATTTAATTTATATGGATGCACTAATATATTTACTAATTCTTTTTGCACATTGCAATTCCATAGTGGTTTGTGAAGGTAAATAAGAATTTGGGTGGTCTCAATTTTGTGGTCAGGTTGGTTGGAAAGGAATATGTTTCCAACTCCCTACGTGTACATTGGGTACACATTAATCATAGTGGGGGTCACAGTGCCATTAGGTACATATGTATATCAATATCAATGTTTGTACTGACATTTTATATATGTGTGTGTGCGCGCGTGCGCGCAAAATTTCATAAACTTATAATTTACAGTACGTTATCTTTCCAGTTTCAAAATTGTCACTTGTGTTTTATAACTTTTCTTTCTTAAGCATGCTCCTAATCATAAACCCCACACCTATTTTTATCAAAATTGTATTTTTATCAAAGTTGTATTACATCACCTTTGTTCAATGACCACTTTGATATTTTAACATTTCAAAATTGTTCTTGGATTTACAAGGGTTTAAAGTTATTATTGTTTAATGGCCTTGTTAATATTTTTATTGTTGAAAGAATAGATATGCGATCAAAAGATACAAGCAATAATTCCAAGGAAATTATAGAGGATTAACTTTAAACAATGAATATTCCTAATTAACCGCAATGAGGAAATTATAGAGGATTAACTTTAAACAATGAATATTCCTAATTAACCGCAATGTACAGTTGCATACAAAAATTACTAGAGTATTCACACAACAACAATTACAACAATATATTCAACCAAAAACTGGACAAAATATGGTATTCATTGGTGCTTAGTATTAAGTGTCAAGGTAGGTCCATGAACCGACTACCAAGTCATTTTATAAGATAAACCTATAAGCCCTACATCATAAAACTCAATGAAAATATTATGATTGTGAATGCTATTATTTTTAGCATTTAATGGCATTGATGCCAATGTTTATCTTCTCTGCATTTGAATATCTTACCTAGCCAACATTCATCCCTCAACTCTATTCTAATATATCATGATGGAGAGATGCAATCTTTTCATTGTAGCTTCCTCTAATAATGTCTCTCATCATCTTTCAACCTTAGACAACAATCGTCATCAAATTCCAATTGCATAAGAAAATGGAAATGGCATTAAGGATCTAAGCTTATATTTCAGGAGAAAGAAGGTTGGCACCCTCTCTCTCTTCACCGTCCAACTCTGTTACTATATCCTTCCCTCTCTCATCTCTCCTTCTATCCCCCATTCTCTCCATCTCTCCTTCCTTGTCTCTTGATCTCACTCCCAAACATACACTCTCTCTCTCAATATCTCCCTTGTCACTCAATCTCTCTCTCCACTTCTCACTCAGTATGTATTTCTTCTTCCCTCCCTCTCTCCTCCTCTCTCTCAAGTCTGCTCTCTTGTAATTCCTCTCTCTCCCTTTCTCTCCTACCTCCCTCTCTCTTCTCCCATCACTCTCCTCCTCTCTCTCAAGTCGCGTCTCTCATTATTCCTCTCTCTCTCTCTCTCTCTCTCTCTCTCTCTCTTTTCCCTCCAATCCTCTCTCTCTCTTCCCTCCAATCCTCTCTCTTCCCCCACCACTCTCTCTCCCTTTATTTCTCTCTCTCTCTCCAACTATGTTACTATATCCCTCCCTCTCTCCTTCTCTCCCCCCTTCTCTCTATCTCTCTTTCTTTGTCTCTTTATCTCAGCCATTAACATACTCTCTCTCTCTCTCCATCTCTCCATCTCTCCCTTGTTACTCCCTCTCTCTCCCCCTCGCACTCTCTATGTCTTTATTCTTCCCTCCCTCTCTCCTCCTCTCTTGTAATTCCTCTCTCTCATCTCTCTCCCTTTATCTCCTACCTTCCTCTCTATTTCCCCATCTCTCTCTCTCTCTCTCTCTCTCTCTCTCTCTCTCTCTCTCCATCCTCCAATCTTTGAGTCTCCCCCTCCATCTTTGAGTCTCCCTCTCCCTCTCTTACCCTTCTCTACATCTCTTACTCATCTCTCTCTCTCTCCTCCTCTCCCCTATCCTTTAGTTTATCTCCATTTCTCCCTTGTCCCCGTATCTCTCCACCTCTATCACTCTATCTCTTTGTTCTTCCCTCCCATATATATTTAGAGTTAATATATAGCATGATATATTAACATATATTATAATATAACAAATTTAATATTGTATTAATCCAAAATTATTAAATTTAATAATAGTAATATTATAATATATTAATATGAATATTTGATTCAATAATATTAATATTAGGGTTAATGATTTTTTTTTGTATGGTATTAATAATAATTTGGCCCATGGTATTTGGCCTATAGGCGTCACCTAAATAAAACCTATTTTTTGAATGTTAGTAAGTATAAAGAGGTTTATGGAGTAAATATAAAAATAAATTTTATCTTTGGTTTATTTATATTTGTATTTATTTATCATATCTCTTTTATTTACCATGGTATTTGGCCGATAGGCTTGATATACAATTAGATGCTGATTTCTAATCCTATTTGATATATTTTTATTTATTTATCATATCTCTTTATACTTCTTTTATATTTATTTATTTACCATACCTCTTTTATAAATATGGTATTTGGCTCATGGTATTAATAATTATTTGTCCCATGGTATTTGGCTCATAGGCTTCACATAAATGATTTTTTATTTTTTTTTTAGTTTTAGTTAATATAAAGAGGTTTATGGAATAAATATAAAAGGAGGTTTTATTTATTTTATATTTTTATTTATTTACCATACCTTTGGAGTAACTATATAAAAAAAAAATTAATTTTTTACCATACTTCTAGTTTATTTATATTTTTATTTATTTACCATACATCTTTTTTTAGTGTTGGTAAACCTCTTTATATTTTAAATTTATATTGTGTTTATACATACTAATAATTAGATTGATTTTTAAATATGGCTGACATTAGATTAAAAATGTTAAATGTTAAACAATACATTTACATTTACATGTTTATATTTTTATGTGAGATCTACCCCATACAAGGTTGTTTACATTTACACTTACGCTTAGTTTACATTTACGTTTATGTTTGCATTTATGTTACGTTTACATTTTTATATATAAGTAGAATTATAAAGTCACTTTTACAAGATTGGGAGGTAGGGAGTGATTAGACAAAGTAGGAAAGTCACTATATCGTCCCTATTTGCTTCAAGGGTTATGAGAAACTCGGTATCCAACACACCAATGGGAGATGGATCTCTACCAACCATAGCCATTCATTACGTTCTTTTAGATGAAACAATGATACTATTGGGTAATTTAATTTCCCCCTATGATTTCTCGGTCTACTTCAACCCTTTGTAGACTTCTTTAACCACTAGTTGAGGCCTAAGTCATTCTCAGTTGCTCAAGGTAATCTGTTTCTGAAAAATCCCCCCAACTTACTCTATGAAATACGACATGCTGAAATACATGAGTAAATGCATGATAATATGCATCACATATGCACAAAAATACATAAATTAAGATTGATATGCATTTCACAACAATATATGAGTTATGGCATCAAAAAACAAATGCACACAAATGTTATAATACTTATCTTTCTGCCAATTAATTATAGGCCTTCCAAATTCCACGCATTTATAGGCCTTTGAAATTCCATGCATTCATAGACTACATTGTTCATTTTCTCTCAATAGTGGGTCACCCCTAAGCTGGAGCGTCGATTCAATGGGCATCAAGTCACGAAAATCATCATATGTGCTCAACACTGTCAACCACCCAAGGTACCAAATCTAGCAGCCTCCAACTAGCAGGCTCACATCCCCCATCAACCCCTATCTTTGCCAGCGAGGGATGTTTCAGAGTAATACAGATAGAGGAGTCCCACTGCCCTCATGGTTCTTCCAAGTACCCTTCCAAGCCCTCAAACAACCAAGATATGAAACATGACAACCTCCAATTATGACAACCCCTAGTCAAACTCCCCTATTATTATCATTGTAACTATTTTTATAACAATTAAATGACCGAGAAATTGGGACACTAATTCCAAAGTTTTGGGAAGGGAAATTGGTTGAGGAAGATAAGATATTTAATTTCAACATGGAGGCTGAAATTCCTGACTTAAATGGGATGACTATACAAATTTACTCAGCTAGTGGAAAAAGGACAAGAGCCATGCTTCCTTGGGAAGACTTACAAGCAAAAAGGACAAGGATTAAATTTTTGGAGTGGATTGTCTGGTTACTAGACCCACCCTGAGTAGAACACATGATAAGAGGGATAATTTTTGGCTACAACTATCATAACGGAAGATGGTAAGAGGAGGAGACAAGCCATAATGTGGCACTAGTCGATTGGGTAAGTGTCTAAGAGGTTAGAACAACAGAAAATAAAAATAAAAAATAAGAGCACACCGGAGGTTACGGGAAAATGATATTTTGATACACAACAATGGAAGTAGGGATAAAACGCGAGAAAACGATGCAAGGGTGGATTTCATTCATGATGGAATCAATCATTTAGGGAGAGAAATAAAATTGGGGGGCTAAAACGCTCCTGGGGACATTCATTCATTCATGAAGGGAAAGAGTCGACAAGGGGGAAAGTGGAAAATATTCCCTCACAAAGAGGAAGAGAGAATAAACAAGCGGAGAATTTAGACTAAGGTCGGGTCCCAAGCAAGGTCGGGAAGTTGGGGCCCGAGTATGGTCAAAGGTCATGAGGTTGGAGCCACAACAGTGTGCACAAGGTTGTTCTTTGCGGAGAGGGCTCACCTCGATTCTCTCTTTCAACACTAGGCCCTTGGCCTAGTGACATGGCATAAGCCATGGTGGCATGGTGTCGATAGAATTCCAATGCTAGAGTCACCATTATGGCACCATGTGAGGACCACATGGGTGCCACATGGTAGGATAATAGTAGTATGAGGGGTGGGTCATCGAATAAAGTCAACCGAGATGACTTGATCGGTTGGTCCGCGAGTGAAGTCAACTAGGATGAGTCAACAGAGTCAGTCATTGAACGAAGTCAACCAGAATGAGACAGTGAGTTGGTTGTCAAGTGAAGTTGACCATGTTGAGTTGGAAAAGTAAATCTTCTAACAAAGTTGACTAGGATTAATCGGTGGGGTTTATTAATGAAACTTTGGGAAGACATAACTATTGATCCCAGAGCCCATTTGAGACAAAATTTGTATAGTCAAAAAGATCTCAATTAGATTAACATAATGTCATTGTTTGTGTTGACCTTTTGAAGAGCTGAAATTTTTAGATCCCATCTCTATAACATGACACTAGATGTCATGTCATCATAGTAACTACCTCCTTCTACCTTTATTATGGGCTAGAGATAATAGGGGTTATGTTACACCAACCAACAGACTCACATTCCCCATCATCTTACACCCAAGTGGTGTGAACCCTTCCTTGCACGTGCAGTCCCTTGGGCTATGCCACCACCTTCGAGGGTGCTTTACTTGGCTGAACAAGAATGTTCTGGAGTCATATAGATTCTAGGAGTTCCATTGCTCTCACAGGTCCTCCAAGTACCATTCCAAGATCTCATCCATAACTATCTCCATGCTTCCATGGTTGTCTCCTAGAGTGGATCATTAAGCCCCCTTCATAGTGCCGACATGTTTCTTTTTATATGCATGCCCTTTTTCTGCCACTTGGAACTCACAAAAGCCACTTAATGGACCTTGGTTATATATATTTGATCTTTATTTTAATAATTAATAAATGACACAAGCCCCTTTCTATTCACCCATGGAATATCACTCCCCCATACTATTCACGTCTTCTCTATATGTAGGCATTATATTTTATTAATATGCATGTGTTCTCATATTACAATTCCCATTTCTCAAGCCACAAAACAAACATAAATACGAAACATGTGGAGACATGCATACCGACCGCAAAATGTAAATGATTCATGCATACAAGCACAATAGCTCCCCATAACACATATACACACAAACACATGGGCACAACCGCCGTCAAAATATGTCCTCGGCTCACCAGCCTATTTGGTATGTTTTGTCTCACCAACCTAGTTCCCTATATACATGTTATTTATGTTGTAGGGGTTGATCAAGGGTGTTATAGGCAACTTCTGTTCTAAATGGCTAAGAATGACACTCAGAGATGCACTAATAATGTCCTACTCCATGAAGGAAACAAATGTGCCATTCTCCATAAAGCCATTGTTTTTCAATGTAAAATCCAAGTCAAAGAAAGAAGAGGAAAACCAAGGTAATTGAAATTATAGATACCAATCATGAAGATATGGATTTGGTATTGAACAACTAAGCCACATCCCAAAATGGATATGCTAACAAATGAAGGTTTCTAGACAAGCCTTTGATTAAAAGAAATTCGAAGAAGGTTGAAAGGTTCGATGTAGAGTAAAGGTGGTTCAAATGAGAGGGATGGTGCAAATGAAAGACAAAAATGTGACAAGTGGATTCAAAACAACACAATTAGAAAGGAATGACAGATGGTGGATTTTGATAGGCTTTTGAAAAAAAATGAAATTTTCAAAAGGAACCTCTTGTTAAAGAACACCTTTGACATAAATATGATTTTATATACCTAAATAAGAACACATCTTAATATCTCCAAATACATTGATTTTTTTTGTAAGTTCGGCAATGGTGAGGCTATGTCATGGCTACATCATGGTCATGTCCAAAAATAACACCTAATAGGGTAGGGAATTGAACTTGTGACTTAAAATCTAGGAGTGTCTTAACAATGCACGTGATCACCAGCCCCAAAGGTTAGCTCAACTAGTCAAATAAGTGCCTTATCGTTCGGGAGGTCACAGGGTCAATTCTCCCCGAAGCCCTTGGGGTTAGGCCTAGCTATTGGTCGTGGAGCTTGATACCCTGATCAAGCTTAGATATTTCCATGGAAATAGTAGCCACCAAGTGACTGTGGGTGTCTGTGAACCACCCATAAAATAAATAAATAAATAAATAAAATAAAATAAAAATGCACCTGATCACCATCTATCCAAGGCCCCGAGGACAAAATAAATTGAAATATTATATTTATATATATATATATATATATATATATATATATCCAATACTTCTATTAGGTTCTCCTTATATTATATATTAAATATTATGTAAATTAATTAATGAAAACACATCAATTAGGGAGTTATTTTCCTTAGTTGGACATGGTATCAAACCCAAAAGTCCCAAACTTAGGTTTTCCTACCATCTCCTTGTAATTCCCTAATGATTACTAGCCAAGGTTATAGACTTGTCTTCCCATGTTCTACTGCTCCTAAGTTTTCCCTAATGTTCCACTGCATGTCTGCTTGTCAAAAACCCTAATAATCCCTGCTATCCTATTTCTCTTTTCTTGAAAATATAATTTAGTCATGTGATCATCTATCAATAGTTGTCTCAAAAGGTAGAGGCTATCACCAAAGGAAACTAGTCGATCTATGTCTCTGAATAGTATATCAATAACTTATCATTTTTTGTGTATTATTTTGAGCTAGTCCTTTAGGGACATAAATAATTTTTCTAGTTTGACCATTTTCCAAATTCCTATCTCATTGTAAGTCGACCAAGTCCTTGTTGTATCGAGCTTCAGACTCTAACCAGATTTTGTTGTCATTATGAAACAACCTGGTAATATGTTTCAAGATCAAGCTTGAGACACCAACCCGAGTGGTTTTCTTCGTGGTCATGTATTCAATTACTTTTTAATCCTAATGTCTCATTGCATTCTTCAATTGAGAGGTTTTTGGCTCCATTAAATGTTATTGCTTTGTCATTTTTTATTAAAATGTGACCTCCTTTAGTGACATCCTTCAATTGAGAGGATTTTGGCTCCATTAAATGTTATCACTTTGTCATTTTTTATTAAAATGCGATCTCCTTCACTTAGTACACCAATTGCTACACATATCAAAGCTCGGGGTACAAAACCCTAACCCTATTTCCTAAGTGAACCTGGACATCTAGACCATAAGTCATTTGTCACCTCTGATATGGATTCTTCATGGTACACTCAAGGCTCCATAACAGACCCATGCATGGTGGCATTGGTGAGTGGAAGTAAGATGCAACAACGTCAACATTCACATGTTCATACAGAGAGAGACCAGATTAAACAGGTGGTAGTTATTAGCTATATCTATCACAACGTCGAATTTATAACCTTCTCAATGACTTTTAGATGTCAATAAAATAAAGGATGAATTGATATGTAAAAGATGAATTGAATTTCTATTTATATCGAGTAGGATTGAGATACAAAGGGATATCGTTTGTGTTCTCATCCTCCATGTTTGTCGATGTAGGTTGTCTATTTTGTTATTGGTTGGAAGGATCAATGGTATTTCATTAATGTTCATCCTTTGGTTTCTAATGCATCGTGAACTCTCGGCTTAACCTCTCCGATGTAATAAAGCGAGTTCATAAAGCATTTTATTTAACATCTTCAATATCCATTGGAGATACATTCTCAAATCTCCATTGTTGGCATGGTGCAAACTGGCAATGACAATTACATATAATGGGCTAGAAAATCAAGCATACCCTCAATTTTAATTACTTCCTTAGGATTCACATTGTTGGCCCAACATTGCTGCTCCTCAGCCCTATTCCACGCTAGATTTTCCACGTTGGCTCCTCCTCAAATGATGAGACGTGGGTTCCTCCCACAATGTAGTTCCCTCTCATGCAATTGCTTGACTTATACAATGTATTCTCTTTGCAATAGCAGCTTCTTCACTCTGTGCAGAGCTCTCTTTCCACTACACAGTTCCTCCACGCAGTGACCACTTCTTCGACGCTTCTCACAGCACAACACATACAAACTTGGGTGGCTTCCAAATAAACAACAGCAATACTATCACATAAAAATTCATACACTCTCTAAGGCCACAAATATGCAAGTTACAATGCCAATATCAACTCTCTGGCAGCAATGGCACCTTCAGTTAATCATGGGCTCAATTCTCCTTCAGGAAACAATCATTTTTCTTTGGTTATGCTCTGTGTCAAGTCCTCTCAAAATCAATTACCAACGGCGGCTCCTTCAGATAAAATGTTGTATACAGAGGTTTCTCCAAACCGACTGTTGCGCGTCACTATTACACAACTAGTTTGATGCAGGAGCATCTGGTTAACAGGGCGGAGATAGAAAGAAGGATGACATGGTTTCTGAGGAGGACAGAGGACATAGCTCACAGAACGGACAACATGTATGTTTCGTCTTTATTTTTAATTATTTTTATTATTTTTTGTTGTTTTTGGTTTCTGTTTAAAATGCCTAGAATACTGTAACGAGTTCTAATTAGGAACAGTAATATTAGTTAGAATCATTAGTCGTTGAACATTTATTTACCATTGTAAAAACAGACAAAGGGAAAAAAGCTAGCCATGGATAAATGTCAAATATGAAATAACTGATGTAACTGATAATTGACTAACTGACGACAGTTATCTAACTGCCTGAAAACAATGTACAAGAATGAGGGAAAGCAAGCCCATAGGGGTTCAGCAGTAAGAAGAGAAAAGAAGGAACATAAATAAATATATTTACATCTTGTTTTTCAGTGCACAAACAACTCTTACGTGCGTCCTCAGAAAAATAGAGACTGTACAATTCCATGCTGTGTTTACATTTCATTTTTCTTTCATGTACAAAACCCATTATAAATTCTTGACAGACTTCGAACCGACAGAAGGACAAACCACCAAACGAGAGGTGACACCAACCAGCACCGGACACGAGTTACAGCGCCCAGACAAATACAGTTACAAGGTATGCAAACGAAACTGAAGGTGATACAAGTTTACTTTCCGCATATAACTAACAATTCATCTCAGCATAAATACAAATATTAGCAGTCCATCTCAGCATATGAAATAGTGTTTAACGCAGCTTCAACCCTACCTAGTTCACAAGCCTAGGGTTTGACAAAAGTCATGAACACAAGCCACGGCAAGGACTATACACTACAGTAGCCAACAACCAAACCAACGACCCATACAAGAATCCATTATAGACAAGAAACAAAAACAAGTCTACCCGGAAGATATCCAGAATAGTCGGGTGCCAATGCCATCGACCCAGTGAGCGGCTCCACCTGTAAAGAGACGAAAGGAGGAAGGGTTAATTTCCAACCCTTGAAGAAAAGCGAGAAAGAGAGAAAGTGAAAGGGAAAAATGTAGAGAGCATGAACACGAAACCATACCTGAAGGTGAGCCACGACTGCAAAGCAAAACCCTTGAACAAACAAACCCTGCTCATAGAGGAGCCGAGCCATTAGAGTCTAAATAAGCTGTGGTAAAGAAATCTAGCAGGGAACGAGAGCTTACCTGTTGAAATAGCCGAGAGCCGAACAGGGCAAGCCGCGAAATCCATCAAACTTGGAGGCTGACGAACCGAGAATGTAACCAGAATGCCATTAACTTATAATGCTCGAATAACCATGGACTCTTGAGAGAGATGAACAGATATCACCGTGACAAACAACAACACCAGTGGGAAGCACCAAACGACAGAGGGACAAGCATACAAACGAAACAGTAGCGAACTTACCAAAGCGACACCAGACCGTTGGGGCATACAAGTCGGACCAGGAGCAACAGAACCGCAATCAAGCGTTTGCCATACACCAAGCCGAGCAGGCAGGGACCGCATAGTGTTTCACCACAGACCATACGACAAATACAAAGGAAAAATCGCAGATACTGTAGAGCCAAATCACCAGGTAACAATAATAACCCAAAGGGCACGAGCAGGGTAAAACCCAAGCGAAAACTTTCCAGAATCCCGAGGAGGACAGTTGTCCACCGATAAGACCACCCCAGTACATGCCAAGTTGATTGTAAATCAAACTAAAATTAATACCAAATCAAACGTATACTGTCCGGTTCATAGAATTGTTACACATCAGCTAAGGTGAGGCGGGACCACGTGGGCTGGCCCCATCAAGTGGTATCAGAGCAGCGTTTTGAGGAAGTAGAGGAAGATGGAAGTACAAAGGCGAGGACGTGGAAGAGGTGCACGTAGAGGAGCAGATGAAGGATTGAGAGAATAGCTGAGAATCCTTACAGCTCGCTTAGAAGCAGTAGATGCCGGTAGGCGACGAGACCCGGAACTTGGGGATGACAGTGAAGATGAGGCAACAACTGTTACAGATGGGTCAGAGGAAGAAGGCCCAGAATTGAGGCTGTTGCGATCAGTTCTCTTAGCCAGCAGCAAGCCCAAACCAGAGATCCCTAACTATGATGGTAGTCTATCCGCGGATGTCTTGTTGGATTGGGTGAGTGAATTAGACAAATATTTTGAGAATGAGGAGATCAGTGAGGACAAAAGAGTTAGATTTGTTGTGACCAAGTTGAAAGGACACGCTGCCCTATGGTGGGATAGTGTCCAAGCGGACAGAAGGCGAATGAACAAACTGCCGATAAGAAAATGGCCAAGGATGGTGGCAAAAATGAAGGGTAGATTTTTGCCTAAAGACTACCAGGTTGAACTTTATCGGCGAGTGCAGAATTTAAGGCAGAAAGGTATGACTGTAAAAGAATACATAGAAGAATTTTATCATGTAAATTTACGTGCTGGTTATACGGAGGATACTCCCGAAAAAACAACAAGGTACGTGAATGGCTTAAGAATGGAAATATTGGATGAGATTAGCATTCTCTCTCCCCGGAGTGTTGAGGAAGCCTTTCAAAGTGCTGTAAAGGCGGAGGAAAAAATCAACAGGAGACAGAACAACAGGAGAGGGAGAGGAAATGGCAGAGGACAAGGACAGTCCTATGGCAGAGGGAGAACTACCGTAAACAGCGAGGAAGGCAGCAGTTCCAGAGCTTCAGGGACAGCAGAGAAAGGAGAAAGCACCAGAGGAGGTCGGCCATATTAGCGGGGACGAGGAAATGGTCGCGGAAGAGGGACTAATGTCCAGTGCTACAGGTGCCATAAGTGGGGGCACAGATCCTTCGAATGCCCAGAAGCTGAGCATGCAGGCCGACGGGGAACACTTGTTGCACAGCCTGAGGAAGCTGAAGCACAACCCCGGGAGGTAGAAAACATGGCAGAAACAGGGGAAGCTTTGATTTTAAATAAAGCACTGTTGAAACCAGCCAAGGAGGTGGCTGAACAGACCCAGCGAAAAGCACTGTTCCGAACAGTTTGTAAATCACTTGGAAAGTGCTGTAAATTGATAATAGACAGCGGAAGTATAGACAATTTGGTTGCCACCGAAATGGTGGAAAAGCTGGGACTGAAGCGACTTAAACACCCCACACCTTACAGGGTGTCGTGGCTACAAAAAGGCCGCCAGTTATTAGTTGATGAACAGTGTGAAGTTGAATTTCGCATTGGCAAATATCACGACACGGTGGTCTGTGATATTATGCCAATGGACGTGTGCCATATACTGCTGGGAAGACCGTGGCAGTATGATCGGAAAGTGACACACGATGGGAAGACAAATTGTTATAAATTTGTGAAAGATGGGATCAAACATACACTTGTACCCATCAAGGAAGAGGATGCAGTGGAACCGAGCAGAACAAAGGCACTATTAATTGGAGGAAAACAATTTGTGAAGCAGATTGAGGAAAATGAGGTCAATTATGCAATTGTGAGGAGGACGAAGCCGATGTTGCTGAACACAGAAAAATCAGAACTGCCTAAAGAAATTCAGGAGGTGTTGAAAGAATTCCAAGACATTGTGGTTGATGATTTACCTGACAAATTTCCTCCCAAGAGGAGTATCAGCCATCACATTGACTTTATACCGGGAGCAAGCTTGCCAAACAAGGCAGCGTACAGGATGAGTCCGAAGGACAATGAAGAAGTTCGCAAACAAGTGCAGGAGTTGCTGGATAAGGGACTGATCAGAGAAAGTTTGAGCCCCTGTGCAGTACCAACAGTACTTGCACCTAAGAAGGGTGGAGAATGGCGAATGTGTACAGATTCGCGGGCCATTAACAAAATCACGATTCGATACAGATTTCCCTTGCCCGGAATGGACGACATGATGAACTGTCTTAGTGGGGCAGCTTATTTTACAAAAATAGATCTGAAGAGTGGTTATCATCAGATCAGAATTAGGGAAGGAGATGAGTGGAAGACAACATTTAAAACCAATGAGGGACTGTACGAATGGCTGGTTATGCCATTTGGATTAAGCAACGCTCCTAGTACCTTCATGAGATTGATGAACGAGATGTTAAAGGAATTTATTGGCAAGTTCATGATAGTTTATCTTGATGATATCTTGATTTTCAGCAGAACGAAGGGAGAACATCTTCAACATGTTCGAAGGGTGTTAGAGAAGTTACAACAGAACAAACTGCTGATAAACTTGAAGAAATGCACTTTCCTGCAGAAGGAGCTGGTCTATTTGGGATTTGTGGTTGCAGAAAATGAACTGAAAATGGACCCAGAAAAGATTGCAGCAATTATGAATTGGCCTTCACCAAAAAGCTTATTTGAGGTACGTAGTTTTCATGGACTGGCAAGTTTTTATCCGAAATTTATTAAAAATTTCAGTGAAATCTGCGCACCAATGTTAGAGACCATCAAAAAGGCAAGTCAACCTTTTTGCTGGACCAAGGCGGCAGAAGACAGTTTTCAGCTTTTGAAGTGGAAGATCACGGAGAGGCCAATCTTGAGACTGCCCGACTTTAATAAACTTTTCCAGGTTCGATGTGACGCAAGTGGAACAGCTATTGGCGATGTGCTCAGTCAAGAAGACAGACCAGTGGCGTTCTTTAGTGAAAAACTAAATGAGAGTCGGCAGAAATATTCCTCATATGACAAGGAATTTTATGCAGTGGTCCAAGCTTTGAAACATTGGAGGCACTACCTACTGGGCAATGAATTCGTTTTGTTTTCTGATAATTCGGAATTACAATATGTAATGCAGCAGCACAAGTTAAACCATAAGCACGCCAAGTGGGTAGAATATTTGCAGAGTTTTACTTTTGTGTTAAAACACATAAGTGGGCAAGCCAACAAAGTGGCAGATGCTTTGAGCAGGAGAGCCTTGCTCCTACAGGAAAGCAGCATACAGGTGATGGGATTCGAACATCTGAAAGATTTGTATCAGACGGACACATACTTCAAGGAAGCTTTTGAAGCCTGCCAAAATCCCGTATTGAGAAACGCAAGCCCATGGTTAGACTATAATTTACAGGAAGGATTATTGTTCCGAGGTGGGCAGTTATGTATCCCGGACTGTTCAATGAGGGAGAATATAGTACGGGAGAAGCATAGTGGTGGATTAGCAGGACATTTCGGGATCAACAAAACTTTGGAGAAAATCAGCCATTTTTACTATTGGCCTAAAATGAGCAGGGATGTACAAAGATTGGTAAACAGGTGTAAAGTCTGCCAACTGTCCAAGGGACACAGTCAGAATACTGGACTTTACACACCACTACCTGTTCTGAGCAGGTCGTGGGATTCGATCAGCATTGACTTTGTTCTCGGACTGCCTAGAACACAGCGGGGGTATGATTCTATAATGGTGGTGGTAGACAAATTTTCAAAAATGGCTCATTTTATTCCTTGCCGGAAAACTAGTGACGCCACATATGTCGCACACCTGTTTTTCACGGAAGTTGTTAGATTACATGGCTTACCCAAAACTATCATTTCAGACAGGGACATAAAGTTCACAGGACACTTTTGGCGCACCCTGTGCAAAAATTTGGGCACGCAATTGAATTTCAACTCTGCGTATCATCCGCAGACTGATGGACAAACGGAGGTGGTGAACAGGAGCTTGGGGAATTTATTGCGGATTTTGACTGGAGAAAATTCATGATTATGGGATCGAGCTCTTGCCCAGGCAGAATTCGCTTATAACGATTCAACCAATCGTAGCACCGGACTTAGCCCATTCCAGATTTTGTATGGCATGCATCCTCGAGGAATACATGAACTGCGAGATTTAGGAAAGCTGGAACGGAGGAGCGCAGATGGGGAAGATTTTGCAGAAGCCATGAGTGAGCTTCATGAAAAAGTCAAACTAAGGTTGCAGGACAGCGTACAGAAATACAAACAGCAAGCAGACTCAAAACGACGAGAGGTGCATTTTAATGTTGGGGACGAGGTCCTTGCGCATCTGCGCCGGGAACGGTTTCCTAAAGGCACATATAACAAGTTAAAATATAAGAAAATTGGTCCATGCAAGATCCTACGGAAATTTTTAGGCAACGCTTACGAGATTCAGCTGCCACCGGACATAGGCATATCACCTATTTTTAATGTGGCGGATCTGTTCCCATATCATGCCCAGGCAGAGGATGATAGTGCGGTACAGCCAAAACGGGACACCCAGTTAGCAAGCAGTTCTTGGAAGAAACAGTTACCTTCGGCCCGGACCCATGAAATTGAAGGGATCGTCAACAACCAGGTAGCCAAGAAGACACGCAGGAAGGAATATCTGCGTTACCTCGTCAAGTGGAGAGACCGTCCAATGGAGGACAGCTCGTGGCTCGACGCGGCACAGATTCAAAAGGCTGGTTATTCGGTGGAGGAACTCATGGAACGGAGCCATGAAATTTCTTTTACCCCGGAAGCCTGATGCAGGAGCATCTGGTTAACAGGGCGGAGATAGAAAGAAGGATGACATGGTTTCTGAGGAGGACAGAGGACATAGCTCACAGAACGGACAGCATGTCTGTTTCGTCTTTATTTTTAATTATTTTAATTATTTGTTGTTGTTTTTGGTTTCTGTTTAAAATGCCTAGAATACTGTAACGAGTTCTAATTAGGAACAGTAATATTAGTTAGAATCATTAGTCGCTGAACATTTATTTACTATTGTAAAAACAGACAAAGGGAAACAAGCTAGCCATGGATAAATGTCAAATATGAAATAACTGATGTAACTGATAATTGACTAACTGACAGCAGTTATCTAACTGCCTGAAAACAATGTACAAGAACGAGGGAAAGCAAGCCCATAGGGGTTCAGCAGTAAGAAGAGAAAAGAAGGAACAGAAATAAATATATTTACATCTTGTTTTTCAGTGCACAAACAACTCTTACGTGCGTCCTCAGAAAAATAGAGACTGTACAATTCCATGCTGTGTTTATATTTCATTTTTCTTTCATGTACAAAACCCATTATAAATTCTTGACAGACTTCGAACCAGCAGAAGGACAAACAACCAAACGAGAGGTGACACCAACCAGCACCGGACACGAGTTACAGCGCCCAGACAAATACAGTTACAAGGTATGCAAACGAAACTGAAGGTGATACAAGTTTACTTTCTGCATATAACTAACAATTCATCTCAGCATAAATACAAATATTAACAGTCCATCTCAGCATACGAATTAGTGTTCAACGCAGCTTCAACCCTACCTAGTTCACAAGCCTAGGGTTTGACAAAAGTCATGAACACAAGCCGCGGCGAGGACTATTCACTACAGTAGCCAACAACCAAACCAACGACCCATACAAGAATCCATTACAGACAAGAAACAAAAACAAATCTACCCGGAAGATATCCAGAATAGCCGGACGCCAATGCCATCGACCCAGTGAGCGGCTCCACCTGTAAAGAGACGAAAGGAGGAAGGGTTAATTTCCAACCCTTGAAGAAAAGCGGGAAACAGAGAAAGTGAAAGGGAAAAATGCAGAGAGCATGAACACGAAACCATACCTGAAGGTGAGCCACGACTGCAAAGCAAAACCCTCGAACAAACAAACCCTGCTCACAGAGGAGCCGAGCCATTAGAGTCTAAATAAGCTGTGGTAAAGAAATCTAGCAGGGAACGAGAGCTTACCTGTTGAAATAGCCGAGAGCCGAACAGGGCAAGCCGCGAAATCCATCAAACTTGGAGGCTGACGAACCGAGAATGTAACCAGAATGCCATTAACTTATAATGCTCGAATAACCATGGACTCTTGAGAGAAATGAACAGATATCACCGTGACAAACAACAACACCAGTGGGAAGTGCCAAACGACAGAGGGACAAGCATACAAACGAAACAGTAGCGAACTTACCAAAGCGACACCAGACCGTCGGGGCATACAAGCCGGACCAGGAGCAACAGAACCGCAATCAAGCGTTTGCCATACAGCAAGCCGAGCAGGCAGGGACCGCATAGTGTTTCACCACAGACCATATGACAAATACAAAGGAAAAATCGCAGAGACTGTAGAGCCAAACCACCAGGTAACAATAATAACCCAAAGGGCGCGAACAGGGTAAAACCCAAGCGAAAACTTTCCAGGATCCCGAGGAGGACAGTTGTCCACCGATAAGACCACCCCAGTACATGCCAAGTTGATTGTAAATCAAACTAAAATTAATACCAAATCAAACGTATACTGTCCGGTTCATAGAATTGTTACACATCAGCTAAGGTGATGCGGGACCACGTGGGCTGGCCCCATCATAGTTGCTCCTCAATGGTGGCCTCTCACAACGGGATCGATCATGCAACCTCGGCCACAGGACAGTTTCAACTCTTCACTGGCACTCTGATACCAACTACAAAATAGGAAGACAAATAGATGAATGAAACTTTGAAGTCATCCGGTGAGGAGCGCTCTGACACCAACTCAACTCTTCCATGGCCCTTTGATACAAACTAAAAAATAGGAAGACAAACAGATGAATGAAACTTTTAGGTCACAGCCTTGGCTTTCTTATTGAATAAATAAATCAAACAATACATATCTCATCTAAATGGCATTTAGTTATGAAAATGAAACAACCTCCTAAAAAATAAAATCTAATTCTTAAATACAATCAAAACAAAAGCAACCTAACATCCATTTATCACCATTATTTTCAAGTGTATTGGGGCTGTCTATATTAATAGAAAGAGCCAACACTTGTTTCCTTCTTAACAAAATACCGTAGAATCAACAAAGAGGTGGGTGGTTCATTGAACCTTAACCATTGGGGTCCTCCACCTTTTCTTTCTTGGACATCAAGCTTATGAAAGTGGCATCCGAAGCTTAGAGTATAAATCTAGACTATCTAGATTCCTCCACTAATTCTCTCAAAACTTCATCTCCTATTATTGGCCACAAAGATTGAAAAAATTCATAGTGAAACCATCTTGCCTTGGAGCTTTATAATGGGGCATGGCCTTGATCGTAGTTTCAACTTCCTCATAGGAAATATCTTTAAAATTAGTTCCTCGTTCTATTTATCTGTGATTAGCTATGGAATGCATCGAGTTATTTGTTTGATTCCCCTCACTCTATTGATTATAGGCTCGAAAATAATTTTTGGGAAAAACTGAACCATCTCGTGAGAGATCTCTTCATGAGTTTCTAATTGTCTTCCTTTAAAACCTTTCAACAAAGAGATCTTGTTATGGTACCTAAGTGGTAAACAATTTAAATTTTGAAATGGGAACTATAAACTCAAATAGAAACTCTGGCCAAAAAAACCTTGAAAAAACATCAAAAACAGTGCTAAAAACGAAAAGTGTGTATACTAGAACGATGATTTTATTTTTTAGGGGTCAATTTGGAACATGTTTTAAAAATGGCAGTGACTACGAAATTTACTATGAAATTTTCATGCAAAATATAGCT
Organism: Pinus tabuliformis; assembly: GCA_031772625.1. NCBI lineage: Eukaryota > Viridiplantae > Streptophyta > Pinopsida > Pinales > Pinaceae > Pinus > Pinus tabuliformis. Next base: position 1,443,761,635 of record CM062804.1, on the reverse strand, counting down.
TCAAAACGAAAAATGATGATACTGGAACGATGATTTTTTTCTTTAGGGTCAATTTTCAAACTTTTTAAAAAATGCTAGTAAAACCAAATTTTTATGTGCCAAACAAAGTTGTTTATAAGTAAAAAAACACATCAATGTTTTTGGTAGAATATCATTTTTCTTTCCTAAGTATAAATTCAACATGTTCTCAACCATAACATCAACATCAACGGTGCTATGTTTTTTTTTGTTTCAATCCCACCATCTACTTCATGAGTAACATATTCCAATCTCTTCATGTCAAACACCATCCATTGAATTAATGGTCGGATCAATAATTCAAATCTATTGCACAACACCATCCATTGAATTAATGGTCGGATCAATAATTCAAATCTATTGCACGTGACAAGCTCCACAATCTCTTATATAGAATCTACTTTATATATCAATGTTGTGTCATGAGCTTTCAATTTGGCTATTCATTTCACGTGTTTACTGGTCTCTAAGTAAATTTACCAATTATTAATAAGTGATATAGAGGTAATTACATACTATAATTGGCTCAATTAAACTAGTCAACAGTTAATACTAATATATACAATAGTTTAAAATCAATTTAACAATTAAAAATTCTTACAATGATAAAACTAGTTTTTTATGTCTGCAAAAATTCAATTCAACAAATATACTATTTGTAGAAAATAAATCTATTACTAGGGCTACAATGTTGCTATATAAATTTTTTACAACTACTTTTTATGAAATAATTGCAAGGACTATTGAAAGAAACAATGTATAAGCACTCGGAAGAAAATAAGGTACATCTAATAAAATACAATATGAATATGTTATACAAAATATAATATAGTGGATAAAATAGAGTATAGCTATTTTACAAAAAAAATTGAATAATTTACAAATATAAAAAAATGAAATATTTCCTAAGTTAGAAAATAACAATTTGAATTCATTGAAATATATATGGATAGAAAAAAACATGTTTATATATTTACAGAGAAAAATAACTTAAAATTAGCATTACCACTTCTTTAAAGTGGCCATTGCTTTAGAGTAGAATTGGTAGTCACAAGCATACACACACTAACTAGCAAGATTGGAAGCAATTACTTCCTGAATTTCAGGAAAAAATGATTAAACACCAAAACAATAAAATCCCTTAAACTTAGTTCTCTTAATTTTTATACAAAAACTACTTAACTATAATAACTTCCTACTAAATTCTAGTGTTTTTTTCCCTTAGTGTCCAGGAATACGACCATGTTTAAATGTTTATACTTAGTACCAAGTAAACAAAACTAATTAAAACTTATCTCCTAGTATGAAGGAAGGTAGCCACCTTTTAGTGAAAAATCATATAAGTATTTATATTTAGTATGAAGTACAACAAACTATTTAACTAACTATTGCATCATGTGCTTATTTTAGCCTATAATTAAGCCAAATGGCATGAGTGGAATGACATTAAATTAACTAACTATTGCATCGTGTGCTTATTTTAGCCTCTAATGAAATCAAATTGCATGAATGGAATGGCATTAGTGGTCTAAAATAGTGGAATGAAAAATCTTACGCTAACTTACGATTACAAAATTTTGAAATTGTATGGGGGATATCCTTATTGGTATTTTATAGACCCAAGTTTAAATCATGTTCACAATGGGTGTTTTGAATGCAACAGAAGTGAAAAACATTCTGTAAAGTTCAACAGTACGTGGTATTATCAAGAAATGCTTAAGTTGAGTAATTACATCTAAATGGAAGGAGTGCAATATAGCAAGCCGTTGCTAGCTAAAGAGAGGAATCTAGATTTGCAATTACAATCAAATAAACATATATATATGATCAGATTATTTTATTATTCACATCGCATGAAACGAATCGAAAACCTAATAAACATATATATGATCAGATTATATTATTATTCGCATCGCATGAAACGAATCGAAAACCTAATAAACATATATATGATCAGATTATATTATTATTCACATCGCATGAAACGAAACGAAACCCTGATAAGCAAACACATGATCACGGCCTCAAACTCAAAGTCTTACATACCTCCACTCTTCGTGTCAGCCACACAAACGTCTTGTAAAGGATCTGCATCACCTGCACGCACAATATTAACAATATTATGCGCCACTAGTACTACAAGCGCTAGCGCTAGAAAGGATTTCATGACTGGACTGCAGGCAACTGACTGACTACTATTCTTCGATTCGATTCGAGTAGATGCTCCCTCTGATCTGATCTGATCCTTAGATGATAGATTGAGTTTGGTGAAATATGAAGAGCATTCTTCCTTTTTATAACAGCAACGCCGCCAACGCCAAGTTCTTGAGTTAAATTTGCTTGCTTGATGGACTCCTTCTTTGTACTTGGACGCGGTTGCGTGTTTCCAAATTAAAATTGAGAAAGACGCAGTCATAGTCATTGGCTACGTCCGCCACATATGACCCTGTCCTTATTGGATCTGGCTGCGTCTCAACCAAGGGAAGAAGGGATATGTTTTAGATTTAAGTATCTCAACGAAGCTGTCAACAATTTCGGGTTTCTTCATGCAGACTTGGTCAGTCTGTCTACTCGTAGCAGAAACATTCTGTTTTTCTTTTATTGGTTAAACAGAATAGTATTGACGTGTTATGTGTTACATGAGGATTGGTTTTGTGTAGACTTTTGCTTCCTTTGACATGATGTTTTTTGCTTGCTTGTAAAAAATTGAGCATGCTCAATCTCGTTGGAAAAGAACGCAGTTTTGTAGCCCGCATAAACGAAAACCTATTGGAGTCTGGTTTGAAGAGAGAATCAGTTGCTGTTAAATATTTTTTTGAGCAGCCTGCATAAAAATGAGAGTCGATGTCATTGTTGTGGTCTTATTTTTAGCAGTGGGAGAAAAGATGGTATATCACAGTTCGATATATAGGTATTAGTCTCTGAGGAGGAAGAGGAACTCCTGTTCTGGGATTTCTCTGCTTAATATCGTATTGGATGCCCAGTGAGAATTGTTTGGGGCGATTCGTAGAAGATGGTGCGATTCTGAGAATCGCCGGGTGGTGGGGCGATTCTCAGAATCGCCCCGCCACCGCCCAGCCACCACTCTGCCGCCACCACTCTGGTGGTGGGGCAATTCTCAAAATCGCCCCACCACCCGACGATTCTCAGAATCGCCTCAAACAATGATCATGAAAAATTTTAATTACCAGTTTTCTTATGAATATAGATTTTGATCTATATGCAAATTTTAGCCATGCTAATTGTCTGTACATAGGTGTAAGTTATATAACATTGTGTGAAAGTATCAGTGTTGTGCATTTTTTTTTGTTGAGTGTGATTTGTGTGCCTGTCAAACAGGCACAGTGCAGGGAGGTAGCGATTTGTTGATCTATTGATGGTGTGGATCTTCACCATTCAAGTCCGTGTGGAGGCATGTTCTGAAATCTACATGGAAGAGTTTGAATGGCGTGAATTGGCTGCGAATTGAGTTGTGGGTGTCTCCAATCTCCAGTCAGTAATTCGGCCTTCTAGAAATCGCAATAAATCACAGTGATTTCTGGAATGCTGGATCATATCAGGCTCAGGTTGCTCAACTCTAGAACAATAGCAGACATGGAGCACCAAGATCTGAAGGCCAAGTCAGAAGTTATTGTGGGTGATGAATTGGTGATTTCATGAGTGGATTTTCTCCCTGTGCCAATAACAAAAATTTTCTGACAAGTCATCGGTTGATACAGATGCAACCATAGTAATTTCAGTCACAACAACTGAGATCTGAATCATGTGAACAATGCATTGCAGACCAAAGGAGACGGTGATCCAGCACTTGTTATCAACATTGATAGGAACTTTTGGTTGAAGCGAATGATTTGCTATGGAAAGTCAAAGGAAATGGTACCATTTATCATTGAGTTCCACCAAATATACCACGTCCCCAACTATTTTTAGCGCCATGTCCAAAACCTTATTATTGGTACGGAGAATTGTCGAGGAATTATTATCGGCCTCCGCATGACTGTGGCATTAAGTATGGGGGATATCCTTATTGGTATTTTACAGACGCAAGTTTAAATCATGTTCACAGATGGGTGTTTTGAATGCAACAGAAGTGCAAAACATTCTGTAAGGTTCAACAATAAGTGGTATTATCAAGAAATGCTTAAGTTGAGTAATTACATCTAAATGGAAGGAGTGCAATATAGCAAGCCGTTGCTAGCTAAAGAGAGGAATCCAGATTTGCAATTACAGTCAAATAAACATATATATATGATCAGATTATATTATTATTCACATCGCATGAAACGAATCGAAAACCTAATAAACATATATATGATCAGATTATATTATTATTCACATCGCATGAAACGAAACGAAACCCTGATAAGCAAACACATGATCACGGCCTCAAACTCAAAGTCTTACATACCTCCACTCTTCGTGTCAGCCACACAAACGTCTTGTAAAGGATCTGCATCACCTGCACGCACAATATTAACAATATTATGCGCCACTAGTACTACAAGCGCTAGCGCTAGAAAGGATTTCATGACTGGACTGCAGGCAACTGACTGACTACTATTCTTCGATTCGATTCGAGTAGATGCTCCCTCTGATCTGATCTGATCCTTAGATGATAGATTGAGTTTGGTGAAATATGAAGAGCATTCTTCCTTTTTATAACAGCAACGCCGCCAACGCCAAGTTCTTGAGTTAAATTTGCTTGCTTGATGGACTCCTTCTTTGTACTTGGACGCGGTTGCGTGTTTCCAAATTAAAATTGAGAAAGACGCAGTCATAGTCATTGGCTACCCAATCCCAATCCCGTCTGCCACATATGACCCTGTCCTGATTGGATCTTGCTTCGTCTCAACCAAGGGAAGAAGGAATATGTTTTAGATTTAAGTATCTCAACGAAGCTGTCAACAATTTCGGGTTTCTTCATGCAGACTTGGTCACTCTGTCTACTCGTAACTGAAACATTCTGTTTTTCTTTTATTTGTTAAACAGAATAATGTTGACGTGTTATGTGTTGCATGAGGATTGGTTTTGTGCAGACTTGTGCTTCCTTCGACATGATGTTTTTTGTTGCTTGTCAACAATTGAGCATGCTCAATCTCGTTGGAAAAGAACGCAGTTTTGTAGCCCGCATAAACGAAAATCTGTTGGAGTCTGGTTTGAAGAGAGAATCGATTGCTGTTAAATATTTTTTTGATACACCTGCATAAAAATGAGAGTCAATGTCATTATTGTAGTCTTATTTTTAGTAGTGGGAGAAAAGATGGTATATCACAGTTCGATATACAGGTATTAGTCTCTGAGGAGGAAGAGGAACACCTGTTCTGGGATTTCTCTACTTAATATCGTATTGGATGCCCAGTGATCAATGTTTGGGGTGATTCTGAGAATCGCCGGGTTGGTGGGGCGATTCTGAGAATCACCTCAAACAATGATCATGAAAAATTTTAATTACCAGTTTGCTTATGAATATAGATTTTGATCTATATGCAAATTCTAGCCATGCTAATTCTCTGTACATAGGTGTAAGTTATATAACATTGTGCGAAAGTATCAGTGTTGTGTATCTCTTTTTGTTGAGTGTGATCTGTGTGCCTGTCAAACAGGAACAGTGCAGGGAGGTAGCGATTTGTTGATCTATTGATGGTGTGGATCTTCACCATTCAAGTCCATGTGGAGGCATGTTCTGAAATCTATAGGGAAGAGTTCGAACGGTGTGAATTGGCTGCGAATTGAGTTGTGGGTGTCTCCAATCTCCAATCAGTAAGTCGGCCTTCTAGAAATCACAATAAATCACAGTGATTTCTAGAATGCTGGATCATATAATGCTCAGGTTTCTCAACTCCAGAACAACAGCAGACGTGGAGCACCAAGATCTGAAGGCCAAGTCAGAAGTTATTGTGGGCGACGAATTGGTGATTTCATGAGTGGATTTTCTCCCTGTGCCACTAACAAAACTTTTCCGACAAGTCATCGGTTGATACAGATGCAACCATAGTAATTTCGGTCACAACAACTGAGATCTGAATCATGTGAACAATGCATTCCAGACCAAAGGAGACGGTGATCCAACACTTGTTATCAACATTGATAGGAACTTTTGGTTGAAGCAAATGATTTGCTGTGGAAATTCAAAGGAAATGGTACCATTTATCATTGGGTTCCACAAAATATACCACGTCCCCAACTAATTTTAGCGCCATGTCCAAAACCTTATTATTGGTACAGAGAATTGTCGGGGAATTATTATCGGCCTCCGCACGACTGTGGCATTAAGTATGGGGGATATCCTTATTGGTATTTTATAGGCCCAAGTTTAAATCATGTTCACAGATGGGTGTTTTGAACACAACAGAAGTGCAAAACATTCTGTAAGGTTCAACAGTACGTGGTATTATCAAGAAATGCTTAAGTTGAGTAATTACATCTAAATGGAAGGAGTGCAATATAGCAAGCCGTTGCTAGCTAAAGAGAGGAATCCAAATTTGCAACATGTTATGTGTTGCATGAGGATTGGTTTTGTGCAGACTTGTGCTTCCTTCGACATGATGTTTTTTGCTTGCTTGTCAAAAATTGAGCATGCTCAATCTCATTGGAAAATAATGCAATTTTGTAGCCCGCATAAACAAAAATCTATTGGAGTTTGGTTTGAAGAGAGAATTGATTGCTGTTCTGAAAATAAGGCACGTGGGTTCACGTACATTATAGCATAGTTACCAAATTTGGTCGTACTGGTCGAAAAAATTTAACAATTCGGTGGTTCGATTCGGTTCGTCAAATAATTCGCTGATTCAAAGTTCGGTACAGGGAGAATAGTGCCGATTGCAATGAATTTTTGGAGCGTAAATTAGATGGCAAGTTTTAAATGAAATGCGGAGTGATACACATCAAAGTATCGGTTATGATTTATATGGCAAAGGTTTTGATGAAATTCGTTAGTATAAATAGGCTAGGGATTATGATGTATAAATAGGTTAGGAATTATGAGATATAGTGAAAAGCTACCAGAGAATGGACGTTTGTAAAACATAATATTGATATATATTAGATTTTTAATTTACAAATTATATTGTAAGTATTTGTAAGAGATATATTTATTTAAGTTAAATAAAAGGAATTTGATTTTTTTGGTTAAGTATTAAATAACAATTTAAATTTTGAAAAAATATTTGACTTTATTTAAATATAAAATTTATGATAATATGAAATCGATATGTTTTGTAATATGAAATTTGTATGGAAATTTAATTTTTATTGAATATCATATTATATAATTTATAATAGTTTTAATGGTTAGCTCAATTTGTTTTTTGGTTAAAACATATATTTAAATAGTTGTAATATGTATATTTCCGAATTTTTTCCGTATCGAATTTTTTCCGTACTGAATCGAATTCGAATTCGGACTTGGTAACTATGCATTATAGGAGCGGGGTGAGCTCTCCAATCTAGGTAATCATGGGACGGGGAGGTGTGCCTTTTCCGCTCGACACCTGCAAAGAAATAATACCATAAAATGCTCTCCACGTGTGGTAGTGTATTATTCTATTTCGAGGGAATTGGGACCGAGTTAGAAAAAATATGAGATTTTAAAGTAGAAAATTAATGCTAGAAATTACCCTTTCCATGTATAGTGTATTATTATTTTGACATCAAAAGGAAATAGAGTTAATTAATAAATGACAATTTTCCTTTCTAATATATATATGTATATATAAGATTGTGATAATGAAATAGTTAGTTAATTTAAATAAAAATGAAAAACAAGATTAAATTAGACGAGATTTTTAAATAAAAATTAAGATTTGAATTAAAATTGAATAAGATATTTTTGAATAAAAATTAAAAATTGAGTTTAATTATATTAAAAATGTTATCTTTGGTACTAAATTTATTTTTATTTTTTTCTTTTAAAACAAATATATTAACAAATCAAAACTAAAAGCAACATACTCTATATAGACTAACAACTACATTAAATAAGGTTTGTCGAAATCTTACCTGGTGGTGTCCTCTTTGATGCAAAGATCTTGCTACCGTTTTTAACTAGTGATGATAATGGGCAAGTCTTGGTTTTCACAATTTATCTTTACCAATTTCTAGTTTCATTTATGAAGTTATTAATCACTAAAGTATGGATAAATGCAACAATAAGAGGAGAGGATATTAACAACTTTTCATTTTTTTTTTTATAAAAACATCCCAAAAGATAATATCAATAAATGGAATTACATATTAAATTGTATTGTTTGAATGACTGGTGCTCTAAATCCCTGTATAAGGGATATGTGTAGGTATTATGACCGTTTATGTCTCTGACTAAAACATATTTTGTCTAGCCTTTAGCTACATATGATATGATTTCACTCCAAGAGATGGCACTTTTGGGTGGAAAAAATGATTTCTCAATTGAGCCCTTTTTAAGCGCTCAATCGAGCTGTTTGAGCACTTCAACAATGTAACCCAATGGTATTTAGGGGCTCGATTTAGCCATGTCTTTGTGGCAGTCAAATGAAGGAGATTGGATTTTGGATTTATTTTCTGGCTTAGGTAAGTTTTATTATATGGAATTGAATTTCAATATGTTATTTATTAATTTATATCTCATTGTACTAATTTACTTCATTATTTCTTTTGTTCTTGATAATTATGTACAACATTAGCATGTTGCCTTCAAAAAAGAAGAAATTGCATTGCAATTGAAAAAGATACAATATAGTGCAATTTCATTTAGCAAAGAATTAATGTTCTTCAATTTCTTCCAGATGCAATGCAAGAAATTGGGTTGAAGAAAGGGGACTTTAGTGAATCACGTGTGGCAAAAAAGGCAAATGAACCCCAACCACCATTACATGGAATTTTTGGAAAGACATACATTGGGAGATTCACAAACATCAAAGATCCATTAGAAGAGGAAAATGAGCAAAAGGAAGCAGAAAATATTGTGGAAGAAGACAATGATGAAACTCTAGAGGATGAAGAGTTTGGATTACGTGACATTGTTGATTAAATTTAAGTTATGCTTGGAAATCAAGCTTTGCAATGTTTTGACTTTGACATTTATGAGAAGAATAAACACTCAATTAAGGTTGTTATGCGTTCAATATTTGTAATATGTGATTTTCGCATTAATTTTTAAGTTAATCATTATTTAAAAAAAATGATTATTATTATTTTTTTGACATGAAATTCATAAAAAAAAAACTATTATTTAACTATTTTTATTTAAAATGTTCGTATAAAAATTGTGATTTTGACATGTCAATTCTAGCAAAAAAATGATCAAAATGTGTAGTTTTTTAGTTATATTTATGTTAAAAATGGTTATTTTTATGTCCATTGTTAAAAAATATTGTTTTTTAGAAACAATTATTTCATGTGGATTGAAAAATTAATTAAGGATGTATAAATATGTAGAATATCGAAAATTCAAAATATCAACCTTCTAACTTAAAAATGCAAAACAATAAAAACCTCACTACAAAAAAATTAAAATTAAAATAAAAAACATAAAAATATGAGGAAAACAACCACTTCAAAAATTATTAAATTTACAAAATAATTATTTACATTTCATACATTAGAAAATTTAAAGTAAAAAAATAGGTCTTTTAAAAAAGGGTTTGATGCAGAATACCCACTTTTTTAAATCAGCATGAAAATCACTACCATTCTAAAATGTAATGTACATAAAAAAAATTAAAGTGCCAAAAACTATGCTCTAGAAAAAACATGTGTGTTCTGCATCACCCCTTTTCAAAATCAAGTCACTTTTTTGCTATCTCTACGAAACGGGTAATAGTATCAGTTTCCGTTTCAAAGTTTACATCGATTGTATCATTGATTTATGGAATAAAGCTATTTTTTCCACCTTCTTTAGGCGTTGGATGTGAAACTTTTGTTTCCACTAAAATTTCTTCCTACTTTCTTCGTTCCTCCAATTCCTGCAAAGTTTCTTCCTTGGCCTTGATTAGGTTCTCAGATCTACTGTATAAGATAACCTCCTGTTGGATCTTCACCATTTTTTGTTCCAAATTATTTTTTTCTTCCCAAATGTTGCTAAATTGCCCCTTGTTCCAACCTTTTAGTTTCCCTTTGATGTGGTTTAGTTTCTATATAGAGTGAACATGTCTGATCCATTTATTTTCTCTAACTCCACCCATCACTATTGAATATTTGAGTGGAAATATGGATGACGAAGCCAAAATTTATCAAATATAAATAGTCGATTTCGAGGGTAGGCTTTTACATCAATGTTGAGGCATATAGCCCAATGATCTTAGCTTAAGATATTCTTAGAAATTAAGAATTGATCCAACTTTGATGCAACGTGCTATTGACCTCCTCTCCTATTGTTCCAGGGATAAATGTCATTGTTTGTTTCCCCCTCAAGGAGGAAGGATGAGTCGATTTCTTTTTGAAATAGTGCCATGTCTATATCTAACCCCCATATTCCACGTTTGTTCTGAGTGAGTAACTTGATAATATTGAAATCTCCACCAATTATCCATGGGGCGGGAGAGTTTAAGTTGCTAGTCTTGACAATAGATTTAAGGAACAATAGTTTATCATTTGGGATATAAGGACCATAAACATTTGAAAGATGGCATTATTCCCCAAATAGATTATCTGGAAATGTATGGTTATAATGTGGAATGTTAGATACATACTGGTGACTAGATATCTTGATCATCTAAAATCACTATTTTTCATTTCTTGAAATGTTTCTATTCAAATATATAAATAAATTCAAAGCCTTGAAATTTTTTAAAATAATTCAATCTATTTATAAATTTAAAAACTCAACTATACCTAATTTTTATCCAATTTTTAAACAAATTTATACCAACCTTGTCTTCTACCAAAATTTCCATTATTTTCTGACCAAAAACATGATCTCGCTAAAAATATATATCAAAATAAACCCAAAATATAATCTATCCAAAAAACAATCTAGCTATACCTCCAAACTTACCCCATTGTAGCCTCTTTTGAGCACTGCACATTTGATTATGATGGGGCATCATAATCACATGGAAAACAATACATCCAAATCAATATGCACATGGTGTTTAATAAATGGTTGAAAATAACTATTAAATGAGTAGGGGTTGTATATGTTCACTATTGGATTTTGGTAAGCCAGTCAACACATCCAAATCGATATGCACATAGTGTTTAATAAATGGTTGAAAATAACTATTAAATGAGTTGTGGTTGTATATGCTCATTATTGGATTTTGGCAAGGTGTTTATTTGATTATGACGGGGCATCGTAATCACATGGAAGACAACACATCCAAATCGATATGCATATGATGTTTAATAAATGGTTGAAAATAACTAGCCTGCCAATAGGAATTAAATGAGTGGGAGATGTATATGCTCACTATTGGATTTTGGTAAGTGAGCGATTGGATTATGATTATGACAGGGCATCCTAATCACATGGAAGACAACACATCCAAATCGATATGCATATGATGTTTAATAAATGGTTGAAAATAACTAGCCTGCCAATAAGCATTAAACGGTGGGAGATGCATATGCTCACTATTGGATTTTGGTAAGTCAATGATTTGATTATGATTATGACGAGGCATCCTAATCACATGGAAGACAACACATCCAAATCGATATGTATATGATGTTTAATAAATGGTTGAAAATAACTAGTCTACCAATAAACATATTTTATATATATATATATATATATATATATATATATATATATATATATATATATATATATATACCCATCATTAAATTTGGGTAAACCAGTTATCCAAAATTTCATTTAATACCTATTAACCAGCTAGTCGTAAATAGTGGCATCGTATATGGGACTTTTTCCTATTTTAAATCATGATGGTTTCTAGGCATATCATTACATTAAATTTATTTGAAAAGCATGAAAGATCTGTGAACTTTACACAATTTAAGTATTTTAAAGTTTTTGAAATGCAAGAGTTAAAAATATTCTGGTAATTTGAATCTGGGTGGTTTCTAGCATATCTTTAAATTAAATTTGTTTGAAAGGCATGAAATCTTTTTGGAGTAAGCTCTCTAAACTTTACGCAATTTAAGTATTTTAAGGTTTTTGAAATGCAAAAGATAATTTGTTAGAGTAAAATATGTTAACTTTCAAAGTTTTTCAGGACATTATACCGATTTATGTATTCAAAACAATTTTAAATAACTAAAAAATAAGACGTAATTAAAACTGGTTTAGCTATATGCCCCCAAAAAATCTAAACATAGAATGGTATGATTGGATTAGACTGTATAATGGGATTAGACTGGTTAAATAATGAAATTAAGATTGAAAATTAAAAAGATAATTAGATTTAAGCAAAAAAAAATTTTAAATTAATGTGGAAACTAGATGATTTGGTTGGGGCTTTGTTTATTGAGGCGGTACAAGATGGTTAAAAATGTTAGAATTTGTTATTTTTTTTTAAATTTGGTTCTGAATTTAGTTTATAGTGGAAATGGATTCAGCACCATCAAAAATCTCTAAGAACCCAAAATCATTAACTTTGACAGCCATAACCTGGATTTATGGATTTACAAAAAAATCTGCTAGATTTTATCAAAATTTTGGCAAATTTGAAGCTTGGTTACACTAAGGCTTTGGTTGGTTGGGAATTAGCCTACTCCCAACAAAGTTGGGGTGTCTACCCATGCCATAAGTTTGCCTGGACTGCAGATTTCTTGCTGGTATCTCGTAAAAAAAATTCAAAAACGAGAATGCTAGTTGTTTATGGATGCCACAAACTGCAGATTTCTTGCTGGTGTCTCATAAAAAATTGTCAAGAAATAAGAATGCTAGAGCTTTTGAATAGTTTCTGTGATGGTGGAAATTGATTCTAACACAGTCAAGAATCCCTGGATCATCTAAAATTTTGAAGTTTGACAGCAATAACCCGGATTAAAAAAATTCTGCCAAATTTTTATAAGTGTAATTTACCAGATTGAAGGTCTTGCTGACCAAGTCCGCCAAACCGCAGATTCAAGAAGCACGCCTCTGCGTAATCAAGGCTCAATTGTCAAAGGCTGATGCCAGGATGTGTCAGAATTCATAAATAAATCATGAGAGCCCACGTACCTTCGTCGTGTTCTGGATGTCAGTAGCTCTAGGTGGGAGAAGGTGACAGGGAAAGTGGGGCAGTCATGTTGCATGCGTAGGAAACTGAATTTCTTTTAAAGGTGAACGCGGAGAAGACACTCATATCTGTATGTAACATCCACTATAATCCAGCCAGATCACAGTCAGTTCATTATTATTGCTCTTCCTGCCTTCATTACTGTGAGTTCGAATCGAATCTGAAGCAGCCATGGCTGACAACAAGTTTTCATCACCACCTGCAGCCTACCCTCTTCCTCCGCCAGGTTCGGCTCTCTTGTCCTCCTGCGTTTTTTCATTTCGTCAATTATTTTCTTGAATGATGATCACAAATAATTTGTATTCACATTCTTTTAATATTGTTATCAGGGTATCCCATGCAAGCTCCTCCTCCCCAGTACGCTGAATCATCCGTGCCTGTAAAAACGCAGCACGGAGGAGAGAAAGGATCATCCGTGCCTGTAAAAACGCAGCACAGAGGAAAGAAAGGATTTATTGAAGGATGGTATGAATTCAATTGCAATTATTTTTTGTTATTCTGTAAGTATATATGGCTTTTATTTTGCGTTATTGATTTGTGTTTTTTATGGATTTGCAGCGTGGCGGCTCTGTGCTGTTGTTGGTTGTGCGAGGCATGTTGTTGCTGATGGCTAGGACTGGGTTTATATTGAGGAAGAATACATAATGTCCTATGGTTGTAGAACATTGTGTTCATATACTTGTGTGTTATGATTGCTCTAAAGAGATGAAATCACTGAGTGGTGAACAGAGATCTGTTTGTTTATAGTTCGGCATGTATTATTTAGTGTCAGTTTTCCTTTCATTTACGGGCTTTAATAATAGATTGGCAAAGATTCATCGAAGTAAACCTGGTTTTAAGTGTCGGAAAATAAGATGAATCCATCTTGTAAGGGTGCTCAATTTCATGTTTCATATGAATTTTCTTCGTCAGAGTGTTTGTACATTTTCAAGTTAATTTACATAAACTATAATTATTTGTTACTTACTCTTACTTTGTCAGATTTTTTGAATTTTTCCTGGTATGTTTTAATGATATCTCTCTTTTTTTTTTTTTCTTTTTTCTTTTTTTCTTTCAGCATATTTTTTGAGTTAGTTTTATTTTTTTGGAATATTTGTATGGTATAAAGCTTCGGGGAACACAACTGCAGTGCCGACGAACTATCCAAGGCAGTCAAGGCGCTACTCCGAGGAGTGGATGAGTAGCAGAGAGGGTCAAATGCTTATCAATATTATCATCGGCCTTATATAGACCCTCAATACCACAGGGCGGACAGCCCATGAACTGAATATATGATATAAACTGTACAGGTTTTTTGATTACATTTTGACGGAAAGTATATAACCGGCCCTGCGTGGCAATATGTATATAAACCAAACAGAAACTAAATGATCATCCTGATGAACTGGTTATCTATGCTGATATATCCGTTATCTATTTTGCTGAGCCATCAAGCTGATAGACTATAGCATATGCATTTAGGTGCATCTACAATATGTAATTTTTCAAAGTATAATGAAAGATTACGATTTTTCCAGGGGAAAAGGTATAAAGTTTCAAGAATTTTTCAAGGTATTGAATTTATTTATACATTTAAAAATTCATTCCAAACAATTTAAAATTTACAATCTTACTAAAAACTGTAAATTGTATTGTCTTTTAACTAGGTTGAGTTTACACTAGGGTGCCCTCCAATGTTGGATAGAAAAATGATCTGATATCCTGTGCTATCATCAAGATTGTGTGAAGCTATGTAGATACAACTATCATCAAGATTGTGTGAAGCTATGTAGAGGTTGGACGCCCCTTGGGATAGTTTAATTCTTCCAATGGTGGCTTTCATCCTCAACCCCTTTCCATGAGATTTGAACCTGACCAACTCTGCACTAAACCTTACACAAATCGATTGGTCTACACTTCATGGATTACCAAAAAAATTATTATCCACAATAAAATATCAAAGCCTCCATGATTTTTACAATCAAAATTTAATTTTGTTCAAAAAATTAGCAAGAATTTTTAGAAGAATATTTAGTAGGAATTTATTGGATTGTAAGTTTGATATAATCTATAGAGCTCTAAATTTTTCAAAGTGTTAAATTTATTTATACATTTAAAAACACATTTCAAACACTTTAAAATTCATAATCTCAATAAAAATTATATCACCAAATTTTTTGTGTTAGGGTCATACAATCAAGCTCTCTTTGATTACCATTGTTTAGTGACTGATTCAATAAAGGTTAGTCATAGGTATAACTAATGAAGCTTGTACTTGATAAACCAATATGAATGGACTAGATACGTGGAGAACATAGACATATAGAGATAAGGTATACGTGCTTCCTAAACTTATCCTTATCATTACTAGTTAGGTCAGTGTTTCCAGCTTTCATGAAACAGGTTAAGCTTATCCTATGTATTTCACCTAATTAAGGTGTGATTACTATCCATATCCTTATGAGCAAGAGGTAACTAGTGTAATCTAAATGTGCTTTGTAGATCATATGTGGTCTGTCTGTGGAAGGAAGAAAGGGATTGCAGAGCGATCGAGAGAGCCATAATTTGAGCAGGATTCTCTCAAGAAGTACTTGCAAGCAGGAGATGCGCTAGAAGGGTTATCCCAACCCAGTAAGACCGGCCCATTCATTGATAGAAAAAGATTAGGGTGATTGGCGGCTCCTCTCCATCTCGCCGGGAATGGGGCATAGATATAAGTATCTCGGATCCAGGAGCAAGGGGATGGGGATCGGGATGCGGCTGGCTCACCCTCAGACCCAAGCAAGAGCCTAGCCAGAACCCGGGAAGCAGACCCAGCAGAAGCAGAAACGGGAGAAGCTCATGCAAATGACCCCCACCCAAGTGGATAGACGCAATTGAAATGCATAATGACATATATAATAGCAGAGGAACCAGCAAGCATTCAACCTTCCGCCTTCATCACCAGCTCTGTATATTTCTTTGTATATGTAATTACGTATATAACAGAAGCCAGAAGCCAGATGCCTTGAACCTTCAGCCTTGAACCTTTCATTTTCTTCCTTAGCCCGGATGAAGCCTAACCCGGGAAGCAGAGACCAAGCAAGCCCGTCCGTCCCGTCCATCCAACATTCATAAACACATTTTAAATACTTTAAAATTCATAATTTTAATAAACAATTTATTACAAAATGTTTTGTATTAAATTTATTTATACATTAAAAAACACATTTCACTCTAAAATCTATAATCTTAATAAAAATTATACCACCAAATTTCTTACTATAAAGAAAAAAAATATTTTCTTATTTTATACATTCAAAAACACATCTTACTTATAAAATCTACAATCTTAATAAAAATTATACCACTAAATTTCTTAACCTAAAGAAAAAAATAATTTTTATTTTATTTTAAAGATAGGCTTTAATTCTTTCATTTACCTGTCATTTCGGCTTTAATTCTTTCATTTACCTGTCATTTCGTATTCCAACCAGGGATCTAAAAATTCATTTCAATATGCTTAATGGAAATACCCTTATGCACTACATGAGGGAGGATTATTTTTTATTTCTGCACTACATGAAGGAGGATATTTTTTGCATTATGTAATTTCATTAATTCGTGATGTTCATTCTACAACTCAGTGCTAAGGCAATGTGTAAGTATGTTCGTATTCAATTTGGATTTGACACATTAAAAAAATATTTTATTCATAACACATATTGGATATTTGTCCACTTGGGGTAGCTCAATTGGTAATGGCCATGGAAAATTTTGTGTTATCCTCTTATCGGGGTGAAAAGTTAGACATGATGATGATGTAGTCCTACCAAGGTTACAAAAAAACTCATATTGGATATTTATTATCTTTTAAAAAAGAATTAACATTTTTTTCTATATATAGATATATGTATGAAGTTTTACCGTTAACAATTTTTGGGTTACAAGTTTTGACAACCCATGATATTTAAAACTTCATATATATATATATATATATAGAAAAAATTGATAAAATGATATATTTGAATGTTGTATATAACAAAATATCCAATGTGCTTTACGAATAAAACATTTTAATATGAATTAATATTTAACTGTACTTTAAAATATAAAAATATATTGATAACAAAAAATAATTTAATGTGCAATAAGAAAATGACTCAATGCACATGTTGTATAAAATATTTTATATATTGTTTTAAAAAATTACGTATATAACATATAAAGTTATTGAAAAAATATATTTTTATGGGTAAAATGTTTGAAGTGGGTATATGTTTTAAGTTTTCTAATCTCTATAACATTCAAAATATAATTTAAATAATGAAAAATTACATATTGTTTTTTGCACTCTAAAATTAGTTTGCACCCGTAGAGAAATTTGATCCTTCTCCTCTCATATAAAATCAGTGCTTAAAATGAATTTATGTTGATTACATGTTTGAATGGTAATAATTTTAAAGAAAAAAAAAAACATAGAATTACATTGAAGCGTACCAAAATACTACTTTAAATTATAATAAAAACGAGTAAATGAAAAAAATAAAGAATATAATAAAAGTAATATTCACTTATCTATTTTTTTTTCCATTATGATTAAAATGAGGTATTTAAAAAGATATTTGGTTAATATTATATTCACTTATGTAATTTATGACGTGTTGAAGAAGTTGATTTCCATTATGTAACTTCAATTTTAATGCTGATTATATTAAGGAGGAGAAATGTAACGGCAGTGCAGTATGGTGAACCCGGACAAAATAGTGATTTAAATTATAAGGACCATTAATGAAAAGAGTAATGAATATGAAAAATTAGTATTATTTTTTTTTCCATATGAGGTATTTAAAAGGCATTCTGTGACTATTTACTTATCTCAATTCTTAATTAAAAAATTAATGAATATAATAACTTAATATTCACTTATGTAATTTATGACTGGTTTAAGACATTGATGTTTTAAAAACATTTTGTTAATATTAACAAAGCTTCTACTCATTTACTTCTTTTCAAATCATACTTTCGAAATATCGTGTAATGAAACACACGCTTTCTAGAGTATTCCGGAGGTGTGATGATAATGGTCTCAATAAATATTTACTTCTTTTCAACTCACTCTTTCCAAAAATCCTGTAATGAAACACACGCTTTCTAGAGTATTCCGGAGGTGTGTGGAGTATTAGAAGTATTGTGGAATAATTTTTTTTTATGGTTTGAGGTGGAAGTTTACACTTGATATTGAAAATAAATTAAATTAGCAATTGTCTCAAATGGTATAAAGAGAGGCCGATAGGATTATTAAATTGGAATTGTTAAATTTTCTTAGAAGAATTAATTGGTTTGTGGAAAACCTTGTTTTCTTGGACTGAATCATTGTGCAATTACTTTTCTTTAGATGGTTTGTTTATATCTATATTACAAGGAACACATTGAACGTCTTATTTCATTTTAGAATAAATTAATTACCCAAAATCAAGAAGTTAAGTTAATTACCCAAAATCAAGAAACCTCTATAGATGGCCAAGCGTATATGAAGAATACATCTCATTCATATGCAATACCAAATCCATTTTTTCTTTTCTCTAAGTAAAATTTCAAAAGCATGAACACATGCCATTTCATATGCACAATAAACCCAACTTCTGAAATTTCAATGCTTGGATGCATCCCATTCAACCGTTCGATCAAGTGAGACAATTTGAACCGTTGATTTGAACCGGAAAAGGAAACAATGGAAAATCAAGAAAGCACAGAAAGTCAAGAAAGCATAAAAGCTCAAGAGAAAAGATTCTATGCAGAAAATCAAGAAAGCCCGCCCTTCTTCTTGTGGAAAAATCATCAATCCCATGCCTTTCCACCACGAAGCACTATCATTTCCTATTATGGAACTGTAGGAACATGTTATGAACAGAGGCAACTGTAGCACCGTGAACAAGCTCTCCCTCTATCAAAGCCTCCTTTAAACACCATACTTCCACATTCGATTCCGCTCCGCAGTTTCCTGCAATCGAGGACATACTGGTTGTAGCCGCCGTGTAATAAAAGCCTTTTGTTTTATTTTCTAATTTTTATTTAAAATATAACACTCACAATTGAAATTCATTGAAACATTCAACTTAAACCACATTATTAAATCATATACATAATAGAAATGTGTTTAAAAATTCCAAGAAATGTAAGGGATATTCCACATAAATTAAAAGCAAATATTAATTAAAAATGTATAAAGAACTAAATCAAAATATCTACATAAGAGTTTTGAAAGTAGGTATTGTTTCATAATAGTGATAAGTGTGTATTGTTTCAAAATATATGATTTCTCCTTATTGGTCGTTCTCTACATTTAAAGCAAGTTATGCCCAAATTATTGATTGACCTAATTTTTGGTTGATTTGTTGTTTCTTCCTTAATCATCCTCAAGATCAAGTGGCACATTCAGATTAGGAAGAGATTAGGAAGAGCCTCGACAGACAGATTCAAATTGTGAGCAAGAGGAGCACTGAGTCGCGGATTGAAATCAAGAATAAGAGGAGCCTCCTTCACCTCACGAGCCTTCTTCTTATTTTCCTGTAACGCCCTTTCAAGAAACTGTATAACAGGGTGAGCTTCAATTCTTCCATGTGACAACAAGAGGATATCATTGACAAGAACAACAGTAATTTCACCTTTAGATGGGCCATCTTCCCATAAAACCTTGGCACCAACAGTAACTGTAACAACGCTACTTGTAAATCTAGATGGTCTATTGAATTTGGTCATATACATAGTTCAACAGACCTGCAATCAGATCAGATGCTTTACTAATGGTTTGTAAAATAATTTAGACAATTGAGAATAATCCTGAGGATGAATTATACTACATGGTTTGAAATTAATATGCACAAAAATACCATTATGATTTTACCTAAAATATTTCAATTTACATGATTAATCATGTCACAATACAGTAAGGAAATACTCTAGAATCCTAATGATAAAAATTAAAAGCAAGATCAAATTCAATGTTTCTAAATATTTTAATCTACTAATAAAATCTTCCTATTCTTACCTAAAGTAGCATGAACATGTAATTATGATGTCATATTATGCAGAAAATAGAGAATAAAGTAAGGAATAAACTAGTAAAAATATTAGGGAACCTATTTGATCATTGCATCAAAATAGAGAAGGTCGTTGTTGTAGTTTGATATGATTATTCCGTTTTTCAACTCGGCGTGGTATTTATCACATATGGTTCTTTGCATTTGCAACTGGCCACGCTGCGAATCTTGTAATTGCGTGGACTCGCATCGAAATCTCGCTATCGTTTCCTCGATCTGGTTACTGTCTCTCAAATTCACGCTCTATCGATTCTTCTGCTCAACATAATAGAATCACCAGGATAAACCATGCAAACACTTTAAAAAAAAAAACATAAATTAAATTCAAAACAGAGAAAAGCACAATGAAAATAAAACACTGTAAAATCCAAAATGCATGGCCATGCAACAAAGAAAATAAACTTGAACAAGAAACAAGGCAAGCCAATGCAATGTAGAGTATTGAAGAAAATGATGAGTTGAAAATGAGAAAGCGTTCTGTTAGACGCTTAATACTAATCAGTGCTTGCCAAAAGCCAGGGAAGAAGAACAGTGCTTGCCAAAAGCTAGGGAAGAAGAACAACAACAATAACTGGCAGAGAAAAAGCAGTAAAAATATCTTCAAGAGTGACATAAAAGAATGGAAAAAGAAATAAGGCAACTCAACCGATATTTGGAAAAAGTAGTCACACTTCAAATCAACGGTTGAAAGTGTCTCACCTGATCCAACGGAGCAAGGTAAAAGTGTTGACGATTGTTGATGCATAGGAAGGCCTATCGGTCTAATTAATAATGGAATATTAAAATATTGTTATAAAATAATAGGAATATTTATGGTTATTTAAGAGTTTGTTTTTCTTATAACTAAGGAAATAAGTTAATGGCCAAAAACTCAAAGGCATCTAGAAGGAGTGAAAGCTTGCATGTTTTAAGTGGTGTGGTTTTTCTTTGATTAACGGTGATGAGTCAGCGTGCATTCACAGTTAGCAGCTAGAGATGGTTGTCCTCACTGCTAGTTTGATAACTGAGTTATGATAAGTTTTCCCACTTTTAGAAAAAGAACATCCAGAACATAACACACTCTCCAATCCAATCACCCTACTATAAATATGTGCTTTATAGTGAATGCCCACATACTCTCTCCTCTAGGTGAGGCATTGGTCCACAAGATTCTGGGTTCAATTTTTTTTAGATGAACAATGTACAAATGTATATGTCTTACCACTTAGAAAAGAATGCACACTTACTCTCTAATATATTCAGCCTAGGGATATGTGCTCGATAGTGAGGAGTGGCTATCTCAAGCAATATGGAGTATTAAATCAAGTAATGGGAAGGAAAGCATAGGGATAATTTATAGCAAATTGGCTAGTACGTTGGAGGCCTCAGTTTGCACCCATTTGAGAGAGAAAGGAGAACAATGCATTGCCGATCGGCTAGGCTAAATGATGGATTTGAAAGAATAAGGAGAGGATTTGAGAGAATGAAGAGAAAGGATGCATGGTCCATCAACTAGTTTTAGCAGTGGATTTAAAGTTTTAAAGGTGGATTCTAGATAATAAGGGGAAGAATATGATGTCAATAAGTTAAGTTACATAGTTGTTGTAAGACGCATGAGACGGGATACGAAATCAAATTTATATTAATTGATCTCAAAGAATTACGTACATGTTAAATATATAAATACATATAGGAAATAGTTGAATTAGTTCGTGGAAGTTCTTGGACTCCAATAACTACCGAAACTAACCCAAGGTTAATCCCTAGGATTAGCTATCTAACATTCTACCCTTAATCCGAAGAGATATACCAAAGTCCAAGAATGAGAGCTCAAATTGCAAAAATGCATCTCAGCCAAGAGCTGAGTGTCTCTCAAAAAATGGTTTTTAAGGATGACCACAAACCAAGATGAGATAACTGAAAGTCCCAACCAACACCAACTCTGGAACCTTCATAACGGTTCTCAAAACAAACAAAAAAAAGTGGTTTTAAGGTGACCACAAACTCTGGAACTATCACAGTAGTTTCTCAAACAATTCCATACATGGAAGTGCTCAATAAACTTGATCAACTCAGCTTTGACTCAGGCTTGCTAGAACTTGTAGCAAAAAATCAACTATTCCCCCCTTTGTCGAATACAAGGTGAGAAGTAATCTTCATCACTGCAAGACTGGTCATCACTCTGAAACATATTCTTCGATATGCCCTGTAAATATTTTTGGTTGTCTCGGTCCAATCCCAAGAGGCAATCCATCTGAAATTTACCTTCTCTCTTGCAATAGACTTCTTTCTGGAACATCTATTTGTATGATGATTTCGCTTTCCGCAATGCTCACATGGGTGAAGATCAAAACACCGATCTTTCATATGTCCAACTTTGTTACACTGTTGGCATCTATCAACTTATTTTGGAACAACACCATCCATAAATTGAGTACTTCAAAATTATATTGGTTTAGCAAAATCTAGTATGTGAAAAGATACATCTAGAATATCCTCTTTGTAACCCAAATTAGTTTTGTGTTTAATGTGTCTAATCTCTTCCCATGGCCTTGTCAAAGTTTTGGGAATAACAAGTTTCTCATAAGATCTTTCAGTTGCATTTCCTTTTGAAACCACTGCATTAATTTGATCATTTTCTAACTAATGATGAGACTCAAACAAACTATTATTCTGAACAAGAATAGGTTCAAAATTCTTCTTTTGCAGTTCTTCTTGCTGAAACTGGGAGTCTAGCTCCAAGAATTCAATTTTATTTTGCACTTTGCAAATATATTTAGATGTCAAAGAGTGTGACCTTATTGACTTGGACATTGTTATGAACACTGGATGACATTAAACTACATAATAACTACAACAAATCATCGACTTTGGCAATTTTCTCAAAAAATCTACTTTGGAAAAGGGGTGTTGGCTACCACCGAAAATGCACTCAATACAAACAAATTTATGATGAATTGACCACGTCTCAGGTTCAATCGAACATGCACCCGTTTACAACATAATTTCAACAAAAAAGTAATCAGACTATTGCAGACAAAATGTCGTCTTCTTGCTAAATATGACAACTTCCAAACTTATCTTCTTACTAAATATGATAACTTCCAAAATTATATTCAAGGATTTGAACCAATTACATCTAATACACCATGTAATTATATGAGTTGGGCTAACCACAATTTCATTTTATCTTCTTGAATTTATATTCATAAACTCTATAATTTAAACTTCAACAAAACCTCAACCAAATCACAGATCAAAAGCTCAAAAACTCCTTTTTTTTCCACTTGCCACGAATTAAAATTACTCCATTTAATGAAAATAAGATAAGAAGAGCAATACATAATTTCCTTATAAACCACTTCCTCAAAAACCTTTCCCCAAAACATATGCCACCAATTACTTTTCAAAAATACTTAAAAAAAAAAATCCAATCTTTTTTTAACTTCACCAAAAAGTAATTTAATGTTATTTATGCACTAGTGATCAAACCTGAGAGTTGGTCCCACTCACTTTACTTTTATCTTGGATCTTTTTAACTTTCGAAAACAACAGTCCTTTTTTGTCCAAAAGTTTTTTTTATGAAAACCAATTGCCATGCTTAGATAGACCGAAATGTGCATACCATCAGGACTGCACAGAGAAAAATCTGAGAAATTCAAATCTTGCCTGGAAACGGCTCCACAAATCCACTAATACTTAGTTCTATGACAACGACATCCGTTATCCCTGCGTTTAATGTTGCAATTATATCTCAAACATAGAGTGACTGACGCAGGAAGGAATAGACAATGTAACGGCTATGCCGTATTCTGTTGGCTTCGGCCATATTGATCGTAAAAAATAGGCTTCGGTCATATGAGGATTTTTCTTGGAAAAAAATCGATTTATTTGACTTTTAAATGCCAATAAAGTTCTCTGACAAACCTTGTCGAGTATTGCTTGATGCGGATAAAAAATTAAATGGACAATGCAATCTTCGCTCGAAGCTGGGCACTTCCGCTTTTTCTCGGCACAGGTTAACAAGATGGAAAAAAACTTCAAATGGAGACACAAACCATGCATGTATTCTTCAAGGCAAACAAACTAAACGATTTTTAACCACACTGCATATATTGTTCAGGTGCAACGACTCCAAAATTAAGGCCAATGCCAAGAATATGAATAGTTGGTACTTCTTTTATCTTTCTGCTAAACTGAACCGAAAATCTCTTCACCAGGGAGATACCATGACCGATTTTAGTGATTTTGGCTGGTGTTCTCCTGATCACAGCAGGATTGAGAATCCGCCGAATTTATCAAATGAACTCCTGCAAATTCATTCGCTCGGAGCCAGAGAAGCCATGAAAAATACCTCGCAGTAAAATTAATGCCTACAAAAAAACCAACATACCTCAGTAACCCGACGGTCCAATCATGCGTCCTCCTCTTTATGATAAGGAAAACCTTCAAACTTCTTCAGGCTGATCGATGAAGCCATCCGCGACTCAACTGTAAAACACACGGTATTTATTTGGTATTCAAACATCAATTAATTGAAATTCAATATGCCGCTTTGTTCTATGGAAATTAACTTTGGTCTTCCTTCAAATTATGGGGCTACGTCAACTTTCACTTAAAGTATCCCGGCAATGTATGCAATTCAGCGCAAAGAAAGATAATTCGCAGAGTTCAGTACAAATTTCAATGGAATAAATATCAGGCCGACGGAAGAGCTCAGAGATTTCCTCTTACTGTAGGTCAAGACAAATGCGGCAGAGTCTATGGTGAATGTGAAAAGGTACTCAAAAAATTGCTTCTGCAGACCATTTTTTTTTCAAAGATTCATACTCACTAATTGCATGTTATGGTTTGGATTCACCAATTTCTTCAATACCTCCACCGTATAAAACATCTTTGACTCTTTCATATTTACCACTAAAACCAACCAACACTATTAAAACAATTTTTTAACTCTTCCTCAAACATTTTTACAATGTTGTAGCATTTAGTCAAATTTTCTTCGTACACATGTGATCTTAGTAACCTCCCAATTTACATGGGCACTGTTTACAATAAAAAAATATACAGTTATCACAACCTTCTACATTGGTATCCATTAAATACATACCTCATATGATTGCTTCTCCAACAAAAAACATTGTAATCTTGCCTTGCATGGAGACTCTGTGATGTCAACGATTACCTCTGCATTGATGTTGATCCATGCAGGACTTTTATATAAAATCCTCCTTCAACAAATCGTGTTGGACGAAAGGTCGCCTCCTTCAATGTAGTCTCATAGCTCTTTCCCAAAATCTTCACGCCAATGTTTGAGAAAGAAGAACGGTCAAGAAAGCCACAAAAATAGTGGCTCAGGTTTAATTGAGAAAGCATATTAACCATGTTCTCATTCAACAGAGAGAGCATATTAATCATGCTCTTGTTCAAGAGAGAATCTAACTCTTCTGATACCACAGTGCCACACCACTGTAAGACACACGAGACTGAAACCAAAGCAAATGCATTTTAATTGATCTCAAAGAATTATGTACATGTTATACATATAAATATATATAGGAAATAATTGAATTAGTTCCTGAGAGTTCTTGGACTCCAATAAGTACCTACACTAATCCAAAGTTAATCTCGAGAATTAGCTATCTAACAGTTGACATTTTGTATTAAAATGTATTTATTGGAATAGTGTTATTTTCTACAAAGAAGCATATGTTTGGTACCAGCATTGACATTATATATATATATAAAATGAGTGTGAATTTATTATATTAAATTTGTCCAATTGATTTTTTTTATATTTTTATATTTTTATTTATTGGAATAATTTTCTTTTGGGTTTAATTTTTTTTTAGTAGGTATATTGTTTATGTAGTGTATATTATATATATATATATATATATATATATATTTCTTTTTTTTTGTAAGCTTGGTAGGACTCTCTGATTTTCATGTCCATTACATACCCCACTACGGGGAAAGGGTAGTCCAAGATTTGAACCAAAAACTTCCAATTCAGTGAGACTTCATTTCCACGGCCACTACCACTTGAGCTACCCCATGCGGACGTTTATGTAGTATATATTATTCAAGTGTTCTAAAAAATTTTAAAACGTTGAATCTATTTATATACATTAAATCACATTTTAAATAGTAAAAAATTACAATCAAATTTTTTCTTTCAAAAAATAAATGTATAACTATTTTTAATCTTCCAAAAAATTGAATTTTTAAATCATTATTTTTTTGAAAGAAAAAAATTTGATTTTTATTAAAATATGATTTGTATAAACTTTATACATCATACTCTTTCTCTCAATTTCATTCCATGTATTTATTTTAGTGGTTGGATATTGTGTGATTTTAATGATGCTTGAAAATAATGGAGTAACGGACATTAGGTTGCTTTGGTTGTGTCTTAGATTAGGCTTAGATCCTATTTTTCTAGTATTTGTTTTAACCCCCCTATTCAAATGCATCTTTATATGTGTTTATTGATTGTTTGATGAATTAATGAGAAAGCTAGCATTGTGGCAGCCTCAAGGGCTCCTCATCGATATTCTTTGAGGATGGGGAGATATCCATGATAAGAATAGTCTTGTAAGGACATACTTGGTGAACATCGAGATGGGGTATGTTCCTTGACAGAAAATGGTGGTGTCCAAATGTATGCTTCCCAACATTGTGCTCTGATCTAGTGGAGAGATAGATCTTTTCAGTCAAGGCCTTTCTATTATGTAATTGAAAATGTTTGTTATGATGATGCTTGATGAAAATTATCAATCCAAAATCTTCTTATGAGAATATTTCAATTTGAGAGTATCCTTGTGTTGACAGTGCTGGAAATCTGTCAACCAAGGGGGTCTCCTCGATGTGAAGTCCTAATTAGACATCACGCCATTTAGAGTATGATCCCCATCTGGAGCATTAGCCCGACCACCATAACTTAATGTTTGCGTCAATTGCAATGAATAACATAAGAGTGTATGCACATAACCTTTGAAATCAACACGAAAGTTGACACTATGAAATACCAATTGCAATGTGTAAATTGAGACTTTCACGAGAGGGGAGTAAGAGTGATTCTCTAGAAGGAAAGTGGTAGTACTGTCCTAAGAAAGACACATAAGAGAAAGGAAAGATTCATTAGTTATCTAGGGAAATCGTTCGCATAGACACAATGAACATTAAAGTAAATATAATACACATTCAACAAGATAAGTACCAAATCCAATGGAATAGTTAAATTTCTTTTGTATATATGAACAAAACATATACCACAAATATCTAAGGAATAGGCTTACATTATTCAAGATAACTCCATGAAAATGTGTTGGCTATGTGAGCTTTCGATTATTAGGTGAAAGATACAAGTACACAATTACAATGGCGAGCCACTAGCTCCAATAGTGGAACATTAAGTCACTTCTTTCTTCTCCAAAGAATGATCTTCTCTCCTATGTTTGGATAGAGAAGCCAATGCAATCTCTCCAAAGGCTAAGCCTCCAAAAGCCATTTCCTTGAGTTATGAGGGTATATTTATAACAAGAGGGGTGATCTTTGATATCCCCATGACTCTTGAGATTCCCTCTTGACTCTTAGACTTCTAATGTGATCTTTGGCCTTCTATATAACTATTGGACTTTTCCTAAAGACTCTTTTGTCCATATATGACTATCTGACTTTTCATATTCCACATATGGATCTTGTACTTCCACACATTACATTTTTTCCATTCCTTTTTATAATTGCCTCATTACATCCACAAATGATGTGGCAACACACATGGACACACATGAAATTGTGAGGTAGAAGTCACAACTTAAAAATGATGACATGGACTCCATGATGTGACAAGGATGATGTGGATTCCATGTTGACTCTTAGACTTCTAATGTGACCTTTGGCCTTCTATATAGCTTTTGGACTTTTGCTAAAGACTCTTTTGTCCATATATGACTATCTGACTTTTCATATTCCACATATGGATCTCGTACTTCCACACATTACATTTTTTCCATTCCTTTTGATAATTGCCTCATTACATCCACAAAAGATGTGGCAACACACATGGACACACATGGCATTGTGAGGTACAAGTCACAACTTAAAAATGATGACATGGACTCCATGATGTGACAAGGATGATGTGGACTCCATGATGAAGTGGAAATGCCAAGTTTTTCCTCTTGCTACTTTGTCTTAAATCTTCATGAGAGGTCTATTCAATACTTCATCTTCATGAAATAATTTCTTTGTTCTTCATCTTCACCTCTGTGCATCCTCCAAGGGGCTGAATGATATGGAGTCTTCATGTGCTCTTGATCTTTCGTCTTCTTTCGTAAATTGGTGTCTCTTAATCTTCTCGCTTGATGACCTCTTCATGGTTCCATCTTAATAAGTGTCTTTTAGCATAGTCTCATTCTCCTCCTATCTGAGCATCACCTTGTCATGTCAAGGTGCAGTACCTGTAATTGAAAATTACTCATGACAAGACAACATCAGTTCGGAAAACTCTTAGTCTAGCTTGCTTCGTGAAAATCAATGATTGAGATGGAACTGGGTACAAGACTATGAGGAAGGATCAGGGATTGTGTAGTGCGCATTTCCAGAGGCCAAGAGTGAGGTGTTGAGGCTCGTGACTACGCAATGCACAACATTGGAGGCTTTGGCAGGAAGACTGTGCAGTTGAGGGTCACAATGAGGTAGGTTTGCCCAATGTGACTACGCAAAGCGAAGTTCAAAAGAGAGAGAGAGAGAGAGAGCCAGAGGATTATGCAGTTGTAAAGTTCAAGGATATAGGGAGTCAAACTGCAAACTAGAATTGCACAATGTGCAGAGAGAGTCTAACAGGGAGGCTTAATGGCGCAGTTATGGGACTCAATAAGCCAAGATTGAGAACAGTGACTGCGTAATGTGTAGTCCTAGGAGGCAAGGACTCTGCATTACATAGTTCCAGGAGGTAAGGGTGCATGCTTGAGGCTTTCCATTGTGGAATGCAGAGTTCAAGAGGGTAGAGTTAGCTTAAGTTGGTTGGGTAGAAAATATTCTAGAATTTGGCTAAGAGTGGGATCAATGAAGCAGATATGAAACCAAGGTTGCACTTAAACATGATCACACACTCAGACAAGTCGATGACACAACATTAAACACTCGGCACTTAGAAAAAACACGTTCCGCTTAATGCGACAACAAAACAACATACTCCTCCAAGTGTGACACTTAAGGTACACTTTGCGACAACAGTGACGACACATGTGTGACAGTTACTGAAAAATTGGGAATGGGTCTAATACATGTCTATATGATAAATAGGATCCATTTACAACAAAGTTTCCCCTTGAAATGAACCATAACTATGATTTTTGTGATGTGTGACACTTCCCATGCCAAAAGACAACACTTTCGAAAGTGAGAGAAAAGTGCAAATGAAACTTGAAAAGACTTAAAGAAAGTGAAAGTGACACATGCGAGAGTAAAGATAACATGAAAAAGACACCTTTTAAAGTGAAAGCAACCCAAAACGACAGTCACGACTGTGAAAGAGACACTTGTGAATAACAATCGACATGTGTTGCACAGTACATTGTGCTTATGGATTGTGCAGTCATTGTCACCAGTGATTACACGACTTATCTTTAAGAATTGTGCAGTGCCTTTGTAAGCTTACATTGAAGGACGTGCACTTGTAAATTCTTCAAAAATTGAGCATGCATAAAGAAGTGACTTTGACACTTAGAAGAAGACTCAATACTTTACAAAATATTAGATGACCATGAAGTGACCATAGAAAAATAGATCGTGAGATCTTTAGTAGGCTCCAAAATTCAAGTGTAAGCATAATTTTGGAGGGTGTTTGTCGCAACGATAACACCTTGCATCCTTTTGATTCATTATGAATACCTCGCTAGTTAAGAGGGAGTGTTGAAAAATGTAACTAGGTTCGGTCTTCATAATTATCATTGTACCTGTATCATTATGTATTTCTTGTAAAAAGAAAAAAGAAGAAAAAAATCATTATTATTATTATTATTATTATTATTATTCTCGTAAAAGCATGTTCTTCATGCTTCTAGGGTTTATTAAGTCAAAATAAAATTTGTCATGAGTCATGTCCCATCTAGACTTTTGTAAGAAAGAGGAAAAATAATTTTATTTAATCCAAAAAGAGTCAATTTGTCCTCCACAACACCAATTCAACCCTCTTGGACAAGTTAGCCGAGAAAGGCACCTATTTGACCACTTGGATATGTATATATAGTGACTAGATTGACCTCATTTGAGAACCAATTCACCAATTCAATTTTCTCTACCAAGAAAGGAAGAAAAACCAACGAAAACGTCAAGTCAAGAAGAGTGAAAGTCAAAGGAGAGAGAGAAGGTCTAAGGAGAGAAAATTTGTGTTTTTTTGCCTTATAACTACCACATGTGTGAAATTTTTGATCTACTGTAGGACCAAAAATTTTAGTGATAATTGTAGGGCCGAAAATAAATGTTTGACCATATTTGAAGAACTTTGACCAACATTGACTTTGTTGGATTTGACTTGGTTGAGGAAGGATTGAAGGAGGGTTGACTTGGGTCTTGTGGAAATTCTTCATCTTGTTTTTTTGGTCTCATATTTCTCATAGAGGAGTTGTTTGGATTTTCCCCTTGGTGAGGTTTTTCCCTGGTTTGGATCCTAAATATTTGTGTTCTTTGTCTCTTGTGATCTTCATGTTTTATGTTTTGGTAATTGTTTGATGAAGAAAACATAATAAAAGATATAAGAAGCCAACATATATTCACAACCAATTATCAAGTAAGAGAAATCTACCTTAATTTGCTAGCCTATTGGTTTCTCAACAATTGTCACTCATTTGAAGAATTTTGCTACCACCAAATGAGTCAGCCTATTAAATTCACAAAATACATAATCAACAGGAAAATAATGACAAATTTCAGATTTGTGCATACCTCTCCTCATAAACTTTTTTATCCCCTCCTTCATAGTATCTTTCCCTTTTTCTATCCACTTGGAATAGTTAGGGAGACTAAATTTTTTTAGAATTAGTTTTTATTTATCTTAATTAATTTTCAAATATAATTAGTATTTGTGAAAATTGAGATCTAAATATATTATATTTTATAAATTAATTGACTTTTAAAAACGATTTTTGGTAGGTGGGCCCCCCTCATGTCCTTTATTTGACTCTCCACATAAACTATTCCAATAATAAAAAAATCAAATAATGACTTGTGTAAACTGAAAAATACTCATTTTACCTCACAACATGCAAACCATAAAAATGAATATACATATGATAAGAGCATCCATCACATATAGCTATGCCTTAAAATTTCCTTGTTCCTCCCATTATAACATGCATTTGTATGCCTATAAAACTCAACATATGAACCTAATAAAATAGCCATAATATCTCTACATATTACTCAAAAATAATGTGTCATCCAGTGAAAATATGCCCATAAAACTTAGCATATTAACTAATAAAATATCCATAATATCTCTACATATAACTAAAAAATAATGTGTCATTTAGTGAAAATATACCCAAAATTATAGTGATGACATAAACATGTTATGCTAAAAATAAATTGTAAAAGAGTGTTGTAGAATGTACCAAAACCCAAAATTTGTGTCCTAAAAGTGCATCATAAAAGACATGTTGAAAATAAAACTTCATGAAGTCTGAAACTATAAAACAAGCATGCTAACTATGTAAGCTTAGGATCCCTATAATATCTATTTTCTATCTGTTTTTCATTGTTGTATTCTTTTTTACTCCAAGAATGTATTTTTGGAAAAATATCATCCATAGAGATTTCTCTCTTTTCACCTTTTCCTACAGTAGAGGTGCAATACTGGGAAGATGTGGCCTTTGATGAAAATTCAGTAGGGTTGTAGGAGGGAGACGAAGCTTAGCAATCACAAACTCAGGTGATGACTCCAAGTGTTGATCATGATGCAAGGTCATGACTTGTGATGCTATAGAGGGTACATGTCGAGGATAAGGCGAATGTGAATGTGTTGTTGTATGAGCCACAACATATCATTATTGTGATCTAGGGCTTATAATCCCTCGTAAAAGGAAGACTAAAACATAGATATATTTTTTCTTGACATAATCTATTACAAAATCACTAGTAAGAGAACCAGGAGGGTAATGATTTTAAGCATTTTTCTATTAATAATTGGATGTGAAGGATGTCCCTAGACGAAATGAACTGTGTGACTCCGCGAGGTTTGTCTATGATTTGGATATGATGTAAATCTTGATGCATGCAACCAATGATTTATGACCCAAATGAGTGCTTGTAACCCGGGTCAATTTCATTCTTGCGAGATCAAAATTGTATAGAGAATAGATAGAAACTTATTATGTCATGAATAGATATTTATGACATCTGGGGGAAATATTTTTTCTTAATTCTATTAGTATGATAGCATGAGGAAAATCCTGCATATGAGAAGAAGAGGTGCGGGGATGATGGACAAAAATGTTACCACTATTTCACATTCAGGAGTGATATGTGTAATGAGTAGGGGAGATAAATGAATTGTAGGTGGGTGAATACTTGTTTACGGATTGAGTTTAGTCAACAAAATACTCATTAATAAAGACAAAAGTAAAATAAAATAATTGAGCCGAGAGGCTCATTCTACAACCCAGTATGAGAGGATGTGTAAGTTTGTCCGTTCGTCCATGCCCCTTTAAAATAAAAATAAAAATTATGCATACAAATAATGTCTATTATAATAATAATAAAAAATGAATGCGCTATAAAGTAAGTAGAAGTAAAAAAAAATGTGCGAGTAAAATGTTTAAATCTTATATTTTTGAAACATATTTCAACAATAGATTTAAATAAACTATTTGAAGATATATATGAAGTAATTTATGTTGATATCAACTTTAGATATAACTATATATAGAAAAAAATTGCTAAAATAAAATATTTTAATTTTGTATATAAAAAAATATTTAGTGTCGGTTATCAATAGAATATTTTCATATGAATTAATATTGACATATACTTAAAAATATAGCAATAAAAAAAATATTTTAATTTTCACTATAAAATGTCTCGATGTAAAATATTTTAATGTGAATTATGTATATATTATATATCATTTTAAAAAAATTATGCATATAACAAGAAAAAATTAAGTTTTTATGGTTAAAATGTATATTTTGTCCTATTTACATTCTATATAGCATTCAAAAATACAATTTAAACAATGAAAAATAACACATTTTATTTTATAGTATGAAGAAGTTTGTACATGAAAAAGTTTGTGATCCAGGTGGATATTGGTGGCCACCCACCTATCCCACCTAGACCTCCAATCATTTTCATTTGTTTCCTTGTTTATTTCTGCATTTACTATTTTTAACAGTTTTTTGAGTCCTAAACTTCTAGAGAAGTTTTGACCCCACAAATGGGGTTTTTTTAGGTCCACTCCAGGCCTTTTGCCGCAAGGCATGCGAAAAAACCTGTAGTACTCAAAGAGACATTTCCAACAAGGTATCGTACACGCCAAACAAAGATAATCTGACCAAGTTATGACCCTAGGAAGTTGGTTGCCAAACTAACCCCAACGGGGCCCACAAACTCTTGGTGTTACATCTCCCGGGGTTAGGTTTTTCTCATGTTTTGAAATAATAAATAGGGCCTTAAGCCTCATTTTAACACGATTCATAGGCATGTAGCTACCGCATCTCTTCTTAGAGATAAGCTACCATTGCCCGAGCTAGTCTTATTTACATTCTGTTTGTAAGCATATTTCAGTATTTGATATTAATGAAATGAAGTGTTATTTATGCCGGATCTTTGTATTTATGATTATATCTATAATTTGTTGCGTTCCTGTTTAAATTAAGATCAATTTGATCCTTCTCGGCTCATATTAGATCAATACTTAAGATGAATCTGTGCTGGTTTGTAGTAGGCCTATAATAAAAACTCATCATTTGAATACATGTTTTGTATATGTTAAAAGGAAAGTGAGTATGGATGTGAACCTATAATGACTTTAGACACATAAAGTAGGCATTCCATGCATAGAGAGGATGGGAGGGAATTAACCCTTAAACAATTAATAGAGACAAACATAAACGAGAAGCTCTTGGTATATCAAAACATTTTCTCCTAAGTTAAGATAAAAACCTTATATACCTTCTTTCCAAAACTTAAATGGCCATCAAAATGCTATTCCAAGAGGTTGTTATATCCAAGCCAACATTTCTTTGCAAATCCATGTCTCGTCAATTTTGGAGCTCCCAAGCTAACCCTTTTTCTCAAGCTAAAATGAAAACCACCTTGTGTTGGAGCTAGGTGAAAGTACAATATACTTGCCATGTAAGCACTTTCGTGGCTACATAATATCATATGCATCATTCCATTCTACCAGTAAAGTGTTGTCACATGTGTCAACCATTGAAACTATCAAATTATGCCATACCACATTAACAACAATTGTTTATTAAATGAAAGTTATAACCCTATCATGTCATATGTAAACTCCAAACTTACCGGATTATATTACATTACTGGTGACTTATTAATGTGAATCACAACTAAAGATTTATATATGATTCCTATTGTGTTTAATATAACACATATAAGGTATGTATGTCATGTTGATGCAATATATTTGAGGAAATATATTTGAGATCTATATAATATTATTTGAAATACAATGAGAACCATGTAGTGTGTGCCATAGTTGATATGCAGTTCCTTTGCTTCTATAGTGGCTGAGGTTAGGACTAACTTTATTGACATAATATAACATTTAGAATTCAGGTAGGTTAATACCCAACTCTCTTTTTAAGCTGATAGTATTTTTATTATGAGGTTCATCCTCACGACACTATAGCAGATTTGTCGACCTAGAAAGAATATGCTAATTTGATGGTGGTTATTGACTCACATTTTATCGACGGTGATTATTGACTCGCATAAAAAATGCACATGTTCTTAGCCTTAGGGTGCTAGGGCATTGGTGTTCCAGAATTATAGTTTCTGACTCATCCATCTCTTAACTTTTTTGGCCCTTCTATGCTTATCTTCTCCCCACATTTCTCATCATAGGACCACTGCCTGTGAACTACCATTTAGCCTTAAGGTGCTAGGGAGCTTTGTTCTTGCCGGGACTATTTCTCCTTTGTTAAGTGCTTCATGCCCTGGGTCCTTTAAGTGCTTCTCGACCATGTGCCAACCCAATACCGGAGTCCCCTTATCGCAAGTTTCCAATCACCAACTGTTACAAGTTTCGACATATTCAACCTCTGATATGTCGACCTCCAATATGACATCATCATATTCCACGTGGAACCTCATGAGTGGTGTCAGGTATCACCCAGATTTTACCACTCAAAACGTCAAAACTACTTGCCACGTGTCTTGTCATGCCGTCACGTCATGCTGACATCATATACCATTGTAGCTTTATCGGAACCAATCATAAGCTTCCATGTGTCTTTATTGGAGCCAATCATATGCTGCCATTTGTAGCCTTTCGAAACCAATCATATGTTTCCACCTGTCTTGCTATAGGAGAGAGAAAAGGGCCCATCAACCTTTGGTTTTGCGATGAAATCCTTTATTAATATTTATCGGCACTCCCTTACAGTTTTTAACACTATCGACATTTTGTGCATATCACAACTTTTTAAGGTTGTCACCTTAAGAAGTTCTGATTCACCGACCTTTTGATGTGTTGATGCTCTGATATTGCGATGTGCCAATGTACATGATGCTTTGATGTTGTGATCATCGATATGTTGGACCTACGATATGCGATGTGCCAATATGTAGGACCTCTGACATCCTGACCTTTGATATGTCGATATTGCGATCTTCAACCTTCAATATGCTGACCTCTGATATGATGTCATCATATTCCACGTCGCACCTTGTGAATGGTGCCACGTGTCACCCACTTTTTGTAGGTTTTAACCCTGTACAAAAATTACCTGCATACGAATTCTAAAACGCAGAAAAGAAACAATGTGAGAGCATAACACATAAAACACATATACACATAGATTTTTCCCTAGATCCCAAAACCGGGACTACCAGCTTGATTTTTCATTATGTTCCTTTCAATGTTACAATAGATATTTATACATGCCGAAGCATCCAATACCATGGATTGAAAACCATGGCGTCCAAAACCATGTGTGAAAATCATGCACAAAACCATAGGTAAGTCCGCCCAGCCTAACATAGGGTCCAAAACCAAAATTTTCCAGGGCATTGCCCTGGACCCCATAAAGTGGGGTTACCTACACCCCTCAAACCCTTTGTGACTCCCCTCGATACGCAGTCGGCACAACAAAAGAGGGGCTCCATCCCCCTTCTAACCCCCTGGTTAACTATGTGGGCTAGTCGTGAAAAGAATATAACTCAACCCAACATTCTCCCACTTGTTGTTTTCTTTCCACAGGGGGCCACAAGATAGCTTAGTCATTTATCCAGCCCTACAATGCCCATTGTTTCGCTACACCAAGAGAACTTCTCAAAGCTCACAGATTTTGTCAATGCATCTGCAGTATTCTTCAAAGTGTCCACCTTTACCAGCAACACCTTTTTGTCTTCTATCATATCCCTCACAAAGTGATACTGAACATCAATGTGCTTTGTCTTTGAATGATATGCAGTGTTCTTTGCCAAGAAAATTGCACTTTGGCTGTCACAGTCTATCCTTATAGCTCCCTGTACTAACCCCATATTTGAACACAATCTCTGCAACCAAATTGCTTCCTTGCTTGCATGAGTGGCTACCATGTATTCTGCCTCTGTAGTTGAAGTGCCACTACAGATTGTTTCTTACTCATCCAACTGACTACACCTCCAAATAGGTTAAACACATACCCACTTGTAGATCTTCTCTGATCCAGGTCTCCAGCCCAATCTGCATCAACAAAGACACGAATATCCAACACTCTATCCAATCCTGGTCTTCCCTAGTAGCACAAACCATAATCACTAGTGCCACGCAAATACCTTAAAACCCACTTCACTGTTGTCCAGTACTCCTTCCCTGGTTTTGACATGAACCTGCTCAATACTCCCACTGCATGTGCAATGTCTGGTCTAATACAGACCATCGCATACATCAGGCTATCGACTGCACTTGCATATGGAACATAGGACATGTCCTCTTCCTCTTCTTGTGTCTTGGGACACTGTTCAACAGATAACTTTACACCTAGAGCAATAGGAACCTTCACCAGTTTACTATCCTGCATCTTCAAACTCTGCAATATTGGCTCGACATACTTCATTTGGTTTAACCAGAGCTTCCTCTTTGTCTGATCTATTTTAATTTCCATGCCCAAAATATAGTTTGCAGCACCAAGATCTTTCATGTCAAATTTGGAGGACAAGTGGGTCTTAAAATCCTAGATAATTTCTTTGTCATTTCCAACCAGCAACATATCATCCACATACAAGACCAGATAAATAACACGGTCAACAATTAACTGAAAATAAACACAGTGATCTGCTTTGCTTCTAGTGAAGCCAAGTCCCCGTATAAATGTATCAAATTTCTAATACCACATCCTTGGTGACTATTTTAACCCATACAAAGACTTCTTTAACTTGCATACTAGTTCTTTCTTACCCTTCATCACAAAGCCTTCAGGTTGCTTCATGTAGATCTCCTCTTCTAGATCCCCATTAAGAAATGTTGTCTTCACATCCATCTGTTCTACCTCAAAAATCAAAAGCAGCAGCAACAGGTAAAAGTAATCTAATAGAAGTTACCTTGGCAACAGGAGGAAAAATATCACCAAAATCAATTCTCGGCACCTAGGAATAACCTTTTGCTACCAACCGAGCTTTGTATTTCTCCACCTTTCCTTCTGCATTTGTCTTCTTCTTGAACACCCATTTGCTACCAATGGGTTTCCTTCTAGCCAACAACTCCACCAGATCCCAAGCCTCATTTTTGTGCAAAGATGCCATTTCATCAACCATGGCCTCTTTCCAGAGTTTTCCATCCTCGGAATCTACTACCTCCTTCACAGTTCTGGGATCATCATCACTAATAGATAAAGAAAAATTTGAATAGAAAGCAGATGGACTATACCTTTCTGGCTGCCTTCTTTCTCAAACTGATCTTCTCAGACCCAGAGTTTGTGTCTCTTCATCTTTTGATTCCTCCTCTGTTGTAGAGTCTGATTCTTCCTCCTTTAGCTCAAACTCTATCTTCTCAGGTTCCTTTGGTTGGACTTCATGTTTAATAACATCTTTCACCTCTCTGAACACCACATCTTAGTTATACATAATCATCCTTGTTATTGCGTTCCAAAGCTTATAACCCTTTAAACCATCCTTATACCCAATAAAGATGCACTTTTCAGATTTACTATCCAACTTGGTTCGTTTCTCCTTTGGAACATGTACATATGCATCACATCCAAATACTCTCATATGTGAAAGAGAGGGTTTCTTACCAGTCCATAACTCTTGTGGAGTCTTATCCTCCAACACTGATGAAGGTGATCTATTAACCAGGTAACATGCTGTCTCCACCGCCTCTGCCCAGAATTCCTGTCCTAACCCAGCACCACTGAGCATGCCTCTTGCCCTTTCCATTAACTTCTTGTTCATTCTTTCTGCAACTCCATTTTGCTGAGGTGTATATGGAGTAGTCTTCTGCCATGCTATACCACACTTCTTTCAGAATTCTTCAAATTCCTTACTGCAAAACTCTCCACCATTATCTGTCCTCAGCACCTTTATCTTCTTCTCTGTCTGGTTTTCCACCAGAGCCTTGAATTCTTTAAACCTGTCAAAGACTTCAGATTTCTTCTTAAGGAAATATATCCGTGTATTCCTTGAGAAGTCAATCAATGATACATAGTACACAGACTTACCCAGTGATGGAACCTTCACACGTCCAAACACATCACTATGCACAAGCTCTAATATATGTTTTGCCCTCTTACCACCAGAGGGGAAACTCACCCGATTCTGCTTCCCATATACACAATTTTCACATAAATAAAAATCCAGAGAGATATTACTCATACCTTCTACCATACCTTTACCATGAAGTGTTCAAAGGCCCTTCTCTCCAATATGTCCAAGCCTTTGATGCCACAGCATGGTCTTCTCTCCAGAGACCACTAGATTTTATGCTCCACTTTCAGGAACCATAGAACTATTGCACCCATCAAAAACCATGCTACCTTGCAGCTTGTACAGAGTTCCAACCCGAACTACTTGCATCAATACCAGTGCTCTCCGAACCATCTTACAGGTGTCCTTCTCGAACACTGTTTTTACACCTTCATCATCCAACTTGCTTACAAAAATCATATTTCTAGCCCATGTAGGAATATGCAGAACACCCAGAAGTGTTCTAACCCTTCCACCTTGCAACTTCAACTTTACTTTTCCGTGACCAACGATTCTAGCTTTCCTATCATCCCATAAGAAGACATCACCACCATCGTATTTTTCATACTTGCAAAACCACTCTCTATGGGGAGTGAAGTGAAAGGATGCATGTGAGTCAGTCAACCATGCCTCATGATCTACATCTGTACTTGAAGAAGCCAAGAACACATCCCTACCTTCATCTGAGGTGGTTTTCGCCTCTACAGAAGGAGCATCATTAGATCCCTTTCCTTTTTCAGGAGCTTTAGATTTACAATCCCTTTTGTAATGCCCTTCCTTTTCGCATTTCCAGCACACCACCTTTACAGGTTTTCCTAGAGATTTAGATCTCCCTCTAGATTTAGATCTCCCACTCGATGAGTTATTTTTGTTTCTATTCTAGGACCGTCCTCGTATAGGCAAGGCATCACCATTATGGCGCCCCATATTTTTCTGTCTCATCTCCTTTGTCAGTAAGGATGGGACTATTTCATCAAACTGCAAGGCAGTTGCATTGCTACTTATTGCAATAACCAGACTATCCCATGAATCTGGTAGAGAACACAAC
Organism: Pinus tabuliformis; assembly: GCA_031772625.1. Lineage (NCBI taxonomy): Eukaryota > Viridiplantae > Streptophyta > Pinopsida > Pinales > Pinaceae > Pinus > Pinus tabuliformis. The sequence goes on along the minus strand of CM062804.1, from coordinate 1,443,721,448 downwards.
AAATTGATGCACTTATCTTCATATGAAATTTTAATATCAAGAGATGCTAACTCACTTACCACAGTATTAAATGCGTTCAGATGATCTGTCATCGAGTCTCCATCTTTCATCCTCAGGCTATATAGCTTTTTTTGCAGGAACAGTTTACTCACTAGAGACTTAGATTGGTACAAAGTCCCTAACTTGTCCCACAAAGCCTTCACCTTAGCTTCCCCTGATACATTCAACAATACTGAATTGGAGAGACACAATCGTATTATGCTCTTTGCCTTCTTATCCAACTTCTTCCATTCTTCATTGGACACTCCCGTTGGTTTAGTACCCAAATCTACCATGATCCACTGATCTTTATCCACCAACAGATCCTCCATCTTGAGTTTCCACAACTCAAAACTCTGACTATTAAATTTCTCGATCTCTATCTTTCCACTACTCACCATCTTCTTTCACCACCAGAATCGATCTCGTAGATCTCCCATTGAACAGGGTCTACCACAGGCCCGAGCAAAACCCCTTAGCAACAAAGGCGTCCCCTTGAAGCCAAAACAGCTCTGATACCAAATGTAGGTTTTAACGCTGTACAGAAATTACTTGCATACAAATTCTAAAACACAGAAAATAAACAATGCGAGAGCATAACACATAAAATACATATACATAGATATTTTCCCCTGGATCCCAAAACTAGGACTACTAGCTTGATTTTTCATTATGTTCCTTTCAATGTTACAATACATATTAATACATGCCAAAGCATCCAATACCATGGATCAAAAACCATCACATCCATAACCATGGACCAAAAACCATCACGTCCAAAACCATGTGCGAAAATCATGCAGAAAACCATAGGTAGGTCCGCCCAACCTAACGTAGTGTCCAAAACCAAAATTTTTCAGGGCGCTGCCCCAGACCCCATAAAGTGGGTTACATGCACCCCTCAAACTCCCTGTGACTCCCCTCACTACGCAATTGGTGCAACAAAGGGGGGGGATCCACCCCCCTTCTAAACCCCCAGTTAACTATGTGGGCTAGTCGTGGAAAGAATATAACACAACCCAACACATTTGTCCCGTTCGGCTCCTCAAAATGCCAAACTTTCTGCTACGTGTCCTGTCATGCTGCACGTCATGTTGACGTCAGATGCCATTATAGCTTTATCAGAACCAATCATATGTTGTCATGTGTCTTTATCGAAGCCATTCATATGCTGTCATCTGTAGCTTATTAGAACCAATCATATACTGCCACGTGTCCAGCTAGAGGAGAGAGAAAAGGGCCCGTCAACCTTTGGTTTTGCGATGACATCCTTTGTTAATATTTATCGACGCTCCTCAATGGGTGTTAACGCTATCAGAACTTTATGCATATTAGAGAGGCAACATGTATCAGCATATCGGGAGATTTTCATATCGTAATATTGGTGAGGAACCATATCGGAGTATCAATGAATGATGTTACTGTGGTTTTTAAATGTGTCTCAAAACGAAGACCCCGATATGCATTACCTATGATATGCGGGAGCAAAGAAAATGCCATGGAATGTTGGTCCTTTACTCCGATACTTCATTATCATATGTTTTATGCCCTAGCCACTTTATAATATACGTTTATTGAAAAGAGCCACATTAATATGATGCATCAGACTTTGGGTTTCAAAGATTTCCAAAAGGATTTTTCTGATGTCAAAGTCTCAATGCCCAAAAGCTCAGACATATATTTAATCAATATGCCACATTGTTTAATGATTAAGGCTTAAAGCCTATGCACACATCTTGGTCTCGGAGGCTATTTTATTCGCTAATCTAATTAATGGAATGACCATGTGCATTTATTCTCGCTTTATTCTCACTTGCACGAAGATATTTGTCATTATCTATGTCATTAGTAGCACCAACCTCTATGTCATCTATCATTACTCTCATTTATTGCTCCCTCTACTTAGTTGGTGGACGGACGTGTGCTCTATTTAGCCTCTTCACCTCGATCTATTCTGTTGCTTTTTAGGTTGAAATTTTTGTTGTTGTTGTTGTGTTGTTGTTGCTCTCTTGTTGTTCCACTTGTTGTTGTTGGTGCATGTCCTAATGTTGCTTCCTTCGCATGGATACCTGTCCCAGAATTCCATTAACAAGCAGGTGAGAATCGAGAACCTGCTAACCATATCGCCTTGTAAAATTAGATTCCAAGTATCAATGTTGTCATGCTGCATATATAAATTTTCTTTTTGCATGTTTCTATTGTAAGAAGAATATCTGCATTGCCTGGACGTACAGAACAATGGGGTGTGGGGTTTTTGAAATGTCATATATAGAGAGGCAACTTTCTATGATTAAACATCTCATGATTGATTTCTAAAAAATTTTACCACCAAATTTCTTACTATAAACACAAGTGGGACTACCTGCAAATCGATTCCAAACACCAAAACTGTAGAGACGAGAGTTGGTGATGGGACTTACTTTCATATTGCTTGTTTCCTCCTACACTACTCTAGGAAGGAAAAAAGAAAAATCATTTTTTTTTTGTTTTAAAGACAGCTTCAATTCTTTCATTTAATGGAAATACCCTTCTCTAGTACATGGAGGATTATTTTTGCATTATGTAACTTCATTGAGCCAAGAGGATCATTCTATAGCCAAGTGTGAAGGCAATGTGTAAGTATGTTCGTGCTCAATTTGGAGTTGACACGTGTCCCTCTTGAAATCAAAATAAAATATTTTCAAAATAGAAAAGCAATGTCGACTATAACCAACATAGATCAACACACATTAAAATGATTTTTTTGTTATTAGTATATTTTTAAGTATACCTAAATATCAATTAATATTAAAATATTTTATTCATAGCTCACATGGGATATTTATTATATTTATTATATACAACATTAAAATATTTGATTTTAACATTTTTTTCTATATATAGATATATATGAAGTTTTACCATTGGCAGTTTTTGGGTTGCAAGCTTTGACTATCCATGGTATTTGAAACTTCATATATATATATATATATATATATATATATATATATAATGTTAAAATAATATATTTTAATGTTATATATAATAAAATATCCAATGTGGGTTACTAATAAAATATTTTAATATGAATTAATATTGAACTATATTTAAAAATATTGATCCAAAAAAATAATTTTAATGTGAAATGATAAAATGACTTAATGCACATATTATATAAAATATTTTATATATTGTTTTAAAAAAGTATGTATATATCATATAAAGCTATTGAAACAATATATTCTTATGGGTAAAATGTTTGAAGTGGGTATATGTTTTAAGTTTTGTAATCTCTATAACATTCAAAAATATAATTTAAATAACGAAAAATTACACATTGTTTTTTGCAGTGTAAAATAAGTTTGCATCTCTAGAAATTTGATCCCTCTAGACTCATGTTAGATCAATACTTAAAATGAATCTATATTGATTACTAGTTTGAACAGTGATAATCTTAAGAAAAAGAAAATAAAATTGCATTATAATGAGCCCTCACAAAATACTACTTTTATAAGAACCAATCAATGAAAAAAATATAAAAAAATTATAAAAATAATATTCACTTATCTGATTTTTTTCATTTTCATTATGATTAAGATGAGGTATTTAAAAAGACATTGTGTTTAGCTAATATTTATTTATTTCAATACTTAATTACAAAATTAATGAATATAATAAATTAATATTCACTGATGTAGTTAATGACGTGTTTAAGAAGTTGATTGGCATTATATAACTTCAATTTGAATGGTGATTATCTCAAGGGGAAGAAGATGCAATGGCAGTGCAGTGTGGTGAGCCCGGACAGACTACTAATTTAAGTTATAAGGACCAATTAATGGAAAAAATAATGAAGATGAAAAATTAATATTCATTTTAATTTTTTTCCTTTCTATTTGAGGTGACGTATTTAAAAGACATTTTGTGAATATTTACTTATCTCAATTCTTAATTAAAAAATTAATGAATATAATAACTTAATATTCACGTATGTAATTTATGACTGGTTCAAGACATTGATGTTTTAAAAACATTTTGTTAATATTTACTTATTTTGGACTCATTGCGATGATGATCGTGTCACGAAACGCATGCTTTCCAGAGTATTCGGGAGGTGTGTGGAGTATTAGAGGGTTAATTTTTTTTTATAGGTATATTGTTTTTGTAATGTACTCTATTTAAGTGTTTTAATTTTATTTTAAACACTATATTTATTTATATATTTAAAAAAAATTTTACAATCTAGATTCTATTTTCCAAAAAACAAGTGTATATTTTTTAATTAATTATTATTTTCCAAAAAAACAAGTGTATAATTTTTAATTAATTATTTTTTTAAAAGAAGGAAAATTAATTTTTATTAAAATATGATTTGCATCAACTTTATACACCATATTCTTTCTCTCAATTCCATTTCATGTATTTATTTTAGTTGTTGGATATTGTGTGATTTTAATGATACTTGAAAGTCATGGAAAAACGAATGTTAGGTTGTTTTGATTGTAGATTTGAATGCGTCTTTATATGCTTATATTGATTGTTTGATGAATTAATGAGAAAGCTAACATTGTGACAACCTCAAGGGCTCCTCACCTAAGTACTGCAATGGCTCCTCACCGATATTCTTTGAGGATGGTGAGATATCCAAGATAAGAATAGTCATGTAAGGACATACTTGGTGAACATACAGATGGGGTATGTTCCTTGAGAGGCAATGGTGGTGTCCAAATGTATGCTTCCCAACATTGTGCTTTGATCTAGTGGAGAGATAGAGATTTTCAGTGAAGGCCTTTATATTTTGTAATTGAAAATGTTGGTTATGATGATGCTTGATGATATTTATCAATCCAAACTCTTCTTATGAGAATATTTCAATTTGAAAGTATCCTTGTGTTGACAGTGTTGGAAATCCATCAACCAAGGGGGTCTCCAAGATGTGAAGGCCTAATTAGACCTTGCACCATTTGGAGTATGATCCCCATTCGGAGTATCGGTCCAACCACCATAACTTAAGGTTTTCCTCAATTGCAATGAATAACATAAGAGAGTATGCACATAACCTTTCAAATCAGCAAGAAAGTTGACACTGTGAAACACCAATTGCAATCTGTAAAAGAAGACTTTAACAAGAGGGGAGTAAGAGTGAGTCTCTAGAAGGAAGGTGATAGTACTATCCTAAGAAAGGCACATGAGAGAAAGGAACGATTTGTTAGCTATCTAGCGAAATAGTTCAGATAGATATAATGAACATTAAAGCAAATACAACACATATTCAACAAGATAAGTACCAAAGCCAATGAAGTAGCTCAATTTCCTTTGTATATATAAATAAAACATATACCACAAAATCTAAGGAATAATCTTACAATATTCATGATACATGCATGAAAATGTGTTGGCTCAGTGAGCTCCTGATTATTAAGTGAAAGATACAAGTACACAGTTACAATGGCGAGCCACTAGCTCCAATAGTGGAACATTAAATCACTTCTTGCTTCTCCAAAGAATGATATTTTCTCCGCTGTTAGGCTAGAGAAGCCAATGCTAGCTCTCCGAAGGCTAAGCCTCCAAAAGCCATTTTCTTGAGTTATGAGGGTATATTTATAACAAGAGGGGTGACCTTTCATATCACCATGGCTCTAGAACTTCCCTCATCACTCTTAGACTTCTAATGTGACCTTTGGCCTTCTATATGAATTTTTTACTTTTCCTAAAGACTCTTTTGTCCATATATGACTATCTGACTTCTCATATTCCACATATGGCCTTCTATATTCCTTTTGATAATTAAATCATTACATCCACAAATTATGTGGCAAGACACATGGACACAAATGACATTGTGATGGAACTGGTACAAGCCACAACTTGACAATGATGACATGGACTCCATGATGTGACAATGATGACGTGGACTCCATGATGAAGTGGAAATGCTTAGTTGTTCCTCTTGTTGCTTTGTCTTCAATCTTCATGAGAGGTATTGTTGTAGCAGACACAACCACCCTCCAAATTTTTCCTTAGCTTCGTTTTGGAGCCTCCCTGCTAAACATCCTCCGCAGCATGTCTTGAACTATCAAGCACATCATCTTTAGTTGTTTCACAGAGTCTTGTCAGCCTGTGCATGCAAGTTTGTTCCACCCCCTTCACAGGCTGCTTTCCAAACTTAGTGTCAGTTGCTGGTTGAGTAGCTCCCTCTGGGAATTATGAAATTTTGGAGGGGAACAATCCTTCCCTCCAAAAATTGCGTAAACCTAGCTGGACACCCAAATGGGCTCCAAAATTGTGTAATTCTTCCTGACAGACTTCCTCTAAAACATTGTGTAATTCATCCCAGGACAGCTGCTCAGCCCAGAAATTATGTAATTCTCGGCAGCAGTCACCTGCTTCTCCCATAAATTACGCAATCCCTTTAGGACATCCAGCCCAACAACTACCAGAAATTGCACAAATCCAGCCAGGCAGCTTGTTGGGCTCAGAAATTGCAAGATACAGTCAAACAGGCTTCCTTGAGAAAATTGCCAGATCTGACCCAACACCACTGCTCAACTCAGAAATTGCGAGATATGGTCAGACATGCTTCCCTGAGAAAATTAGGAGGTCTGACCTAGGACAGCGGTGTAGTCTAGAAATTGCGCTATCCTACGAGACAATCACCTGTTCCTCTCAGAAATTGTGCAATCCCTCTGGGAAAACCATCTCTGTTCAACCCAAAAACTGCACAGATTTTCATTCCAGGATTGCAGATTGATGCATGTGCCTTCAGGTTGACTGATTCCCTCTGGGACCAAGCAAAACTGATTTTCATGCATGGACTGCTTCTCCCAAGGCAGCATGCAAAGGCATCCCTTGATTCAAAGATCTATTTTTATTAGCTAGAGGTTACATGCAAGGATCATTTCAGAACCCCCTGCCAAGTGTTGCTTTTCCTAGATTTGTGGCATGCACGTCACAACCTCGATTTTATCAAAACTCAACAACTGGATGCTACGAAGCTCATTCCTCACATCGACATTGTAGCTCTGACATCCCACATTACATCTAGGAGTCGTCGGCACATTCAGCTCACTTGTTTCGGGGTAAGCCCGCTTTTCATGTCTCGCGCTGCGTTTTTGTTGCTTTATGTGTTTCACTTTGGGTGAGTGTTGTCTGCTTGATTTCAGTGAGAGCTTGTTGTCATTTTGATGTATGTTAGCTTGTGGAAGCATCGTTTCAGTTTTCGTTTGCTTCTCACTGCTGTCGCATGCATGACACTGTTTTTGCATGGACGTTCGTCGTTGTGGTGGCTCGCTTCACACACATGCATGCTTTCCCTTTCTTGAATCCTGCACTTGTTTTTTGCATGTATGATGATTCACTCTTGGTTGCACTCATCTCATCATGCATTCAGACTTCACATGTTTTCAGTCACCCGTCAGTCGGTCTGGGCTGCCTTGGCCCAGACCATGCCTTGCCTGACTAACATTGCACATTTCCAGAAGCGAAGGCTCTGTCTTCCCTCTAGAAATTGCATAAGTCTAGCCCAGAACTAACCTCCGGGCTTGCATTGTGCAATTCTTGGAGGCAATGTCCGGCTAGCCCTAGAAACTGCGCAATGTAGTTTGCTAGTTGCATGTCACCGTTGACTGAAATTGCGCATTGCGTAGTTTCAGTCCTCAATAGACCCAACTGGACTGTGCATTGCATAGTTCCAGCAATCAGTCAACCTCTTGACAGCCCGCACTATGCCTTGTGCATTCTTGGCAGTCAATCTCCCGACCTCTCGGCGGAAATTGCACAAACCTTCACGATCAATCACAGAGGTATGTTGCAAGTCAGTCCTCAACTTTGTTTGGTTTTCAACAGCACAAGTATAATGGCTTTTAGGAGAGCAAAGTGAAAGGACATTGTTAAGAGTACAATGGGGGTTGCAGCCAAGCAAGTGTCTATGAGCTTTCCTACCTATGAAGACATCAAGTTGTTTGTAGACAAGGACATCAAGATGAATGGAAATGGAATCACAATAGGCAACACCATCAGCAGCAGCAGAAGGTAGCACACCTGCACGTGACGAATGCAAGAGGAAGGTTGTTGACAACATAGAGGTGGAGCAAAGCTGCAAGTTCAAAGCAGATCCACTCATGACGAAAGAAGCTTTGGAGATTAAGGCTATGAGGTGACGATGTGACATGAAGATCACGTGAAAGTAGAGAGAGAAAAAGAGAAGGAGTTGCATGTGCTGAAGTGGCAACTAAGGAAGAACAGGAACTGCACAAACGAGAGAATGAGTTATAGCAGGAACAGGTACAACAAAGGGCGCAACATGCACAAACAGATGAAACTGCACCCGTACAAGTTATAGATCCATCCCAACAGCTGGCACGAAGCAGACAAGGTGAGTAGTGCTATTGATCACATGCAAAGGAATTCAGAACCATGCATGTCATTGTGCGCATGCATGCGATCCCACCCATTTGGCACACTCATCGAGGCGAAGACAAGAAGCAAGTCCAACTGGAGCTGAATATGTACTTCGACAAGTTGATGCACATGGTCACCGGCACACACTTGGAGATTAGCACAAACACTATGCATCAATATGTTGTTGGTCCAACCACACTCATGACGATGATGCGCATGCTATCAAACGAGTTGGACAGAGGGGCTATATCAGTGTACCCAGATGCAACGAAGGTAAGAGTTCGCTTTCAACAGGATGCCACCATTGAACGCACAGACACCATCATGGACGACCAAGCTTGGCATCAATTCACCACCATCGACCATCACAAGGATGTCAAAGAGTTGGTATCACCACAACGGTCCGAGTGTAAGTGATGTCTCGCATGGATTGCTCAAGCCATTTTGCCTCACATGGGTGCATGTGAAGATTTTATTTAACGTTTTGTTAATTGGAAGTTCAAGTGTCGATAGTTGGATGTAACAATCATAGAGTAGATGAAGAGTCATGAGGATAGGTGAATTGCCACAAAGGGGAATGTCAAGGGTCACCCCACCCTTTCTTATATGTAGTCCCTCATAACTCATTGTATAGGATTTTGGTTAGCCAAGCTTCCAATAGGAGTATCTTAGAGAAATCTTGGAAATTATTGTAACAATCTGTGGCTTCTCCACTGTGCAGAACTAGTATATCTCTTTAGAGGAGCAGGCAGTTGTGGTTGTAATGTTCCACTATTTGAACTAGTGGTTGGACATGGATGTATTGTATGACTGGAACTTGCACTTCTTAATATAACAGAGCCAACATGTTTCATGCATATGTCGTATTGTATTCCATCTATCTTGTTTACTCTAAATGATATATGTATTTGTTTCCATTACACATGCATGTGTGGACTATTCTGTATAATTATGTATGAACCTTACTGAAATGTGTTGATTGGTTTAACCATCACTTTGGATTGCTCGCTAACTTTCTTTCCATTTTGTGATGCATCTTCGCTCATGTGTTCCCTTCCAAGCCGCATACTATTACAGGTTTCCAAGGGGCGCACTCACCCCAATTTCCGTGTTTTAGAACCGTTAATACACCTTCCTTGACTTGCCACAGCTGTCACACCCTTGTTACCAATAGGGAAATCTTCCTTGTCTCTGTACGAAACCACGGTCAAGGCGATATTGTATGACCCACTGCTAGGACTCCTACACCAAACGGTCTGAGGTCTAATTGGGACTTCTTACTGGGGAGATCCTCTGCAATATTGGCTTGACATACTTCATCTGGTTTAACCAGAGCTTCCTCTTTGTCTAATCTATTTTAATTTCCATGCCCAAAATATAGTTTGCAGCACCAAGATCTTTCATGTCAAATTTGGAGGACAAGTGGGTCTTCAAATCCTAGATAATTTCTTTGTCATTTCCAACCAACAACATATCATCCACATACAAGACCAGATAAAAAACACGGTCAACAATTAATTGAAAATACACACAGTGATCTGCTTTGCTTCTGGTGAAGCCAAGTCCCCGTATAAATGTATCAAATTTCTAATACCACATCCTTGGTGACTATTTTAACCCATACAAAGACTTATTTAACTTGCATACTAGTTCTTTCTTACCCTTCACCACAAAGCCTTCAGGTTGCTTCATGTAGATCTCCTCTTCTAGATCCCCATTAAGAAATGTTGTCTTCACATCCATCTGTTCTACCTCAAAATCAAAAGCAACAACAATAGGTAAAAGTAATCTAATAGAAGTTACCTTGGCAACAGGAGAAAAAATATCACCAAAATCAATTCTCGGCACCTGGGAATAACCTTTTGCTACCAACCGAGCTTTGTATTTCTCCACCTTTTCTTCTGCATTTTTCTTCTTCTTGAACACCCATTTGCTGCCAATGGGTTTCCTTCTAGCCAACAACTCCACCAGATCCCAAGCCTCATTTTTGTGCAAAGATGCCATTTCATCAACCATGGCCTCTTTCCAAAGTTTTCCATCCTCGGAATCTACTGCTTCCTTCACAGTTCTGGGATCATCATCAGTAATAGATAAAGCAAAATTTGAATAGAAAGCAGATGTACTATACCTTTCTGGCTGCCTTCTTTCTCAAACTGATCTTCTCACACCCAGAGTGTGTGTCTCTTCATCTTTTGATTCCTCCTCTGTTGTGGAGTCTGATTCTTCCTCCTTTAGCTCAAACTCTATCTTCTCAAGTTCCTTTGGTTGGACTTCATGGATAATAACATCTTTCACCTCTCTAAACACCACATCTTAATTATACACAATCTTCCTTGTTATTGCGTTCCAAAGCTTATAACCCTTTAAACCATCCTTATACCCTATAAAGATTCACTTTTCAGATTTACTATCCAACTCAGTTCGTTTCTCCTTTGGAACATGTACATATGCATCACATCCAAATCCTCTCAGATGTGAAAGAGAGGGTTTCTTACTAGTCCATACCTCTTGTGGAGTCTTATCCTCCAATGGTGATGAAGGTGATCTATTAACCGGGTAGCATGCTGTCTCCACCTCCTCTGCCCAGAATTCCCGTCCTAACCTGGCACCACTGAGCATGCCTCTTGTCCTTTCCATTAACGTCTTGTTCATTCTTTCTGCAACTCCATTTTGCTGAGGTGTATATGGAGTAGTCTTCTGCCATGCTATACCACACTTCTTACAGAATTCTTCAAATTCCTTACTGCAAAACTCTCCACCGTTATCTTTCCTCAGCAGCTTTATCTTCTTCTCTGTCTGGTTTTCCACCAGAGCCTTGAATTCTTTAAACCTGTCAAAGAATTCAGATTTCTTCTTAAAGAAATATATCCGTGTATTCCTTGAGAAGTCAATAAATGATACATAGTACACAGACTTACCCAGTGATGGGACCTTCACACGTCCAAACACATCACTATGCACAAGCTATAATATATGTTTCGCCCTCTTACCACCAGAGGGGAAACTCACCCGATTCTGCTTCCCATATACACAATTTTCACATAAATCAAAATCCAGAGAGATATTACTCATACCTTCTACCATACCTTTACCATGAAGTGTTCAAAGGCCCTTCTCTCCAATATGTCCAAGCCTTTGATGCCACAACATGGTCTTCTCTCCAGAGACCACTAGATTTTCTTCTCCACTTTCAGAAACCACAGAACTGTTGCACCCATCAACAACTGTGCTACTTTGCAGCTTGTACAGAGTTCCAACCCGAACTCCTTGCATCAATACCAGTGCTCCCCGAACCATCTTACAGGTGTCCTTCTTGAACACTGTTTTTACACCTGCATCATCCAACTTGCTTACAAAAATCATATTTCTAGCCCATGCAGGAATATGCAGAACACTCGGAAGTGTTCTAACCCTTCCACCTTGCAACTTCAACTTTACTTTTCCGCGACCAACGATTCTAGCCTTCCTATCATCCCCTAAGAAGACATCACCACCATCGTATTTTTCATACTTGCAAAATCACTCTCTATGGGGAGTGAAGTGAAAGGATGCACCTGAGTTTATCAACCATGCCTCATGATCTACATATGTACTTAAAGAAGCCAAGAACACATCCCCACCTTCATCTGAGGTGGTTTTCGCCTCTACAGAAGGAGCATCATCAGATCCCTTCCCTTTTTCAGGAGCTTTAGATTTACAATCCCTTTTGTAATGCCCTTCCTTTCTGCATTTCCAGCCCACCACCTTTATAGGTTTTCTTGGAGATTTAGATCTCCCTCTAGATTTAGATCTCCCACTCGATGACTTATTTTTGTTTCTATTCTAGGACCGTCCTCGTATAGGCAAGGCATCACCATTCTAGGTCTCCATATTTTTCTGTCTCATCTCCTCTGTCAGCAAGGATGGGACTATTTCATCAAACTGCAAGGCAGTTGCATTGCTACTTATTGCAATAACCAGACTACCCCACGAATCTGGTAGAGAACACAACAAACTGATGCACTTATCTTCATCTGAAATTTTAATATCAAGAGATGCTAACTCACTTACCACAGTGTTAAATGCGTTTATATGATCTGTCATCCAGTCTCCATCTTTCATCCTCAGGTTATACAGCTTTTTATGCAGGAACAGTTTACTCACCAGAGACTTAGATTGGTTCAAAGTCCCTAACTTGTCCCACAAAGCCTTTGCCTTAGCTTCCCCTGATGCATTCAACAATACTGAATTTGAGACACACAATCGTATTATGCTCTTTGCCTTCTTCCATTCTTCATTGGACACTCCCGTTGGTTTAGTACCCAAATCTACCATGATCCACTGATCTTTATCCACCAACAGATCCTCCATCTTGAGTTTCCACAACTCAAAACTTTGACTATTAAATTTCTTGATCTCTATCTTTCCACTGCTCACCATCTTCTTTCACCACCAGAATCGATCTCATAGATCTCCCATTGAACAGGGTCTACCACAGGCCCGAGCAAAACCCCTTAGCAACAAAGGTGTCCCCTTGAAGCCAAAACAACTATGATACCAAATGTAGGTTTTAATCCCATACAAAAATTACCTGCATACAAATTCTAAAACACAGAAAATAAACAATGTCAGAGCATAACACATAAAATACATATACACAGAGATTTTCCCCTGGATCCCAAAACTGGGACTACCAGCTTGATTTTTCATTATGTTCCTTTCAATGTTACAATACATATTAATACATGCCAAAGCATCCAATACCATGGATCGAAAACCATCGCAGCCATAACCATGGACCAAAAACCATCATGTCCAAAACCATGTGCGGAAATCATGCACAAAACCATAGGTAGGTCCGCCCAACCTAACGTAGCGTCCAAAACCAAAATTTTTCAGGGTGCTGCCCCAGACCCCATAAAGTGGGTTACATGCACCCCTCAAACTCCCTGTGACTCCCCTCGCTACGTAATCGGTGCAACAAAGGGGGGGCTCCACCCCCCTTCTAAACCCCCAGTTAACTATGTGGGCTAGTCGTGGAAAGAATATAACACAACCCAACACATTTGTCCTGTTCGGCTCTTCAAAATGCCAAAACTTTCTGCTACGGGTCCTGTCATGCTGCCACGTCATGTTGACGTCAGATGCCATTATAGCTTTATCGGAACCAATCATATGTTGTCATGTGTCTTTATCGAAGCCATTCATATGCTGTCATCTGTAGCTTAATAGAACCAATCATATACTGCCACGTGTCCCCCTAAAGGAGAGAGAAAAGGGCCCGTCAACCTTTGGTTTTGCGATGAAATCCTTTGTTAATATTTATCGGCGCTCGTCAACGGGTTTTAACGCTATCAGAACTTTATGCATATCAGAGAGGCAACATGTATCAGCATATTGGGAGATTTGCATATCGTAATATTGGTGAGGAACCATATCGGAGTATCAAGGAATGATGTTACTGGGGTTTTTAAATGTGTCTCAAAATGAAAACCGCGATATGCATTACCTATGATATGCGGGAGCAAAGAAAATGCCATGGAATGTTGGTCCTCTACTCCGATACTTTATTATCATATGTTTTATGCCCTAGACACTTTATAATATACGTTTATTGAAAAGAGCCACATTAATATGATGCATTAGACTTTGGGTTTCAAAGATTTCCAAAAGGATTTTTCTGATGTCAAAGTCTCAATGCCCAAAAGCTCGGACATATATTTAATCAATATGCCACATTGTTTAATGATTAAGGCTTAAAGCCTATGCACACATCTTGGTCTCAGAGGCTATTTTATTCACTAATCTAATTAATGGAATGACTATGTGCATTTATTCTCGCTTTATTCTCACTCGCACGAAGATATTTGTCATTATCTATGTCATTAGTAGCACCAACCTCTATGTCATCTATCATTACTCTCATTTATTACTCCCTCTACTTAGTTGGTGGACGGACGTGCGCTCTATTTAGCCACTTCACCTCGATCTATTCTGTTGCTTTTTAGGTTGAAATTTTTGTTGTTGTTGTTGTGTTGTTGTTGCTCTCTTGTTGTTCCACTTGTTGTTGTTGGTGCATGTCCTAATGTTGCGTCCTTTGCATGGATACCTGTCCCAAAATTACATTAACAAGAAGGTGAGAATCGAGAACCTACTAACCATATCGCCTTGTGAAATTAGATTCCAAGTATCAATGTTTTCATGCTGCATATATAACTTTTCTTTTTGCATGTTTCTATTGTAAGAAGAATATCTGCATTGCCTGGACGTACAGAACAATGGGGTGTGGGGTTTTTGAAATGTCATATATAGAGAGGCAACTTTCTATGATTAAACATCTCATGATTGATTTCTAAAAAATTTTACCACCAAATTTTTTAGTATAAACACAAGTGGGACTACTTGCAAATCGATTCCAAACACCAAAATTGTAGAGACGAGAGTTGGTGATGGGACTTACTTTCATATTGCTTGTATCCTCCTACACTACTCCAGGAAGGAAAAAAGAAAAATCATTTTTTTGTTTTGTTTTAAAGACAGCTTCAATTCTTTCATTTAATGGAAATACCCTTCTCGAGTACATGGAGGATTATTTTTGCATTATGTAACTTCATTGAGCCAAGAGGCTCATTCTACAGCCCAATGTGAAGGCAATGTGTAAGTATGTTCGTGCTCAATTTGGAGTTGACACGTGTCCCTCTTGAAATCAAAATAAAATATTCTCAAAATAGAAAAGCAATGTCGGCTATAACCAACATAGATCAACACACATTAAAATGGTTTTTTTTGTTATTAATATATTTTTAAGTATACCTCAATATTAATTAATATTAAAATATTTTATTCATAACTCACATTGGATATTTATTATATTTATTATATACAACATTAAAATATTTGATTTTAACATTTTTTCTATATATAGATATATATGAAGTTTTACCATTGGCAGTTTTTGAGTTGCAAGTTTTAACGATCCATGGTATTTGAAACTTCATATATATATATATATATATATATATATATATATATATATATATATATATATATATATATATAATATGTTAAAATAATATATTTTAATGTTATATAATAAAATATCCAATGTGGGTTACTAATAAAATATTTTAATATGAATTAATATTGAACTATATTTAAAAATATTGATAAAAAAAATAATTTTAATGTGAAATGATAAAATGACTTAATGCATATATTATATAAAATATTTTATATATTGTGTTAAAAAAGTATGTATATATCATATAAAGCTATTGAAACAATATATTTTTATGGGTAAAATGTTTGAAGTGGGTATATGTTTTAAGTTTTGTAATCTCTATAACATTTAAAAATATAATTTAAATAATGAAAACACATTGTTTTTTGCAGTGTAAAATAAGTTTGCATATCTGAGAAATTTGATCCCTCTAGACTCATGTTAGATCAATACTTAAGATGAATCTATATTGATTACTAGTGTGAACAATGATAATCTTAAGAAAAAGAAAATAAAATTGCATTATAATAAATCCTCACAAAATACTACTTTTATGAGAACCAATCAATGAAAAAAATAAAAAAAAATATAATAAAAATAATATTCACTCATCTGATTTTTTTATTTTCATTAGCATTAAGATGAGGTATTTAAAAAGACATTGTGTTTAGCTAATATTTATTTATTTCAATACTTAATTAAAAAATTAATGAATATAATAAATTAATATTCACTGATGTAGTTAATGGCGTGTTTAAGAAGTTGATTTTGCATTATATAACTTCAATTTTAATGGTGATTATCTCAAGGGGAAGAAGATGCAATGGCAGTGCAGTGTGGTGAGCCCGGACAGACTACTAACTTAAGTTATAAGGACCAATTAATGGAAAAAATAATGAAGATGAAAAATTAATATTCATTTTAATTTTTTTTCTTTCTATTTTTTAAAAATTTCTATTTGAGGTGACGTATTTAAAAGACATTTTGTGAATATTTACTTATCTCAATTCTTATTTAAAAAATTAATAAATTAGGTTGTTTTGATTGTATATTTGAATGCGTCTTTATATGCTTGTATTGATTTTTTGATGAATTAATGAGAAAGCTAACATTGTGATAGCCTCAAGGGCTCCTCACCTAAGGACTGCAATGGCTCCTCACCGATATTCTTTGAGGATGGTGAGATATCCAAGATAAGAATAGTCATGTAAGGACATACTTGGTGAACATACAGATGGGGTATGTTCCTTGAGAGGCAATGGTGGTGTCCAAATGTATGCTTCCCAACATTGTGCTTTGATCTAGTGGAGAGATAGAGATTTTCAGTCAAGGCCTTTATATTTTGTAATTGAAAATGTTGGTTATGATGATGCTTGATGATATTTATCAATCCAAACTCTTCTTATGAGAATATTTCAATTTGAAAGTATCCTTGTGTTGACAGTGTTGGAAATCCATCAACCAAGGGGGTCTCCAAGATGTGAAGGCCTAATTAGACCTTGCACCATTTGGAGTATGATCCCCATTCGGAGTATCGGTCCAACCACCATAACTTAAGGTTTGCCTCAATTGCAATGAATAACATAAGAGAGTATGCACATAACCTTTCAAATCAGCAAGAAAGTTGACATTGTGAAACACCAATTGCAATCTGTAAAAGAAGACTTTCACAAGAGGGGAGTAAGAGTGAGTCTCTAGAAGGAAGGTGATAGTACTATCCTAAGAAAGGCACATGAGAGAAAGGAACGATTTGTTAGCTATCTAGCGAAATAGTTCAGATAGATATAATGAACATTAAAGCAAATACAACACATATTCAACAAGATAAGTACCAAAGCCAATGAAGTAGCTCAATTTCCTTTGTATATATAAATAAAACATATACCACAAAATCTAAGGAATAATCTTACAATATTCATGATACATGCATGAAAATGTGTTGGCTTAGCGAGCTCCTGATTATTAAGTGAAAGATACAAGTACACAGTTACAATGGTGAGCCACTAGCTCCAATAGTGGAACATTAAGTCACTTCTTGCTTCTCCAAAGAATGATATTTTCTCCGCTGTTAGGCTAGAGAAGCCAATGCTAGCTCTCCGAAGGCTAAGCCTTCAAAAGCCATTTTCTTGAGTTATGAGGGTATATTTATAACAAGAGGGGTGACCTTTCATATCACCATGGCTCTAGAACTTCCCTCATCACTTTTAAACTTCTAATGTGACCTTTGGCCTTCTATATGAATTTTTTACTTTTCCTAAAGACTCTTTTGTCCATATATGACTATCTGACTTCTCATATTCCACATATGGCCTTCTATATTCCTTTTGATAATTAAATCATTACATCCATAAATTATGTGGCAAGGCACATGGACACAAATGACATTGTGATGGAACCGGTACAAGTCACAACTTGACAATGATGACATGGACTCCATGATGTGACTGTTGTGTGTGGAGCATGATTGTTCAGAGATCTTTGTTTCAGCCGGATGTATACCCCAGGAAGTTTGTACACCCCTCCACGCGGGGGGGTGCGGGGGGGACTTGTCCCCCCCGCGGGGGTCCGGGGGGGCCGATCCCCCTCGGCTGGGGGGTCCGGGGGCCAGCGCCCCCGAAGCTAAAAACAAATGTAAAATTGCATTGTAAAAGTATAGTAATTTCTAGTCAATCTGGGCCATTCATTAGGCGGATGATCTGACGGTAGAACTTATGTTTAGTTTAGGGTTTTTTGCCCTAGAAGGAAACCCCTCTCTTTGTATGAGGGTATTGTATTTGAGGCTGTGAAATAGATATGTATTTTGTGAGCGAGAAACAGAGAGGTGAGAATGTGAGAGAAAATAGAGGATATTACAGCGGATTTGCTGTAGGTTGTGTCTCTTCATTTTGCTGGATAATAGAAAGGAAGGACTGGCTGTTCTGGGTGGATGTAGCCCAAACTGGGTGAACCACATATATCTGTGTCTCTCGTGTTTTGTGCATTTTCTGTGTTTATATTTCTGCAATATTTTATGTGTTCCATTGCTCCGTAATATATAATTTTCTAACAATTGGTATCAGAGCTGAAGGTCTATTTGGCTGATAAAATCGCAAGAAAGAAGGGTTCCTGGTTCGAGTGGGAGAAATGGCGGAAGATGGTAAGTTTAGGGTTGAGAAATTTAACGGCCAAAACTTCTCGCTGTGGAAGATGCAGATGGAAGATTATCTGTACCAGAAAGATCTATACCTACCATTGGGTAGAAAAACAAAGATGCCGACGGGTATGAAAGATGAAGAATGGAACCTTCTCAATAGAAAGGCACTCGGAACAATACGGTTGTGCCTTGCTGTGTCAATCGCCTTCAACATTTCGAAGGAAACCACGACAGAGGGTTTGATGCAGATGTTGTCGAAACTATATGAAAAACCCTCGGCCTCAAACAAGGTATTTCTTATGAAACGGTTATTTAATATGAATATGTCGGAAGGTGGATCTGTTGCAAACCATTTAAATGATTTTAATACAGTTACAAGTCAGTTAAGTTCTGTAGGGGTAAACTTTGATGATGAAGTTAGAGCTCTATTATTCTTGTGCTCATTACCAGAAAGTTGGAATGGTTTGGTAATGGCCATTAGTAACTCTGTTTCTGGATCTAGTACTTTAAAGTTTGATGATGTTGTCGGTGCTATCCTTAGTGAGGAAATGCGACGGAAAAGCTCCGGTGAGACATCGGGAAATGCTTTGAGTGCAGAGTCTAGAGGAAGAAAAATGGAAAGAGGAAAGAGCTCAGGATATCGCAATAAATCAAGGAAAGGCAGATCCAAGTCCAGATCGGGGATAGTGTGCTGGAAATGTGGAAAGAAAGGACACCTAAAGAAAGACTGTAGATCTTGGAAGGGAAAAGAAGGAGATGCACAACAAGAAAACAATCATGAAGCAAATGTGACAGGTGAGGTGTTACAAGATGCTTTGATTCTTTCTTTCGAAAATATTACTGATTCCTTGGTGGTAGATTCAGGGGCTTCATTCCATTCCACACCTGATAAGAAATACTTTCATGACTATGTTCAAGGAGATTTTGGACAAGTTCGTCTTGGTGATGATAAACCCTATAAAATCGTTGGAATGGGTAAGGTTCTTGTAAAACAGCAGAATGGAAACCAATGGCTATTAAAGGAGGTAAGGCATGTTCCAGATCTAGAGAAAAATCTGATTTCAACAGGGCAGTTAGGTGGTGAAGGTTGTGTGACAACTTTCACAGATAAAGCTTGGAAGGTCACCAAAGGAGCCCTGGTAATAGCAAAAGGCGAAAAGGTTGGTACATTGTATTTATGCAATGGTATTTCTAACTCTGTTAATGCTTTAACTTCCAAAGGAGCAGATGCAGCATTATGGCATCATAGGCTCGGACACATGAGTGAAAAGGGGATGAAGATTCTTCACTCAAGGAATTTGTTGCCGGGTTTGAAGAATGTTGATTTGGACTTCTGTGAGAATTGCATTTATGGAAAACAGAAGAGAGTCAGATTTCTCAGAGTTGGGAAAGAAAAGAAGAATGAAAAATTAGAGCTTGTGCATACAGATGTATGGGGACCTGCTCAGGTATCATCTCTCGGTGGCTCTCGTTATTATGTCACTTTTATTGATGATGCAACTAGAAAAACTTGGATTTATTGTATTAAGAATAAATCTGATGTATTTGATACTTTCAAGAAATGGAAAGCTTTGGTTGAGATTGAGACAGGAAAGAAATTGAAGTGTCTTAGATCAGACAATGGAGGTGAATATTGCAGCAAAGAGTTTGATAGGTACTGTTCAGAGCATGGAATTCGCAGAGAGAAGACAGTTCCAAGAACACCACAAGAAAATGGTGTGTCAGAAAGGATGAACAGAACAATCATGGAGCGTGCAAGGTGCATGAGATTGCATGCAGGATTGCCTTTATAGTTTTGGGCAGATGCTGTAGATACTGCTATTTATCTAATAAACAGAGGGCCTTCAAGTTCCTTGGATGGTGGTGTTCCAGAGGAAGCATGGACAGGTAAAAAGGTAAACTACTCTTTTTTAAAGCCTTTTGGTTGTGAGGCCTTTGTCCATATTGATAAAGAAAATAGAACAAAGCTTGAGGCAAAGTCAAAGAAATGTACCTTTATTGGATATGGTGTTAATGATTTTGGTTATCGCTTATATGATTACGAAAATCACAAGATCATTAGGAGTAGAGATGTAATATTCAATGAAAAGGTCTTGTATAACAATCAGTTGCAGGAAAAGAAACAAGAAAAGGAAAACAAGGAATATGCAGTTCTTGATGAAATCACTGAAAAAGGAAAGGTGCCTGGAAATAATAATAATCAACAACCACAACAACAGCAACCACCACAACAATAACAGGCACCCCAAACACCTGAAAGTGGTGTTAGAAGATCTACCAGGATAAGTAGACCCCCTAAACGATACTCTCCTTCATTATATTATTTATTGTTGACTGATTCCGGTGAACCTGAATGTTATGAAGAAGCAATGCAGGTTGAAAGCAGGAAGAAGTGGGAGGTAGCCATGGAAGAAGAGATGGACTCCTTAATGCATAACCAGACTTGGGATTTAGTCAGGTTGCCTGTAGGAAAATCTACATTGAAGAATAAATGGGTTTACAGGCTGAAGGAAGAAGATGGAGGAAAACAGAGGTATAAAGCTAGACTTGTGGTGAAGGGGTTTGCACAGAAGAAAGGTGTTGATTTTGATGAAATATTTTCTCCTGTTGTTAAAATGACTTCAATCAGAACCATTTTAAGTCTTGTAGCAGCTGAAAATTTGCATCTTGAGCAGTTAGATGTAACGACAACCTTTCTCCATGGGGATTTGGAGGAAGAGATATATATGCAGCAGCCACAAGGATATGAGGTGAAAGGGAAGGAAAAACTAGTGTGCAGGTTGAAGAAGAGCTTGTATGGCTTAAAACAGGCTCCAAGGCAGTGGTATCTAAAATTTGACAAGTTTATGTCTGAACAAGGTTATACTAGATGTCACTCTGATCATTGTGTTTATTTGAAAAAGCAAAATGATGGTAGCTATATTATATTGTTATTGTATGT
The DNA here is from genome assembly GCA_031772625.1 of Pinus tabuliformis. Taxonomy (NCBI): domain Eukaryota; kingdom Viridiplantae; phylum Streptophyta; class Pinopsida; order Pinales; family Pinaceae; genus Pinus; species Pinus tabuliformis. The sequence continues at coordinate 1,443,699,977 of CM062804.1, read as the reverse complement.
AGATGACATGCTTGTTGTAGGATCTAACATGCAGGAAATAAATGTGCTCAAAAGAAAATTGGCAAATTCATTTGCAATGAAGGATTTGGGAGCTGCAAAACAAATCCTTGGTATGAGAATAACTAGAGACAGGAAAAATCGTAAATTAACATTGTCTCAGAATGAGTACATACAAAAGGTGTTCAAAAGATTTAACATGCACAATGAAAAACTAGTTAGTACACCTTTTGCTAGCCATTTCAAACTTAGCAAGGAAATGTGCCCAAAGACCCAAGAAGACATGGATTATATGTCTAAAGTTCCATATGCATCAGCAGTTGGAAGCTTAATGTATGCAATGGTCTGCACAAGGCCTGATATTGCACATGCAGTGGGAGTTGTAAGCAGGTACATGAACAATCCAGGAACGGAACATTGGATGGCAGTGAAATGGATTCTCAGATATTTGAAAGGTACCACAAATCAAGCATTATGCTTTGGTGGTGCAAACATTTCTCTACAGGGATATGTTGTTGCAGATATGGCAGGTGACAGAGATAATAGGAGGAGCACTACAGGATATGTATTTACTGTTGGTGGAACAACTGTCAGTTGGGTTTCAAAAATCCAAAGTGTTGTTGCACTTTCAACAACAGAAGCAGAGTATGTTGCTGCTACAGAGGCTAGTAAAGAAATGATTTGGTTACAAAGGTTTATGGGTGAATTGGGTAAGGAGCATGATAAGGGCACGTTATATAGTGATAGCCAAAGTGCCATTCATCTTGCAAAGAACTGATCATTTCATTCCAGGACTAAACACATACAGCTCAAGTACCATTTCATACGATCAGTGTTGGAAGATGGAGAGTTGAAGCTGGAAAAGATACACACTAGCCAGAATCTTGTAGATATGCTAACAAAAGTTGTAACCAGGGAGAAACTGGGAATATGCTCAGTTTCAATTGGTCTTCAAGGATGACGATGAAGATGAGGAATAGCCAGGTCCAAAGAGGAGTCATTGTCCAGCAAATGAAGTAGCGGTGGAGTTTCTACAATCATTCTCCAAGTGGGAGATTGTTGTGTGTGGAGCATGATTGTTCAGAGGTCTTTGTTTTAGCCAGATGTATACCCCAGGAAGTTTGTACACCCCTCCACGCGGGGCGGTGCGGGGGGGACTTGTCCCCCCCGCGGGGGTCCGGGGGGACCGATCCCCCCCGGCTGGGGGGTCCGAGGGCCAACGGTCCCCCGGAGGGGGTTCGGGGGCAGCGCCCCCGAAGCTAAAAACAAATGTAAAATTTCCTTGTAAAAGTATAGTAATTTCTAGTCAATCTGGGCCATTCATTAGGAGGATGATCTGACGGTAGAACTTATGTTTAGTTTAGGGTTTTTTGCCCTAGAAGGCAACCCCTCTCTTTGTATGAGGGTATTGTATTTGAGGCTGTGAAATAGATGTGTATTCTGTGAGCGAGAAACAGAGAGGTGAGACTGTGAGAGAAAACAGAGGATATTACAGCGGATTTGTTGTAGGTTGTGTCTCTTCATTTTGTTAGATAATAAAAAGGAAGGACTGGCTGTTCGGGGTGGACGTAGCCCAAACTGGGTGAACCATGTATATCTGTGTCTCTCGTGTTTTGTGCATTTTCTGTGTTTATATTTCTGCAATATTTTATGTGTTCCATTGCTCCGTAATATATAATTTTCTAAGAGTGACAATGATGACGTGGACTCCATGATGAAGTGGAAATGCTTAGTTGTTCCTCTTGCTGCTTTGTCTTCAATATTCATGAGAGGTATTGTTGTAGCAGCTACAACCACCCTCCAAATTTTTCCTTAGCTTCGTTTTGGAGCCTCCCTGCTAAACATCCTCCGTAGCATGTCTTGAACTATCAAGCACATCATCTTCAGCTGTTTCACAGAGTCTTGTCAGCCTGTGCATGCAAGTTTGTTCCACCCCCTTCACAAGCAGCTTTCCAAACTTAGTGCGAGTTGCTGGTTGAGTAGCTCCCTCTAGGAATTATGCAATTTTGGAGGGGAACCAACCTTCCCTCCAAAAATTGCGCAAACCTAGCTGGACACCCAAATGGGCTCCATAATTGTGCAATTCTTCCTGACAGACTTCCTCTAAAACATTACGTAATTCATCCCAGGACAGCTGCTCAGCCCAGAAATTATGCAATTCTGGGCAGCAGTCACTCGCTTCTCCCATAAATTACGCAATCCCTTTAGGACATCCAGCACAACAACTACCAGAAATTGCACAAATCCATCCAGGCAGCTTGTTGGGCTCAGAAATTGCGAGATACAGTCAAACAGGCTTCCTTGAGAAAATTGCCAGGTCTGACCCAACACCACTGCTCAACTCAGAAATTGCGAGATATGGTCAGACATGCTTCCTTGAGAAAATTAGGAGGTCTGACCTAGGACAGAGGCGTAGTCCAGAAATTGTGCAATCCTACGAGACAATCACCTATTCCTCTCAGAAATTGTGCAATCCCTTTGGGAAAACCATCTCTGCTCAACCCAAAAACTGCACAGATTTTCATTCCAGGATTGCAGACCATTGCATGTGCCTTCAGGTTGACTGATTCCCTATGGGACCAAGCAAAATTGATTTTCATGCATGGACTGCTTCTCCCAAGGCAGCATGCAAAGGCATCCCTTGATTCAAAGATCTATTTTTATTAGCTAGAGGTTACATGCAAGGATCATTTCAGAAACCCCCTGCCAAGTGTTGCTTTTCCTAGATTTGTGGCATGCACGTCACAACCTTGATTTTATCAAAACTCAACGACTGGATTCTACGGAGCTCATTCCTCACATCGACATTGTAGCTCTGACATCCCACATTACATATAGGAGTCGTCGGCACATTCAGCTCAGTTGTTTCGGGGTAAGCCCGCTTTTCATGTCTCGCGCTGCGTTTTTGTTGCTTTATGTGTTTCGCTTTGGGTGAGTGTTGTCTGCTTGATTTCAGTGAGAGCTTGTTGTCATTTTGATGTATGTTAGCTTGTGGAAGCATCGTTTCAGTTTTTGTTCGCTTCTCACTGCTGTCGCATGCATGACACTGTTTTTGCACGGACGTTCGTCGTTGTGGTGGCTTGCTTCACACAGATGCATGCTTTCCATTTCTTGAATCCTGCACTTGTTGTTTGCATGTATGATCATTCACTCTTGGTTGCACTCATCTCATCATGCATTCAGACTTCACATGTTTTCAGTCATCTGTCGGCCGGTCTGGGCTGCCTTGGCCTAGACCATGCCTTGCCTAACTAACATTGCACATTTCCAGAAGCGAAGGCTCTGCCTTCCCTCCAGAAATTGCACAAGTCTAGCCCAGCACTGACCTCCAGGCTTGCATTGTGCAATTCTTGGAGGAAATGTCCTGCTAGCCCTAGAAACTGCGCAATGTAGTTTGCTGGTTGCATGTCACTGTTGACTGAAATTGTGCATTGCGTAGTTTCAGTCCTCAATATATCAAGCTGGACTGTGCATTGCATAGTTCCAACAGTCAGTCAACCTCTTGATAGCCCGGACTATGCCTTGTGCATTTTTGGCAGTCAATCTCCCGACCTCACGGCGGAAATTGCGCAAACCTTCACGATCAATCACACAGGTATGTTGCAAGTCAGTCCTCAACTTTGTTTTGGTTTTCCACTTATAGATTTCTTGCCATGAGTGTTTCTATGTCTCCAGGCATCACAAGTGTTCATTTGTCTCTCAACAGCACAAGTATAATGGCTTTTAGGAGAGCAGAGTCAAAGGACATTGTTAAGAGCACAACGGGGGTTGCAGCCAAGCAAGCGTCTATGAGATTTCCTACCTATGAAGACATCAAGTTGTTTGTAGACAAGGACATCAAGATGAATGGCAATGGAATCACAGTAGGCAACACCATCAGCAGCAGCAGAAGGTAGCACACCTGCACGTGACGAATGCAAGAGGAAGGTTGTTGACAACATAGAGGTGGAGCAAAGCTGCAAGTTCAAAGTAAATCCACTCATGACGAAAGAAGCTTTGGAGATTGAGGCTATGAGGTGACGGTGCGACATGAAGATCACGTGAAAGTAGAGAGAGAAAAAGAGAAGGAGTTGCATGTGCTGAAGTGGCAACTAAGGAAGAACAGGAGCTGCACAAACGAGAGAATGAGTTACAGCAGGAACAGGTACAACAAAGGGCGCAACATGCACAGACAGATGAAACTGCACTCGTACAAGTTATAGATCCATCCCAACAGCTGGCACGAAGTAGACAAGGTGAGTAGTGCTATTGATCACATGCAAAGGAATTCAGAACCATGCATGTCATTGTGCGCATGCACGCGATTCCACCCATTTGGCACACTCATCGAGGCGAAGACAAGAAGCAAGTCCAACTGGAGCTGAATATGTACTTCGACAAGTTGATGCACATGGTCAACATCACACACTTGGAGATTAGCACAAACACTATGCATCAATATGTTGCTGGTCCAGCCACACTCAAGACGATGATGTGCATGCTATCAAACGAGTTGGACAGAGGGGCCATATCAGTGTACCCAGATGCAACGAAGGCAAGAGTTCGCTTTCAGCAGGATGTCACCATTGAGCACATAGACACCATCATGGACGACCAAGCTTGGCATCAATTCACCACCATCGACCATCACAAGGATGTCAAAGAGTTGGTATCACCACAACGGTCCGAGTGTAAGTGATGTCTGGCATGGATTTCTCAAGCCATTTTGTCTCACATGGGTACATGTGTAGATTGTATGTAACGTTTTGTCAATTGGAAGTTCAAGTGTCGATAGTTGGATGTAACAGTCATAGAGTAGATGAAGAGTCATGAGGATAGGTGAATTGCCACAAAGGGGAATGTCAAGGGTCACCCCACCCTTTGTTATATGTAGTCCCTCATAACTCATTGTATAGGATTTTGGTCAGCCAAGCTTCCAATAGGAGTATCTTAGAGAAATCTTGGAAATTATTGTAACGAGCCGTGGCTTCTCCACTGTGTAGAACTAGTATATCTCTTTAGAGGAGCAGGCAGTTGTGGTTGTAATGTTCCACTATTTGAACTAGTGGTTGGACATGGATGTATTGTATGACTGGAACTTGCACTTCTTAATATAACAGAGCCAACATGTTTCATGCATATGTCGTATTGTATTCCATCTATCTTGTTTACTCTAAATGATATATGTATTTGTTTCCTTACACATGCATGTATGGACTATTCTGTATAAGTATGTATGAATCTTACTAAAATGTGTTGATTGGTTTAACCATCACTTTGGATTGCTCGCTAACTTTCTTTTCATTTTGTGATGCATCTTCGCTCATGTGTTCCCTTCCAAGCCGCGTACTATTACAGGTTTCCAAGGGGTGCACTCACCCCAATTTCCGTGTTTTAGAACTGTTAATATACCTTCCTTGACTTGCCACAGCTATCACACCCTTGTTACCAACAGGGAAATCTTCCTTGTCTCTATACGAAACCACAGTCAAGGCGATACTGTATGACCCACTGCTAGGACTCCTACACCAAACGGTCTGAGGTCTAATTGGGACTTCTTGCTGGGGAGATCCCCTAACATGTTGGCGGGTCCAACACCATCAACATTTTTGATGCTAGAAGAAGGGTCAGATGACAAGCTGAGTCCTCATCATCTGTTTTGAGTCTTCGCACATCTATCATGGAGTTTGTTATAGTTTGCCCTCCAAAATGTCTATCCAAAGGACATATCTTTCACTTCAGAGGGAGTTCTGGGATCACTTGTCACAAACCATGTATGATGGTGAAGGCGAAGTGGCATGGCCTGACCACTTAAATTAATTCTATGTGCTCATGAAGGGCATGGAAGATTTTAATGAAATAGAGACCTGTTCACTGCTCGCACACACACTTTGCGACCACCCATTATAATGGTGTGTCACACTACCTCATAACTCCGTGCACTCATTCAATCAGTTCAGCGATCTAATCAAATCTGTTTTCCACCATTTTGATCCTAAAGTGCTTGATAAAAAATTATTAAAACAACGGAAGGCAAAGCATAAATCACCTATGGAGTTTTCAGAGCACTTATGTCTATTCATGTTTGAATTCCCGAAAAGTCAGATGAAATTTCAGTATCTCATGGGAAAATTTGAATATTGTATGATCCAATCTATCAATCCCAAGAAGAAGTTCAAGCTCAAGCCCCGCTCAGCATAATTCAGTGATGGAGCTATGCAATCACAAATGGACATGGTCACTATCACAAGTGACTATCCATCGTCCCCTCATCAGATAGCTCCACCATCACAGAGTGATGTGGGATAGCATGAACACACATCTGTTCAACCGTCAAATTCTCCCAACATTGTCCTTCTGATTTTCGTGCAAGCTTGGTTGCAAGTCCATTGGGTTGTCACATGTATTTTGTACCTCAACCCCCGTCCTCGTATTTTGATCATCCTCGAGATTGCACTGTCTTGTGTTCTTAAGTTTCGGACTCTACACCTGTTTTGAATGAGGATTGATCTATCAACGGAGTTGGTGTTGCACAAACAACATGTGCTAGCATTCATGAAGAGTATGACTGGGAGCTTGAACATCCACTGACAGCATAGGACCATCCCTGTCTGTCCGTACCTCCTCCATTTTTTCCTGACCTCCTTAGTGGTCCTGCCATCTTGAATTTTTCATGTGTATCTCCATCCTCGGAAGCACCCATTGTTGATCATTCGCAGGACACACTAGATGTCAGTCCATCATCTGACAACAGAGAGGACCAATCATTCTTTGAACATCCACTTGATTTTTCATCTATCTTTTCTGGAAACACGGAAGATGAACATTCTTGCTTCTCATCTATCCCTTTGTGCGATTCATCAAATCATGAGAATGTCAACCAACATCCTGAGTTTTATAATCTTGGTTGTCGTGATCTCTTTACCTCATCATCTGATCATGATGTTGATTCATTCGTTGTTAATCCGTCTAAGCCACTAGTCTACAATGATCCATTTGTTAATGAAGTTGAAACCCCCCAGACTGTTGAGGTACTTCAGCCCGAGTTGATGGTTATGTCAGGCCCTTGCTGTCCTATGGTTGGTTTCACTTCTGATCAAGAAATTTTTCAAACACCCAAGGCTCCTCATCACTCATCTATATGCACTCAAGAAGAATCCAACACTTAGATTTCATTTCCTCCACTCGAACTACGTGATCCCATCGCTTATGCATTGGAGGAATCTTACACATCAAGCACACTTGTGCAACGTAAGAGGTCTACCTTTCTCACATTTCCTTGCATGTCACAGTCAAGAGTATCTGTGTGCTTAACATCTGCACGTAGTGTCACACAACATCATAGTATGTCCACAGACTGAATGTTATGCACTTGCACTCGTTTTTGTTATGTGGATGCATTTAAGCTCGGAGTGTATCTATCTTCATTGTTGTATCTTTCACATTTGTTGGTTCACACAGTTGTGTTGTTCGCGAACCATGCGTTCACCAACATGGGTCAACCAATGCGCCGGTGGCTGCATTGGAAGTATCGCTTCATGTGAGACAATCCATTCACTGTTAGTTTAGGAGTAGGAGTAGTGTTTTCTTTGAGTTGTTTGCTTGCATGCATGTTGGCTTCTTTCTTTGTGTGTTTGTTTCCTTTCTTGGTTGTTTTCTTACTCGCTTTGCTTTCGCATTTTCTTCTGCTTCTTGCTTTTCTTTTGGTTTGTTTGCTTGTTATTGTCCGTAGGTTAGTTTCGCATGGACCGTGTGCGACTCTTGAAAAAAGCTGGGTAAAGTACAAGAGGACTTGTACAACTATCAACATTTGGTTATTTGTTGTCTGCTCTCTTATGTAAGAACTTGTTGTCTTCATTCCATGATACATCAATGGAAAATACATACTATTCGAAGTGAACCTTGGTGAAAGCACAACGCTTGTGCGCAAACTAGTATCACCTACTCTAGTCAGTTGTTTTTGGGTTAATCCTTGTCGGCTCAGTCAAGTAGAGTAAGGTGAGGGGGAAAACCTTAACAAGCACATCAGAGGTATATACAAAATACTTCTTTGAAGGGACAACCTCTTCTGCTCTCAATAAGTCAAGATCCCTCTTCCACCTCTAAAATGAATAAGTGCTATGCAAAGTTATGAAAATGAAAAGTGAAAAAGTGAAAAAGTGAAAATTTTCGAAAAAATGAAAAATGAATAAGCTGAAAGAAGAGAAAGGCTTCCTGCGCAGAGAGGTGATGCAAGTCCAGGTCTACTGGCAATGAAGCAACACCATAGATGAAACTAAAACTCTGACGACTATACTACTTGTGCGCTAATACACCCCTCATCCCTAATCGAAACAACTATGTTGGATTGGCTTGGAATGTGTGTTGACTGACCAATGGCCTGGTAGATGCTACATCTTACAATCAAGCAAGTGTGGAAACCAATATGACCAGAGAACTGAACAATACTTTCGGAGGTGTTAGACTTGGTTTTCACGAACAAGGTCCATTCAGAGAGTTGGAGTTCTACCAATGTGTCACCAAGTGTTGTAGCGGCTACAACCATCCTCCAAAATTTTTCTTAGCTTCATTTTGGAGCCTCCCTACCAACCATACTCAACAAAATATCTTGCATTGTCATGCAAATTGGCTTCAGTGATTCCATATAGTCTTGTTAGCATATGCATGCAAGTTTGTTCCACCCCCTTCACAAGCTGCTTTCCAGACTTAGTGTTAGTTGTTAGTTGAGAAGCTCCCTCTGGGAATTGCGCAATTCTGGAGGGGAACCAGCCTTCCCTCCAGAAATTGCGCAATTCATCCCAGGACATCTGCTCAACCCAGAAATTGTGCAATTCTGGGTAGTAGTCACCTACTTCTCCCAGAAATTATGCATTCTCTCTGGGACAACCAACCCAACAGCTAGCAGAAATTGCGAAAATCCAGCTAGGAAGCTTGTTGGGCTCAAAAATTGCGAGATACAGTCAGACATGCTTCCTTGAGAAAATTGCAAGGTCTGACCCAGGACAGCTTCTCAGCTCAGAAATTGCGAGGTCTGACCTAGGACAATTGCTCAGCTCAGAAATTGTGAGATACGGTCAGACATGCTTTCTTGAGAAAATTGCGAGGTCTGACCTAGGATAGTTGCTCAGCCCAGAAATTGCGTAATCTTGCGATACTTTCACCTGTTCCTCTCAGAAATTGTGCAATCGCTCTGGGACAACCATCATTGCTTAGCCTGGAAACTCCACAGATTTTCATCCCGGGCTCGCAGACCAGTGCATGTGCCTTTAGGTTGATGGTTCCCTCCGGGATCGAGCAAAATTGATTTGCATGCATGGACTGCTTCTCCCAAGGCAACATGCAAAGGCGTCCCCTGATTCAAGGATCTATTTTTAGAAGCTAGAGGTTACATGTAAGGATCATTTCAGAAACCTCCCACCAAGTGTCGCTTTTCCTAGATTTGTGGCATGTGCATCACAACCTCAATTTTATCAAAACTCAACAACCAAATGCTACATAGTTCATTCCTCACATTTACCTTGCAGCTTTGACATCCCACATTTCATCTAGGAGTCTTCAACACATTCATCTCAGTTATTTCGGGGTAAGCCCGCTTTTCATGTCTTGCATTGCATTTGTGTCACTTTTTGTGTTTTGCTTTGTGTGAGTGCTATCTACTTGATTTCAGTGAGCGCTTGATGTCATTTTCATGTATGTTAGCATGTAAAAACACCGTTTCAGTTTTCGTTCGCATCTCACTGTTGTCGCATGCACGACACTGTTTTTGCATGGATGTCGCCATTGCGGCGACTTTCTTAACACACATGCATGTTTTCCTGTTTCCTGAATTTTGCACTTGTTGTTTGCATTTATGATCCTTCACTCTTATTTGCACTCATCTCATCATGCATTCAAACTTCTCATGTTTTCAGTCACTCGTTGGCTAGTCTGTCCTACCTTGGCCTGGACCGTGCCTTGCCCAGCTAGCACTGAGAATTTCCAGAAGTGAAGGCTCTACCTTCCCTCCAGGAATTGCACAATTTTGGCCCAACACTCATCTCCAAGCTTGCACTACACAATTATTTGAGGCAGTGTCTTGCTGGCTCCAGAAAATGTGCAATGCAGCAATGCACAATTTCAGTCCTCAACATGCAAGGCTGGAATTTTGATTGTGAAGTTCCAGCAGTTAGTCAGCCTCCTGATAGCCCAAACTATGCCTTGTGGAGTTTTGGCAATCAATCTCCCGACCTCCCGGTGGAAATTGCGCAACCTTCACGATCAATCACACATGTATATTTCAACTGAGTCCTCAAGTTTATTTTGGTTTTCGATTGACAAATTGCTTGTCATGAGTGTTGCTATGTCTCTAGGCATCACAATTTTCATCTGTCTCTCAGCAGCACAAGTACAATGGATTTCAGGAGAGTAGAGTCAAAGGACACCGTTAAGAGCACAACGGGGGTTGCAGCCAAGCAAGTGTCTATGAGCTTTCCTACCTATGAAGACATTAAGTTTTTCGTAGACAAGGACATCAAGATGAATGGAAATAACATCACAATAGGAAACACCATTAGCAGCAGCATAAGGTAGAACACCTGCACTCGACGAATGCAAGAGGAAGGTTGTTGACAACATAGAGGTGGAGCAAAGCTGCAAGTTCAAAGTAGATCCACTCATGGCAAAAGCAACTTTGGAGATTGAGGCTATGATGTGACAACGTGACACAAAGATCGCACGAAGGCAGAGAGAGAAACAGAGAAGGAGTTTTATGTGCTGAAGCGGCAAATCAAGGAAGAACAGGAGCTGCATAGATGAGAGAATGAGTTACAACAGGAACATGTACAACAGAGGGCGCAACATGCACAGATGGATGAAACTGCGCCCATACAAGTTATAGATCCATCCCATTAACTTGCACGTAGTAGAAAAGGTGAGAAGTGTTGTTGATCACATGTAAAGGAATTCCATAGCATGCATGTCATTATGTGCATGCATGCGATCCCACCCATTTGGAACACTCACCGAGGTGAAGACAAGAAGAAAGTCCAATTGGAGCTGAACATGTACTTTGACAAGTTGATGTGCATGGTCACCAGCACACACTTGGATATCAGCACAGACACTATGCATCAGTATGTTTCTGTCCAACCACACCCAATATGATGATGTGTATGCTATCAAACAAGTTGGATAGATGGGCCATATCAGTGTACCCAGATGCAATAGAGGCAAGAGTTCTCTTTCAACAAGATGTCACCATTGAGCGCACAGACACCATCACGGACGACCAAGCTTGGCATCATTTCACCAACATCGACCATCACAAGGATGTCAAAGAGTTGGTCTCACCATAATGGTCCAAGTGCCAGTGATGTCTTGCATGGCTTGCTCAAGCCATTTTGTCTCACATGGGTACATGTGCAAATTGTATGTAACATTTTGTCAAGTGGAAGTCCACATGTCGATAGTTGGATGTAACAGTCATAGAGTAGATGAACAGTCATGAGGATAGGTGAACTATCACAAAGGGGAATGTCAAGGGTCACACCACCCTTTGCTATATATAGTCCCTTATAACTCATTATATAGGCTTTTGGTCAGCCAAGCTTTCAATAGGAGTATCTTATAGAAATCTTGGATAGTATTGTAATGAGCCTTGGCTTCTCCATTGTGTAGAGCTAGTATATCTCTTTGGAGGAGCAGGTGGTTGTGGTTGTAACGTTTCACTATTGGAACTAGTGGTTGGACATGGATGTATTGTATGACTAGAACTTACACTTCTTAATATAATAGATCCAACACGTTTCATGCATATGTCGTATTATATTCTAGCTATCTTGTTTACTCTAAATGATATATATTTTTGTTTCCTCACACGTGCATGTATGGACTATTCTGGATAAGTATGTATGAATCTTACTGAAATGTGCTGATTTGTTTAACCATCACTTTGGATTGCTCGCTAACTTTCTTTCTAGTCTGTGATGCATCTTCGCTTGTGTGTTCCCTTCCAATCCGTGTACTATTACAGGTTTCCAAGGGGCACACTCACCCCACTTCCTGTGTGTTAGAACCGTTCATACACCTTCCTTGACTTTCCGCAACTGTCACACCCTTGCTACCAACAGGGACATCTTACTTGCCTCTACATGAAACCACGATGAAGGCAATACTATACGACCCACTACTGGGACTCCTACACAAAATGGTCTGAGGTCTAATTGGGACTTCTTACCGGGGAGATCCCCTGACATGTTAGCGGGTCCAACACCATCAACAGGTATGTTCAGTACTTCATCTTCATTAAATATTTTCTTTGTTCTTTATCATCACCCTCCAAGGGGATGAATGGTATGGAGCCTTTATGTGGTCCTGCTCTTTGGTGTTCTTTTGTAAACTGGTGTAACTTCATCTTCTTGCTTGATGACCTCTTCATGGTTCCATCTTAACAAGTATCCTTTAGCATAGTCTCCTTCTCCTCCTCTCTGAGCATCACCTTGCCATGTCAAGATATAGTGCCTGCAACTAAAAATTACTCATGACAAGAAAAGATCAGTCCAGAAAATTCCTAGTCTAACTTGCTTTCTGAAAATCAATGATTGAGATGGAACTAGGTACTGGACTAGGAGGAAGGCTCAGGAATTGCATAGTGCACAGTTCCAGAGACTAGGAGTGAGGTGTTGAGGCTTGTGACTGAGAAATGCACAACACTGGAGGCTTTGGCAGGAAGACTGTGCAATTGAGGTCCATAGTGAGGTAGGCTTGCCCACTGTGAATATGAAATGCACAATTCAAAAGAGAGAGAGAGCCAGAGATTACGTAGTTATGCAGTTCAAGGAGGCAGGGAGGCAAACTACAGACTATAATTGTGCAATGCGCTTAGAGAGATTGACAGGGAGGCTTAACTACGAAGTTGTGGGACTTAAGAGGCTAGGTTGACCACTGTGACTGCGCAATGTGCAGTCCTAGGAGGAAGGAACTATGCATTGCATAGTTCTAGGAGGTAAGGGTGCATTCTTGAGGCTTTCCATTGTGCAATGCACAGTTCAGGAGGATAGAGTGAGATTAAGTTGGTTGGGTAGAAAATCTTCCAAAATTTGGCTAAGTGTGGGATCAATGACGCAGATATGAAACCAAGGTTGGGCTTAAACATGTTCACACACATAGAAATTTTGATGACACAACATTAAACACTCAACACTTAGAAACAACATGGTCTCCTTAATGCGACGGAAAAAAAACATACTCCCCCAAGTGTGACACTTAAGGTATAATTTTCAATGACACTAACGACATATGTGCGACAGTGCATGAAAATTTGGGAATGGGTCTAATACATGTCTATATGAAAAATAGGACCCATTGATGTCAAAGTTTCCCCTTTAAATGAAACATACATCTGATTTTGCGATGTGTAACACTTCCCATGCCTAAAGACAACACTTTGGAGAGTGAGAGAATGTGCAGATGACACTTGCAAAGACTTAAAGAAAGTGAAAGTGATACATGCTAGAGAAAATATAACATGAAAAGGACACCTTCTAAAGTGAAATCAAGCCAAAATGACGGTCATGAATATGAAAGCGATACTTGTGAATAATTGTCGACATGTGTTGCACAACGCACTATGCTTATGGATTTTGTAGTCACTGTCACCAATGATTGTGCAAGCCTTATATTTAAGAGTTGTGTAGTGCCTATGTAAGATTGCATTGAAAGAAGTGCACTTGTAAATTCTTCAAAAAATGAGCATGCATAAAGAAGTGACTTTGACACTTAGAATAGGAATCAATACTTTACAAAACATTAGATGAGCATGAAGTGACCATAGAACAACAGATCGCAAGATCCTCAGTAGGCTCCAAAATTCAAGTGTAAGCATAATTTTGGAGGGTGTGTTTTGCATCGACAACACCTTGTATCCTTTTGAGTCATTATGAATACCTGCCTAGTTAAGAGGGAGTGTTGAAAAATGTAACTAGGTTCGGTCTTTATAATTATCATTGTACCTGTATCAATATGTATTTCTTGTAAAAAGAAAAAAGAATAAAAATAAAATTTCATTATTATTATTATTATTCTCGTAAAATCATGTTCTTCATGCTTCTATGGTTTATTAAGTCAAAATAAAATTTGTCATGAGTCATGTCCCATCTAGACTTTTGTAACAAGGAAAATAATTTTATTTAAGTCAAAAAGAGTTAATTTGTCCTCGACAAGACCAAGTTAGCCCTCTTGGACATGTTGGTCCAGAAAGGCACCTATTCGACCTCTTGGATGTGTATATATAGAGAGTAGTTTGACCTCATTTTAGCACCAATACACCATTTCAATTTTCTATACCAAGAAAGGAAGAAAAATCAAAGAAAAAGTCAAGTCAAGAAGAGTGAAAGTCAAAGGAGAGAGAGCAAAGGAAAAAGGAGAGAAAATTTGTGTTTTTTGCCTTAAAAATACCACGTGCTCGAAATTTTTGATCTATTGCAGGACCAAAAATTTCAGCAATAATTGCAGGGCCGAAAAGAAAAGTTTGACCAGATTTGAAGAGCGTTGAGCAACATTGACTTTGTTGGATTTGACTTGGTTGAGGAAGGTTTGAAGGAGGCTAATTTGGGTCTTGTGGAAATTCTTCGTCTTGGTTTTTTGGGCTTGGATTTCTCATCTTGATATGATTATATAAGTAGAGGAGTTGTTTGGGTTTTCGCCTTGGTGGGGTTTTGCCTTGGCTTGGAGCCTACATCTTTGTGCTATTTGTCTCTTGTGATCTTCATGTTTTATGTTTTGGTAATTGTTTGATGAATTAAACATAATAAAAGATATAAAAAGTCAACTGATGTTCACAAGCAATTATCAAGTAAGAGAAATGTACCTTAATTTACTAGCCTATTGGTTTCTCAACACTTGTCACTCATTTGAAGAATTATGCTACCACCCAACAAGTGAGCTTGTTAAACTCACAAAATAAATAATCAAAGGGAAAATAATTACAACTTTCATATTTGTGCATACCTCTCCCCATAAACTTTTTTATCCCTTCTTTCATAGTGTCTCTCCCTTTTTGTATCCACTTGGAAAAGTTATGGAGACTAACATTTTTTAGGATTACTTTTTATTTATATTAGCTATTTTTCAAATATAATTAGTATTTGTGAAAAGAGAAATCTAAATAGATTATATTTTAATAATTAATTGACTTTTTAATATGAATTTTGGTAAGTGTCCCCCCCACATGTCCTTTATGTGACTCTCCACATAAAATGTTCCAATAATAAAAAAATCAAATAATAACTTGTGTAATCTGAAAAATACTCATTTTACCTCACAACATGCAAACCATAAAAATGAATGTATGTATCGTAAGAGCATCCATCACATATAACTAAGAGCATCCATCACATATAACTGTGCCATAAAAATCCCATAGGGGCTTCACTAGGGGAGCAATACCATACCACACACATTCATATTGGGGGATATATATTGAGGAAAAAATGACATAATATATTGGGCATATGTTGTGTATAAAAAATGGAGCTCAAAGTTAATGAAAAAATATGAAGGGGTATGAAAAATGTTATGAAAAATGGATACATACAATATCTAGTGAAAGTAGGGGTTTTTAAAATTCGAAGGTGTATTGGGTTTGTATTGGTAGGGGATTAAATAAAGAAATTTTTAGAGGTATTTTCCAATTTGTAATCAAATTAAGGGTATTGTTTAGTATGCCATGAATGCGCATGCTATGTCATAGGTTCATTGAGTGAAGCCCCGTGAAAAATCCCTTGTGCCTCCCATCATAACATGCATATGTATACCCATAAAACTCAGTATATGAACCTAATAAAATAGCCATAATATCTTTACACATAACTCAAAATAATGTGTCATCGAATGCAAATATACCCAAAAATATAGTGATGACATAAACATATTAAGCTGAAAATAAATTGTAAACGAGTGTTGTAAAATGTACCAAAACCCAAAATCTGTGTCCTAAAAGTGCATCATGAAAGACATGTTGAAAATAAAACTTCATGAAGACTGAAACTATAAAACAAACATGTTAACTATGTAAACTCAGGATCCCTATTATATCTATTGTGTATCTGTTTGTCGTTGATGTATTCTTTTTTATCCCAAGAACGTATTTCTGGAAAATTATCATGCGTGGAGATTTCTCTCTTTTCACCTTTTCTTACAGTAGAGGTGCACGAAGAGGAAGATCTAGTCTCTGATGAAACTGAGTAGAGGCTGCAGGAGGGGATGAATCTTAGAAATCACGAACTCAGGAGATGGCTCCAAGGGTTGATCATGATGCAAGGTCATGGCTTGTGAGGCTACAGAGGGTACATGTTGAGTAAAGGAAAATGTGAATGTGTTGTTGTATGAGCCACAACATATCAATATTGTGATGAGGGCTTATAATCCCTCATAAAAGGAAGACTAAAACATGGATGGATTCGTTCTTGACGCAATCTCTTACATAATCACTAGCAAGAGAATTGGGAGGGCAATGATTTTAAGCACTTTTTTATTAATAATTTGATGTGAATGATGTCCCCAAAAGAAATGAACTATGTGGCTACGAGAGGTCCGTTAATGATTTGGATGTGATGTAAAGGTTGATGCATGCAGACAATGATTTATGACCCAAATAAGTGCTCGTAACCTGGGTCAATTTCATTCTTGCAAGATCAAAATTGTATATAGAATAGATAGAAACTTATGTTGTCATGAATAAATATTTATGACATAAGGGGGAAATATTTTTTCTTAATTCTATGATTATTGAAGCACGAAGAAGATCCCACAGATGAGAATAAGAGGTGGGGGTGATGGACAAAAATGTTACCACTATTTCAAATTCAGAAATGATATTTATAATGAGCAAGGGAGGTAAATGAACTGTATGTGGGTGAATACTCGTTTACGGGTGGAGTTTAGTCAACAAAATACTCATTAACAAATAAAGAAGGAAAATAAAATAATTTGTAGTAGGCCTATAATACGAACTCATCATTTGCATATATGTTTTGTAGATGTTAAAGGACAAGCGAGTATGGATGTGAATCTAGAATGATTTTAGATATGCAGAGTCGACATTCCATGCACAAGGAGGATGATAGGGGATTCACAGTGAGGGGAATTAACCCTTAAACAATTAATAGAGACAAACATAAAAAATAAATTCTTGCTATATCAAAACATTTTCTCCTGAGCTGAGATAAGAACCTTAGATACCTTCTTTCCAAAGCTTAAATGGCAATCAAAATGTGTTCCAAGAGGTTGTTACTGTCGAGCCAACACTTCTTTGCAAATCCAAGTCTCGTCAATTTTGGAGCTCCCAAACTAACCCTTTTTCTCAGACTAGAATGAAAACTACCAACAACTCCACTGATATAGTGGTCTAGGGATGTGGCTCTATTTTGGAGTGAGACTCTTCACATTAATGTTGTGAGCTACTTCTTCATTAAATCCATGGTACTATCAACCGAACAATCACCACATTGAGTCATTTAAAGAGTGTTGGAGCTAGGTGAAAGTACAATATACTTGCATGTAAGAACTTTTGTGGTCACATAAAATGTAATGATCCTTAATAGGAATACAAGTGATAACAAGCAAATAATACATGCAACAAATTACAAAAACAAAATATTCAGCAAACACCCATATAAAAGTTGCAAATGGAGAACTTCTGAGCCATTTTATTATATTTATGCAAGTCAAATACAATAAATGATGGAATGGTGCACCTGGGCTTGTCTAAAAGGACAAGAAGGACCAAACCTAGGTAGGAAAATGGTTGAGCTGAAGGCTGCCCAACTGCTGCACCAATCTACACTGTGCTGACCAGAAACTACTACTTTGCTGAAGTTTGAATGGCTGGAAGGTACACTAAAACTATCTAGAAATTTATATGCTTTTAACCTTGGTCTCCTTGGCCAAAACCCACAAAAACCCAAAAATGGTTTGGGCCGATTTGGAATTCCCAAAATCGACCCTCAAAGGCACTATTTAATCCCCAACAATTCTACACTGTCTTCTGCAAATATACGACTTAAAACCCCACCTTCTGTGCTCAGAAAATTATGAAACTTTATATTTTGAATCCTTGTCAAAAACCTATAGAAACCCAGAATGGATTTTGGCTGGTTTAGACTTTTGATTTTCGACCCCCTCGGAGCCTTACCTCAGCTCCAGTTGCCAATTTTGACTTGCTAGAAACTGCCTGCAAATCCACCTAAAAACTTCTCCAAAATGTTGAGTTCACCCATGGTATCCAATCCCTGACTCCCTGGATGATTTCTTGGCCCAACTCAGCTGCTCCCAAGTACCATGAAAATATGTTGTGTGTCCACTGCGTTGTCCCCTAGCCCAGTGGTTTGAATTGCTGGAATGCTGGCTCAGCTAACTATAAAACCCAACAAGAATATTGGTCTAAAGCTGCTACCTTATCTCCCCAACTCTTGGACATGCAATCAAATCTCCGCTTGCCTCAATCTCCCTCTGTGTGTTTCTTGGCTGTGAAAAAATACACACTCCTTGCTCTGCGCTGGTTGGTGGTGCTGTGCTACTACCCCAAAACTCCTGAAATCCTTGTAGAACTGCCTCTTTAGGGCGGGCATGGATGGTACCCCAAAGTAGAGGTTGAATCTCCCACTTCAGAGATTCATGGCTAAACAGCCAGTTGACTCAACTAAACAACAAAGTGAACAGGGAAGTGATTTTGTTTGCAAGATGTATGAATGCATCCCAAAATGAGAATTGCTCTCTCCTAATAACTCCTTGGGCCTCCCTTGCCTCATGTGGGCCCCTCCATCCAACTATTCGACTTTCCCTCCAAGCTATTCAAATGGGCCAATTCGAATTCCCATGTGGGTGGCCCCCACATTCCACGAGCAACCAAATTAAGTCGAATTGCCTCCTAAGTCCCTATGTCAAAAATGATGGGTTCTCTTCCTTAGCCAAAATTGTGGAAAATTGTGTAGCAGCACCCTGTTACAAATGTGTTTGAGAAGGGACATGACATAATATCATATGCATCATTCCATTCTCCTAGCAAAGTGTTGACACATATGTGTCAACCATTGAAACTATCAAATTATGTCATACCACATTAACTAGGATTGCCTATTAAATGAAAGTTATAACCCTATCATGTCATATGTACACTCCAAAATAAGAGGATTATATTACATTACTGGTGAGTTATTAATGCGGATCATAAATAAGGATTGTCATATGATACATTTTGTGTTTAATATAACACATATATGGTATGTATGTCACGTTGATGCAATATATTTGAGCTTTATATTAGGCGTAAGTTTTTTTGACATAATATAACATTTAGAGTTCCGGTAGGTTAAATACCTAACTCTCTTTTTATTTTGTTTTTCAATTTTTAAATATATATATATATATATATATATATATATATATATATATATATATATATATATATATATATATATATATATATATATATATAAATATAAAGAAAGTTGATTTTAAAGCGTGAAGGATCATGTGTCATAGACATGAAAGCATTATTGTTCACTTTTTTATCAAATTTGCATGAGGTAATTTGCAACTTGGAACCTTTTGCACGTGGACACAAACTGATGTGCTCATTCTAGTAACATTACTTACACATAAAAGCACAACTGAAATTCCAGTGAGAGGGCCCCAACTGTCATTTAATTCAGTTTTATTGTTTGTTTTATTTTCCTTGTTTTCAGGAGAGAACTAACAAGCATTCATAATGGTTTACATATTGTGCACATAAGTGTGTCAATAACCTCCAAAAATGGTTAATCCCATTCTCCTCCTAGTAAAATAGACTACGATGGGGATACAACTTAAAGGGCTCCTTTACGATTCGAGAAGCTTACCATTTAGAAGTGAGGCATCAAGAACTATAATGAAATGAGATCTAAATAAACATTTAGAAGCATAACACCTAGCACAATTATCCTCATTCCTGTGGTTTTTGGTGCAAAAATGAACCTTAACATGGGATAATATCTAGAAGTGCAACCATCAAGGTCCCTCCAGATGCCCTCTTGTCTCCTCCACTATGCATGTCTTGAACGAATATTTAATAATTGCACATTCTCTAATGTCCTTTGGATTTGATTGGAAAATTGCCTCAATTGTTCTAATCGGGATTTGGTAACCATTCCAAACACCATTGCTTAATGGTGAAGCCAATCATTTTCCAACTACATCATCAACTACATTTGGACACTCTTTCCTAACTTCTTGCTATGGGCTGGATGGAAGGAGCACAACTGCAACATTTTCAAAAACTCTTCTTTGCCTCTAGACTCAGTCTGGAACATCATACAAAGGAATACTAAAGAAAACATTAGTACTCTCCTCTAGTCCCCTCAAGAATGGCAAGCACATGGTCATGAAGCCAGGTTATTAGTAGATGGAACCTTTTCCTGAGCCTCCATTCCCCTCTTTCTCCCCAATCTAATCGTCTACCCTATTTATCCCATCATCTTGGTCTCCTCCGCCTCTCTCCTTTCTCAAATTGAATTTCGGTGGCACCTCAAAAGGAAATCCTTGTCAAAATGGCTATGGCAGAATTTTTAGGAATCATTTTAGTTTACTGCATTGTATGCTCTAGTAAGATTGGCATCAATATGAATAATCTAATCGAGTTCATAACACTCATCGAAAGACTCATTATAACACAAAAACAAGGTTTTTCTAAGATTTTGGTGGAAAGATATTCATAGCTGATAATACATATGCTCCACAAACTCCAAGATGACATTGTTATTCATAAGGTCTCTAAGAGTTAGAAATTGGAAGAACTTCTATGTCGAGTCTCCACTCAAACCGTCAACATCAGGGTTGTCATCATTCCCATCCATATCCTACAATTAGGGAATAAGGTGGTTGATATTATTAAAAATAGCAACAAGAAATGTTAAAAATAACATAAAGAAAATTTTTAATTTAATTTTGTCCTTGAATTAAATTGGGAATAAAATTGTAATTCCAAATCTCATGATCACTTGTAACAGTTAACTAAGTAAATTTGACTTAGTTAGCTTAGTTAATTCGACTCGAGGGTCTAACTAGAGTCATGTAGAGTGTCTCCTACAATTAGTACCACTAGTTGAGTTTATTTTGAGTTGTAATTATTTAATTCACTCTAACTGAGTTAAAGTAAGTTAAACTAGTTCCATCTTATGGAGAAATTAGTGGGGAGGTCTAGTAGTAGGGTGCAACCTGCAGTAGTGGGGTGCAACTTGTAGTAATGGGGTGTAACCTATAGTAGTGGGATGTAGCCTGCAGTAGTGGGGTGTTGCCTATAGTGATTAGCGAGTAAATTGAAGATTCACTCATAACTAAATCATGCATGTCAGATCAGTGAAAGACCTAGTTGCGATTGGAGTTCAAGGACAATGTACTATCAGTTGTTAAATAATATAAATTAAATTGATGGTGCATGCATTCATAGAAAGGAATATGAGGATTGCATAATTCATAATTGAGGAATTTCCGCATTAAATAGGGGCTCATTCCCAAGGGAACAATGCAAGGAAGTAGGAGCTTGGAAGGCTAAGAATTTGGCTAAGTATTGGCCAAAGGCAGTCACTAAGGTAGAGGATAGAAAATACTTGTGCATGTTGAGTTAAAGGTTGAGGAGAGCATATTGTATTCATCCAAGGATTGCCTAGGAAGCAGTGAGATTGATAGAGATAGTGCAAAGGTTGCTCGAGCTTGAGGAAAGCATTGTAATATTCTCATATTTTCTGATTAATGCAATATAGATATAACAAGGGTTTTTAGCTGTGTCTTTCCCCAGAAAATCATTGTTTGATGTGTGATTGAATTCTGTCTCTTATATGCTTCATGATTTCATCAATCGTTTATTGTTTCCGTTGATGAGTAGAGTATATTCAAGTAAATTGTTTTAGCATATTACAGTCTATAGATTAAATCTACAAGGAATTTCTACATGGTATCAGAGCTAGATTTGTACAAATTTCTACATGGTATCAAAGCTGAAATCACAATAGAAGAGAAGAATTCATTTCCTTGCAGATTGATGGAGCTCTAATTCAGGGAAAATCCAGAAGACCGTATGTGGAGACTTCTTAATGGAGTTAGAAGGCTGCTAGTGGGAAAATCAACAAGCCAATGTTTAGTGACACAAAAAGGAGTTTTGTTCATTGATATTGGTAGATTGAGGAGTAGCGAGATTTACCACAGGGAGATCAAAAGTCAGAGGAAGTTTAGTTTCAGAGGATCATCCCTATGGAAGCTAGTACTTCAGTATCTAGGGAGATCAGACTCATTACTGCAATGATTGCAGCAGTAGTGCGGAAGCAACAATATAGCAGTAGCAATAACAATATGAGTAGATCATATTTAGATCATGCATGCAACGTATTGACGAGCAAGGAAAAGGTTAGATATTTGGTTGTTGAGAGGAACCATGAATTACCTCTCAACATACAGCCTCGGAAGCAACCTCAAAAGGTTGTGGAGCAGCCACAATTGGAGAAGCGGAGAGGATACAGGGTGAAACCGTCCGCTCAAGAAGAGACCTCTAATAGGGGTAAATTTCGGTCCAAGTCGGTAGAGGGAACACATGCCGCCATACCTCCAGGTGAGAGGTGGGGCGATGTGAAACAATAGTCCCAAGAGTGTAGAAATTTGGGTAGGATCCATCGAGGTATTTTTTGTCTCATGGACCATTAACTTGCTATGGGGACCAATAGTATTCACTAGAAGGAGGATTAGTGTCAGTCAAATACTGAGGAGTGCAAATTAGTGTAGACAACATAGTAGGAGGCTCAGTAGCATAGTCAGGAGCAACACAGTTTTCTTAGTAGACAGTTGCAGACACAGGTGATTCAGTTTATTTTGTTTGGATGCTTTTTGGTTACAGATGTTGCAGTAGCAAAAACAAAAATAGTGAAAAGAGTTGCATGCAAAAAATTCCAAAGGTACTAGATTGGGATAGATGTGAATATGTTTCTTGTTGAGAGGGAGCGTTGAAAATAACGACAAGAAATGTTAAAAATAACATCAAGAAAAATTCTAATTTAATTTTGTCCTTGAATTAAATTGGGAATAAAATTGTAATTCCACATCTCATGACAACTTTTAATAGTTAATTAAGTTAATTTGACTTAGTTAGCTCAGTTAATTCGAGTTGAGGGTCTAACTAGAGTCATGTAGTGTGTCTCCTACAATTAGGAGCACTAGTTGAGTTTATTTTGAGTTGTAATTATTCAATTTAGTCTAAATGAGTTAAAGTTAGTTAAACTAGTTCCAACTGATGGAGGAATTAGTGGGAGGTCCAGTAGTGGGGTGCAACCTGCAGTAGTCAGGTGTAACCTGTAGTAGTGGGTATTAGATGATCCAGAATAAAATATTATCATAGGTTATAAAGTTAGAATAAAATAATTATTATTTTAAGATATTAAATTAATAATTATTAATCTAGAATATTTAATTATTAAACGGAGACATTTAGAATTAGAATATTGTTGTAAAAAGATACGACTATACAAATGTGTCGTATCTTAGGCTCTAATTTAGGAGAATTGTTAGTAAGTTGTTTGAATAGCTTTTATTGTAAATGGACACTTGTTATTTTATAAGTGATCCATAATTAGAGGTATTTAGGACATTGAGCTTATAAATAGCTCATTGCAAGAGTGTTTTGTTGTTCGGGTGTAAACTCATGCAAAATTCCATATGTAATTGCTTTTATTATTAATAAAATTACGTGTCTGAGGACACTTCTGCTATTATTGTGGTATCAGAGCTCCAATAATGCAGCTGATGTGAAGAGGAGATTCTAGCTCTACAAGTTCTTGAAAAACTACATTGAATTGATCAACAAATGATGGGTATGGAAATCATCCAGTTTTTTGTTTAAAAGGAAAATAAATTTTATTATTGATCTTAGATTTTTTAAATCTGAAAATATTTTTTATTATTATCAAATATTTGCCTCTGTTTTATTATTGAATTGGTGACCTCCCTTGCACCAATTTGATCTAAAAAGCCAAGCTGGATACATAAGGGTTTGAAAAAATTACAAATTCATTCCCGAGAGTGCATGGGTTTCCATGAGCATTAGGGTTGTTTCAGTCGATTGAATTGCAAGATAAGTTGCGTGTCGGTTTCACAGAGGATAAATTCCAAGCGAATTTGAGTAAATCATACAAATTTAATGGTCTATTGAAGTTTGGTCATGACTCTCGGAGGTAATCAGAAATTTGTCCGTGGCTGCTTTAATTCGTTTTGTAGTGGATAATTTACTGTAATTTAATATGAGATAGCCGGCCTTCGTCCAGACCGTTGAAATAATGTAAAAATTGGTGCTTTTATTGATCCTTATCTCTGCTTCTCCCGGGCCCTTAAATTAGTGCAGTTTATTCTTTATTTCATAAACTCCGTCAGCACAGATCGATGGATTTATTTCATTGTGGCGATACTGCCTTGAATGAATACCATTTTGAACAAATTGTTATGTTCCTGTAATTTACATTATCTTCATGGAAACGGAAATGCCATCTCACGGCTTTTGTATAGGCAAATAAAATTTAAAATTCTGGTGGAATCTCCTCTTCTGAATAAAGCTAATAAAAAGTATATTCTTTGAATTCGACAATTGGCGTGAAGCCAGCAAAGCCCACAAATCCCACAAATCAATATTAATGCTTTGTAGGAGCTAGCGTGAAGCCAACAAAGCCATCGTGAAGCCAGCAGAGTCAGCAGAGCCAGCGTGAAGCCATGCTAGCGTGAAAACCAATGTGAGCCAGTCAGCAACCCACGTCGAAGTTTCCAGCCTGAAAGTTGATTGGAGGAAAGTGAATGAATGTGTTAACTTTTTTTGCTCTGCGTACATACTGGGTTTTGGTGCTGTGTGTTTTTACATTTCATAAAGAAGATACACATTGGCTTTACACATTATGTGTGCTTTTTCACATTAAAAAAAGAGGATATAAGCATTACCTCCATTCACTTTTTAATTCACGTTTAAGATTTTCACAAAGTTATTTTAAATGAATAAGTATAAAAGAAATTAAAAAGGAATTAATGTTAATGGAGTGATAAGGATTTTTCTCTTGTTTGTAATTTGTAAATTGGAGAGATAAGGAATTATCTATTATTTGTAAAATAATATTGTTGGAGAAATAAGGTGAGTTGGGATTTTTTATTTAAAATTTGTAAATTTGGGTTCATCACATTGTAACTCAAAGTAGTTTTACTTTGGGGGGGGGGGTGACATTTTTTTTTACCATGATTTGCAAGAGCATTGTAAAAGTCAAATTTCGAAAGTTATCTTGTAAATTTTTGAGAAATTGACTAGAGCCAAGTGCAAAGCTCAATCATTTTTCTCCTGTTTCAACGATTATACGAGGGTCAAGGCCAAGCCCCGATAGATTGTTTTTTGCATAGTGTGTTGCATGTTGTGTTGCCCATCTTGATATTTTTTTTTAGCCTGATTCTTGGTGGGAAGCTTCAACACTACAATGTCAAAGTTGATTAATTTGTTTTCTGATTTTGACAAACTTGAAGGCACAAAATATTCCAAAACATGGCAACGCCTCATCGAAAGCACTCTCATTTATAATGAACTTTGGCATGATATATGTGATGGTGATATTAAGCCAAATAAACCCACAGATGCAGTTGCACTAGCAAAATGGGAAGTTAAGAATTCCAAAGCATTAACTCTCATTAAATCCTCTGTTAATCATGAAATGTATGTCCATATAGCAAATGCTACATAAGTATGGTCTGCTTTGCGAATTTTTAAAGATGTCTTTGATACTCAACTTGAATCAAAGAAAGTTGATCTTTAATTAAAATTATTGCAACAAAAATTGACTGAAGGAGGTGATGTTCTTGAATACATCTCCATACTTAAGAATATTGAGCAGGAAATCATTAATGTTGGTTTTCAAGTAATAGATGATATTTTTATGGTCACAATTTTAATTGTTGGACTTCCTTCTTCCTACACACATTTTTCGAAAACTCTACAATTAGCTGGAAAGTTAGAGAAGCTAAAGTTTGATGAGCTCTGCGAAATGTTGACCCAACATGATAAAACCTTTGAGAAGAAGAAGAAAGTTGGTGAAGATGGTTTTTCCATAGAGGCCAGCACTAGTAAGTCATCAACTGATAGTTCTAAAAGCAGAGGTAGAGGGAATTTCAATCAGAATTAAGCAACACATAATGTACAAAGTCATGGTTGAAGCCAAAGCCGAGGAAACAACTTTAATAGTGGCAATAGTTCAGGCAGGAGTAATTTTCAAGGCAGAGGAAACAGTCAAGGAAGAGGAAATGATAATCAAGGTAGAGGACAACCTCAAAATAGAAGTCAAAGCAGAGGCAGAGGACAGTCTCCAGGAAGAGGAAGAGACTTAAGTCAAATTGTGTGTCAAAGATGTAACAAAGTTGGACATTATGTTGAAGATTGTCAAACTTCTATTGATAAAATCCCCAAGTTTCATCAGCACTCAGCACAATTTGCAAATGATCAAGATGATGATAGTTCAGAATATGTCTTTACTTCTTCATCGGCATTACAACTTTCCTCCCATCTTAAAAGTGATTATGAAGATGCTTGGATCTTGGATTCAGGGGCAACTCAGCACATGACTTGTCGACGTGACTTCTTTTGGAATTTTCAAGATTGCCAACTTAATTCCATCTTTCTTGCATATGATACAAAACAAACTCCTTATGGAAAAGGTACAGTTAAAGTTTCTCTCCCTGGCATTGGAGAAAAAAGATTTCAAATGTATGGTATGTACCAACCTTTAAGAAAAATTTGTTATCTTTAGTCATGATTCGACAAGCAGGACATCAGGTAATTATGGAAGATGGCTTAGTTAAGATTAATTCAGTCAAACAGAGCTTGCAAATTGTGATGATAGGTTATGAAGATGGAAAACTATTAAGGATGAAAGGGACAGTTATTCCAAGGCATTTTGACTTTGTCGGGGTAGTGACTACAAGAATTTCACCTATAAGATTGTGGCATGTAAGATATGGACATTTAAATTTTGATAGTATTTCTCAATTGCAAAAACAAGGGATGGTTAAGGGACTTCCAACTTTCAAAAAGGAAAATGCAAAATGTGAAGCTTGCATTTATGGAAAACAAAGTCGAGAAAGTTTTCCAACAAGTTCATGGTGTGCAAATAGGCTGCTGCAACTAGTTCACAGTGATGTTTGTGGACCACTACAAACTTCATTCGGTGGTTGCAAATATTTCTTACTATTCATTGATGATTTCAGTAGAATGACTTGGGTTTATTTCTTGAAGCAAAAGTCAGAAGCATTTGAAGAGTTTAAAATTTTTCGCCAACTTGTTTAAAATGGAGTCAAAGAAAAGATAGGCACTCTCAAGATAGATAATGGGGGCGAATTCACTTCAAATGAATTCAAAACTTATTGCAACGATGATGGCATAAGAAGACATCTTACAAATGTTTACACTCCACAGCAAAATGGATTAGTAGAAAGAATGAATCGCACCTTGTTAGGAATGGCGAGATCTATGTTAACTTTCAAAAGTTAAGTCCAACATATTGGGCAGAAGCAATTCATACAGCTGTCTACTTAAGAAATAGATCTCCAACTACTTCTTTAGACAAAATCACACCTTATGAAGCTTGGTTTCGTTTCAAACCTCGAGTTAAACATCTTAGGGTTTTTGGATCAGTATGTTATGCCTTAGTTCCGAAAGAAAAAAGAACTAAGTCTGACTTAAGAAGTTTGAAATGCATAATGATTGGATATTCTGATGAGAAGAAAGGGTACCGTCTTTTGACCAATGGAAAATTTATTCTGAGCATGGATGTAATTTTTGATGAAACGGAGAGTAAGAGTGCTGAAGAAATAGAAAGTCTTCTTCAAAAGTTAGAAACTAAAGGCAGTCAAAGAAAAGGAAATATCCAAAGTCAACCAAATTCACCAAATTGGTATGAACTTGATTTTCCTTCATCTGAAGATGATTCATCCAGTCCATCTACTTCAACAATACCATCTGGATCTTCTAGCAGTTCATCCACATATCCAAGCAGCAATAGTTCTTCAGACAGTGATTCTCCACCTCTAGAATCTTCAACTGATCGACGAACATCAGTATACATTAATCCTCTTTACAATGATGGTGACTTTTCAGAATCTCAAACAAGTGAGCATCAACTACCAAAATGGGTAGTTCAAATTTTGAAAGTTGTAAGGCTCGATGAGCAGAATAAAATAGGAACAATGAAGTCACACAGAAGTGAAGGAAATTTTGCGTTGCTAGCAAATGATTTTACTGAACCTTCCACATACAATGAAGCAGTAAAACATAAAGAATGGCAACAAGATATGATTGAAGAATATCGAGCAGTAATTGATAACAACACTTGGAAACTTGTTTATTGTCCTCAAAATGTTAAACCCATAGGATGCAAATGGGTTTACAAAATTAAGTACAACCAAAAGGGAGAACTTGAAAAGTATAAAGCAAGACTTGTGGTTAAAGGTTTTGCTCGGCAGGAAGGCATTGATTATGAGGAAACTTTTGCTCCTACAGCTAAATGGAACACCATCCGATTAACACTTGCATTGGCTGCTCAGAAAGGATGGAAAGTTCATCAAATGGATGTGAAAAGTGCTTTTCTCAACGGGGGTTTACGGGAAGAAGTATATATGACACAATCACCAGGTTTTGAAATTGAAGGATAGGAACATAAAGTCTGCAAATTGATCAAGGCTTTATATGGGTTAAAACAAGCTCCCCCAGCTTGGTATGCAAAAATGGATGAATACCTTAGGAAAGTTGAAGTGAATCTGATGATACTTAGTATGTGTGACAACAGGGTAAATATCTGGTGATTCTTGTTATGTATGTAGATGATTTGATCATTACTGGAAACAATGATGATCATATTACACAGGTGAAAATGGAGTTACATGCAGGTTTTAAGATGACAGATTTGGGATTACTTCACTACTATCTTGGAGTTGAAGTCTTCCAATGTCCACATCATATTTTCATTTCTCAGAGTAAGTATGTAGTAGAGGTTCTTCAACGATTTGGAATGTAGGATTGCAAGCCCATTCTTACCCCCATGGAGCAAAACTTGAAACTTTCAAAATTTGAAGGGGGGGAAATGGTGGACAACACTACTTATAGACAGTTGATTGGCAGCTTGATTTATTTGACAAACACTCACCCTGATCTATCTTATGCAGTCAGTATTCTTTCACGTTTTATGTAGGAACCACGAGACAACCACTGGAATGCAGCCAAAAGAGTTCTTTGATATATCCAAGGAACAAAAGATTTTGGTCTTGTTTACACAAAGACTAAAAACTTTGTACTTGGTGGATTTTCAGATGCTGACTTTGCTGGAAGTATTGATGATCGAGCATCAACATCAGGTTATTTAATGAGCATGGGGTCAGCAGCAGTGTCTTGGAGTTGTAAGAAACAAGCTACAGTGGCCACTTCTTCAGCAGAAGCAGAGTACATTTCAGCATGGGAAGCAACGTGAGAAATTTTGTGGTTGCGTAGAATTTTGCAGGACTTGGGCATTTCTCAGGGAGAAGCTACGTCATTATTCATTGACAGCTAGTCAGCCATTAAGCTTGCCAAGAACCCAGTTTTTCATTCAAAGACAAAGCATGCAGACACCAAGTATCATCATATCAGATCTCTCATTGCCAAGGATGTCCTCAAGCCAATTTATTGTCCTTCAGAAGATCAGATCTCCGACATTTTCACGAAACCTCTTGGCAAAATAAAATTTACTAAGTTCAGGGATGAACTTGGTATCTGTTGTAATGTATCTTTGGATCATAGGGGGGAATGTTAGATGATCCAAAATAAAATATTATCATAGGTTATAAAGTTAGAATAAAATAATTATTAATTTAAGATATTAAATTAATAATTATTAATCTAGAATATTTAGTTATTAAATGGAGACATTTAGAATTAGAATATTGTTGTAAAAAGATATGAATCTACAAATGTGTCGTATCTTAGGCTCTAATTTAGGAGAATTATTAGTAAGTTGTTTGAATAGCTTTCATTGTAAACGGACACTAGTTATTTTATAAGTGATCCATAATTAGAGGTAGTTAGGACATTGAGCTTATAAATAGCTCATTGCAAGAGTGTTTTGTTGTTCGGGTGTAAACTCTTGAAAAATTCCAGATGTAATTGCTTTTCTTATTAATCAAATTATGTGTCTAAGGACAATTTTGCTATTAGTGGGGTGTAACCTGTAGTAGTGGGGTGCTTCCTTCAATAGTGGGGTGTTTCCTATCAAACTTTGGGGTGCTTCCTAGAGTGATCAACCAGTAAACTGAAGATTCACTCATAATTAACTCATGCATGTCAGATTAGAGAAAGACGCAGTTGATATTGGAGTTCAAGGATAGTGTACTATCAGTTGTAAAGTCATCTAAATTAAACTAATGGTGCATGCAGTCAGACAAAGGCTTATGAGGATTGCACAATTCATAATTGAGGAAGTTCCCCATTAAATAAGGGTTAATTCCTTGAGGAACAATGCAAGGAATTAGGAGCTTGGAAGGCTACGAAATTGGCTAACTGTTGGCCAGAGTTAGCCTAGGAAGCAATGAGACATTTAGAGATAGTGCAGAGGTTGCTCGGGCTTGAGCAAAGTATTGTAATCTTCTCATATTTTCTAACTAATGTAATATACAGATTGCAGGGCTTTTTAGCTATGGCTTTCCCCAGGAAATCATTATGTAATGTGTTGATTGAATTCTTTCTCTTGTATGCTTCATGATTTCACGATCATTTAATTGTTTTGGCCGATGAGTAGAGTAGATTCAAGTTTATTGTTTTAGCATATTATGATTAGTAGTTTGAATCTACAAGGAATTTCTACCTGGTATTAGAGCTAGAGATTTGTATAAATTTATACATGGCATTAGAACTAGATTTTTAGAAATTTCTGCATGGTATCAGAGTTATATTTGTATAAATTTCTACATGGTATGAGAGCTAAATTTGTAAAAGAATTTTACATGGTATCATAGTTAGATTTGTAGAAATTTATATAGATATGCTTGCGAATTATGGTTGTATAGACTCTTCGCCGAGGATCTCGTCCACTTGGAACCTTTTGGGAGACACTCCTCTCAAGAAGGCCTATTGGCAACTCATTCAGAAAGACATGTCATCCTCAAATGGTGTGTTAAGCGTGCGGGATGGTGAGGGTAGGTTATTGCTGCCCGATTTGAGCATTTGGCTAGGGGGTGTAGCAGTCTATCCCCCTAGATGTCATTAAAGTCAAAGTTTTTCATGGATACATCGTAATCTTGACGCCATGTTTACACACTCGCACTCCCGTCACCCACACACCCATCTAATTAACCTCGCTTGGCTTGCCATCTATCAATTTAATTAGCCAAGAGTCCCTCATGTGATTCTATAGTCACAACAACTAACAAAAATGTAATTTACAACCCCTTCTCTTGTTCTTCAATGTTGTTACCCCGTAAGCCATTTCAACCTGAAGATCGTCAGGCTTATCCAAACACTCACAAAGAGCACCTTGGTGTTTGGTATACTCTATTTTCTCTCGAAGTTGTTGGAGTGCTTGTGGCAAGTCTCTCCACTTTGTTTCATCCTTGGATGTTGGGACTAAGGAATAACACAACCTTCAGTTAAGCAATGGAGGGAGGTGGAAAGGAGAGATGGCTTGTTAGCGGACTTAGCTCCACAAAGACAATATTTTCCCATCCTACTCAAATTTCGCACTCTATTGTGACTAAGAAAGGTGCTCTTCATAGGTTTGTTTCTATCAAGTCACATAGCTAGCTAGCCACAACTGTGAAGCAATTGTAGTTTGAAGAAAAGTCTACTCGCTCGAGTAGGTCCTCCCTTCTCTTTTCTTAGTATCGCTTTGTACTCTCTCCTCTTGATATCCTTGCCATGTATGTTTCTCCTCCTGATCGCCTAGTTTTATTTCCTCATATATTCATTTTCAACACGCTAACTCTCTCGGATTTACATTCTCTTTTACAACTTACTGCACATCTCGGTGCTACCCTTTGTTAGACCTCACTCTTCTTTGCCCTTCCACTGCCACCCTATGTTGTGGTTGACCTCATGTTTTGGTTTGAGATGTCATTGTGGCATAACCCCACATTCCTTGACCTCTCACTCTTCCCTTCTAGTCTTGTTCCTGACATCCTTTCATTTGTC
The DNA here is from genome assembly GCA_031772625.1 of Pinus tabuliformis. Classification (NCBI taxonomy): domain Eukaryota; kingdom Viridiplantae; phylum Streptophyta; class Pinopsida; order Pinales; family Pinaceae; genus Pinus; species Pinus tabuliformis. Next base: position 1,443,667,780 of record CM062804.1, on the reverse strand, counting down.
CTTTGGCCTTTTCCCGTCCCTCGTGTAGCCGCCATGCCACTCGAGCAAGCGTGAGTCAAAAGAGGCGCTACATAATATTAGGAGTGAGCTAGTTGAGACAACACATGAACCCACCACAAATTGGGAAAAGTCGATGCTTGCTTTCAGGATCTGACATTGGGCCCCAACTAGGAAGAGTTGTCTTGTGTTGAGAGAGAAGGAACCACCTCGTGGAACACTCTCTTCGACATTGAGGTACTTGTTGAGTTGGCGGATTGGGTGCCCGACATGAGGCACACACAAAAATGCTTCAATCAATACATGCACATAGTAGACCTATATTGGCATATGGAATTTCTTTTGGGCATGGTTATAACAAATCGACATGAGCATCAACATGATCTCCTCCTCTCCATGAAACATCTACACTAGCATATGACAAACCTAAATGGAGTGAATTGAGAAACACCTCGGCATTCCCCACTATTTCTAGCTAGAAAGAACCAACCCAATTCTAAGCTACAAATTGAGATCCCACTTCTTAGTCTTTTATTTTCTGATATGTCTTTGGTTTCTCTATTAAATTTGTTGGGTTTTGGACTTCCGTGACCAATATAAAACTTTCAATAATACAAATTTTATACAAGAAAACAATTTAATACCAGAAAAATATGCTACCAAAGATATACCCAAATTATCCTCGTTTGACTACTGCATATTTGATTATTACGGGGCATTCCCGTCACATGGAAGACAAGGCATCGAAATCGATACGCACATGGCGTTTGATAAATATGTCCATGGTATTGCAGCCAGCCAGTCACAGAAAAGTGGTGTCCTAGCTGGCACTTTCTCCCAAATGCTTTGACCAGAAGGCATTAAAAAAAATTGGTAATCTGAATAAATTGACGTTTAACCTGTAATTTTATTAACTCGAAGGTATGATGGAGTTGTCTATAATGCGATTTTTTGGAGATTCCGGTGACGGAATCCAGCGGAAGAAATTGAAGTTAAATCTTGATTTGTTGCAGTTAAAATGGTTTTTTAACTGCATATTTGGATTCAGCACCCTCGAAAACCTCTGGGACGGTTTCATTGTGCAGAAACTAGCTATCAAACATGCGATTCCAATAAATTCCTGCAGGATTTCGACCGGAAAAACCCGCCGGAAAAGCTTTCAAAAAATCGCCTTATAGACAACTGCGATTATAATTGTGAAATGATGAAATTATTATTGAAAATTAACGTGGAAAGCAGGTGACTTGGTTGGAAATTGGCCTACGCCCAGCGAATTCCGCCAACCTACAGCCTCAAAAAGCACGCCTCTGCATCATCAACGCACAATTGTCAATAGGATGGTGAGAGGATGTGTCAGACGATAGGAATCCACAATAAAATACATGACAGCCCATGTGCCCTTCGTTGTGTTCTGCATGTCGGTAGCTCCGGGTAGGAGAAGGGACCGGGAAAGTGGGGCAGTCATGTTTCATGCGTAGGGAAGTGGATTTCTTTTACGGGTGAAGGCGGAGAATACTCCCTCATATATCTATGTAACATCCCCTCTAATCCACCCATATCACAGTCGCTGCATTATTATTGCTCATTCTCCACAGTCGCTGCATTATTATTGCTCATTCTCCATTCATTTCTGTGAGTATGAATCGAATCGAATCTGAAGCAGCCATGACTGACAACAAGTTCTCATCACCACCCGCAGGCTACCCTCAAGGAATTCCTCCGCCAGGTTCGGCTCTCTTGTGCTCCTCTTTTTTCATCTCGTCAATTATTTTCTTGAATGACGATCACAAATAATTTGTATTTACATTAAAAGAATTTTGATGGTGTTATCAGGGTATCCAACCCAAGCTCCTCCTTCCCAGTACGCTGAATCATCCGCGCCTGTAAAAACGCAGCAGAGAGGAGAGAAAGGATTTATTGAAGGATGGTATGAATTCAATTGCAATTTTTTGTTATTATGCAAGTATATATGGCTTATTATTTTGCGTTATTGATTTCTGTTTTTTTATGGATTTGCAGCCTCGCGGCTCTGTGTTGTTGTTGGTTGTGCGAGACATGTTGTTGATGGTGAGAGCACGGGATAGGATAGGATATGGTTCCTCTGATCTAATTTTTTGTTCTTGAATATATTTGATATATGCTGATGTATGATCTACTGATATATCAGAGTCTATATCTTTCTAGTTTTTGTCTAACTGTTGCTTTTTCTAAAGCAACATATGTATATTCTGTCTATTTTGTACCATGCAGGCTCTTTTATATCTCTTATATAAATAATATTACGCTTTTTCTACCCTGAAAAAAAAAAATTTATATGGGAAAAAAATAAATAAAGTTCTATGGTTGTACAACATGGTTTTCATTTAATTCTGGGTTATGATTGCTGTAAATAGATGAAATCACCAACTGGTGAACAAGGGTTTTCCGTATGTAATAATTAGCATCAGTCTGCCATTTATTTACCAGCCTTAATAATACGTTGGCCATTGGTATGTAAACTTGGATTTAGGATCGGAGAGTAAGATGAATCCATCTTGTAAGGTTGCTCAAGTTTCAGGTTTCATATGAGCTTCTTTCTTCAGAGGGTCTGTCCATTTTCATTTTCAAGTTAATTTACATACAAAGATAATTATTATCTGTTACTCTTTAAAGGGTGAATTACTTACTGCATGTGTGTTTTTTATAATTATTATCTGTTACTCTTTAAAGGGTGAATTACTTACTGCCTGTGTGTTTTTTTTTCTTGATTCTATCTTTAGTTTTAGGTGCTTGCATGATAAGTTATGGAATTTATCTTTGGTTTTAAGTGCTTATATGGTAAGCTATATAATCTCAATAGTTATAGTTATTCAAGAAATTAAATTTATTTAAGTATCTAAAAATTTATTTTAATTCATTTAAAATTTACAATTTTATAAAACAATTGTAATATCTTCTAATAATAATTTTAGTATTTTTTTATAGAATTCTATTTAGATAAAATTAGATGAAAAGTTTTCAATTTTGAAAAAAATAATAAATTCTATAATATATATCTTATACATAAAGTAATTTATCTTTTTCAAAAATAAATTGAAACTTAAAATAATTTATAAACGAATCTATCTTTTTCAAAAATAATTACGACTAAAAATAAAACTAAACCAAGCCAAGCATATTAACATTTCATCTCTGACTAATCCAAACCAGCACTAATGACCAAGCCAACACTATTAACCAGGGTGAGTCCCCTCTTAACTCCATTGAAAACATTTTATGTTAAGAAGTATTGTTTTCTTCAACAAGTTGCCGAATGAACAAATCTATATACAAATCAAACTGAATTTTATCTAAATATTTGCTATTAATTAACTAATTTTCAGATTTTTTTGCCTTGATTTTGGAGAATTTGGTAATTATAGTTTTTTAATTAATTTTATTTAAAATTTAATATAATTTATAAAATTCTAAAATTCTAAAAATACTAAATCTAATTATACATTCAAAAATAAATTTTAAACTATTTAAAATTTATATTTTTAATAAAAAAAATTTAAAATTATATTACGAAATTTCTTAGCCCAAGGGAAAAAAAATCCTTTATTTTAAAAAATACTTCATTTCTTTCCTTTAGTATTCCAGCGCCGACACTGAAAATTCATTTCATGGAAATATCCTTCTGCACTACATAAAGGACTTGATTCACTTGGATTCTTTTGCCATTATGTAACTTCATTATCAGTTTGAACAGTGATTAAGGAGAAGATGCTGGAATGGCATTGTGGTGAACCCTGACAGAATACTAATTTAAATTATAAGGATCAATCAATAAATAAAGGTAAATATTCATTTATCTATTTTTTATTTTCGTGTGTTTTAAGATGAGGTGTTTATACATAAATTTTTGCTACGTAGAGTTCTATTAGATCGAGCAAATATTCTAATTTACTCAAGAAGGACTTGGATCTGATCAAATATTTATCACTCATGAGGGACCTGGATCCTAGGATGGAGCGTATAGACTAGTATCTCGAATCCCACACCCATCTGCAGTTACTATTTCAGATCGCAGTTGTCTATAACGCGACTTTTTGAAAGCTTTTCCGGTGGGTTTTTCCGGTCGAAATCCGGCAAGAATTTATTGGAATCGCAAGTTTGATAGCTAGTTTCTGCACAATGAAAACGTCCCAGGGGTTTTTCAGGGTGCTGAATCCAAATATGCAGTTAAAAAACCATTTTAACTGCAAAAAATCAAGATTTAACCTCAATTTCTTCCCCGGATTCCGTCACTGGAATCTCCAAAAAGTCGCATTATAGACAACTCCTTTCAGATCCATTTATCTAATAGTATATTATGACTTCTTCATCAATGTTTTGCTTCTGATATTTTCTTCTTTTGACCAATTAGACCAATTCTTTTTATTATAAAATTTTAAAATTTTGAAACACAATACTATTTAGTAATCTATACTTCTTAGTAATCTATAGTATTGAAACACAATACTATTCAGAGAGTTTATTTATCTAGCTTGGAAGAGATTGACCTAACACATGGGGCACTTCTATGAAATTTCCAATTCTACAGATAATACACTTCACCTTTGAAAAACATAGGAAAAAGATGAAATATATACCTCTGAAGAGTGTTTATTTATCTGGCCTGGAAGATATTGACCTAACACATGGGGCATTTCTATGAAATTTCGAATTCTACAGATAATACAATACACCTTTAGAAATATAGGAAAAAGATGAAATATCTGAAAGACATTTAATTATTATTTATTTATTTCATTATTTAATTAAAAAATTAATGAATATAATAAATTAATTTTCATATATGTAATTTATAACGCTTTTAAGACCTTGATATTTAAAAAACATTGGATTAATATTTACTTATTTCTGACTCATTCTTTATGATGATTGTGTCCAGAAATAATTTGAAATTAAACATAAAGTATAAAGTTAGTATATTTTTTTTGGTAGGTAAGCACCCACAGGGGATTTGAACGAGTGACCTATCGCAAATTAAACATAAAGTATAAAGTTAGTATATTTTTTTTGGTAGGTAAGCACCCACAGGGGATTTGAACGAGTGACCTATCGCAAGGAGTGCCTTAACAATGCACCCATTCACCGTCAATCCAAAGCCCCATGGGCTAAAAGTAATATAAAATTATTATTATAGGGTGTAAGGAGATTTAGTGAAAACCCCATTTTTTAAGGTATTGGTTTTAGGGTATGTGTTTTATAGTGAAGGTATACATATTTTTCAAAGGGATGTTATGTTTTTTACTAATTTATTGGGTGTTGGATATACTCTTGGTGTTATAATGGTAGCTTTTAGGTTTGATCGAAGACTCATATTACTTCAAGAAGTTACCAATTCACCAAGGTAAAAAAAAACATTCACGTGGGACGACTTAGTGGTTGGAAAAATGGGATGTTATCCCTTCAACTGGGTTTCAAATGCCACTAGGAACATATTTGGCCCTTTGTGATAAGGCCCAAGGAGTAGGCTTCTCCACCCTCTTGCTAAGTTATACATTTCTACTTACGCGTTGTCGTACATACTCTTAGTGTTATACTAAAAAACAATAGGAAGATAGATCAAAATTGTGAATGAAACCCGCATCTCTTAGGTGAGGAGCACCTAAGGCTACCACAATGCTGCATTCATTAATTAGAGCAATCACACACATAAATATAATGGTTAAATTATGTTTGGGAGATTAAAACAATCTCCTATAAAATATGATCTAAATCTAAACTTAGAAAATGATCAAAACAACCTTTCTCCATTATTTCTAAGTTCCCCCCTTAATGGAGAAATGATTAACCTCCACAACTAAGATTTCCCTAAAAAATTCAAATTTCATCTTCCCAAGTGGCTTTGTGAAAATATCAATGACGTTTTCACAAGTATTACAATATTCAATAAAAATTTCTTTGGACTGTATCTTCTCTCTAATAAAATGAAACTCAGAATCAACATGCTTTGTCCTTGCATGAAAAATTGGATTATTTTCCAACTTGTTCGAGCTCTAGTTGTCACATTTGATAATTGTAGCATTCTATTGTTCTTCTCCAACATCTTGAAGAATTCTCCTCAACCAAACAACTTCACAAGTTGCTGCACATAAAGCTTTATACTCTACCTCTGTAGATGACAAAGATATAGTAGGTTTCTTCTTGCTGCTCCATGAAACAATCTCGGATCCAATATTGAATGCATAACCTATAATAGATATTCTATAATTTGGATTACCAGACTAATCTGAATCTGAGTAACCTATCATCTCAACATAAAATGAATCAGTATACTTAAAGAACAAAATCAATTGTTCCTTTAAGATACCTGAGTACTTCTTTTGCTACTCTCCAATGGATTTCAAGAGGTCTTGCCATAAATTGAATTAACACACTAACATAGTATACTAAATTAGGTCTAGTTGTAGTAAGATAATTCAACTTCCTACCAGTTGTCTATACAATGTACCATCTACCTCCTTTGAGCTATCATCAAAATGCAGTTTCACATTCATTAGAATATAAACAACTTTGCACTGATCCATATTAAACCTTTTAAGTACTTCTCTGACATACTTACCTTGAGGAACAAAAGTTTAGCCTACATATTTCCACACTTCAAGACCTAGACAGTAATGTAACTCACCAAGATCTTTCATTTCAAGTACTTGTGACATCTGCACCTTAATTTTATTAAATAGTTTGACTGAATTTCCTGTAATAATTAGGTGATTTGGATTTAAACAAGAACACAACAAATTACAGATATAGCCATACATATATAGACGCAGCAGAAATAATACTTCATTTCATTACTGTAAATACTGAAATATGTTTACAAACAGAAATGGAAATAAACTAGCTAGAGTGATGGTAGCTTATCTTTGAGAAGAGATGAGGCATGAACTGTGTTACAATGAGGTTCGAAGGCCTATTTATTGTTGAGAAGTAATGGAAAACCTTAAACATCCAAAAACCTAACCCTAGAAGATGAAATGCCAAACTGTGGGTCCTGTTTGTGTAAATTGGTACATCAACTTCCCGGGGTTGTAACTTTGGCATACGATCTTTGTTTGACATGCACAATATCTTGTTGGAAAGATCTACCTGAGAGCTACAGCTTCAGGAAGAGCAACATTGGTGCATGGATCCATGTTGCTCCCAGTTTTTCCAAAAAATATCTTTTAGGGCCTCAAAATCGCTCCAGAAGTTCAGGACCTGAAAAACTGCTAAAAATAGTAAACCGTGCTACAATTAAGGAAACTAAAAATATGAAAGAAATAATGGTGGGGGTCCAAGTGGACTTGGCAGGTGGCCACCAATATCCACCTGGATCATTCGTTCCCCCTTAGGAAGCAATGGTCCCCATTGTGTTGAGTTCCTCCATGCGATGAGGAAACTTCTGCTGAACTTGGTCCCCAGTGAGCCACTTTCCCTGGTGAAGGAGTTGGCCTGCTTTGACAACTCAATACAATTGGATATTCTATTAGCGAGTGTGCTTGATCTAAGTGCCCATGATCTGATTAGTTGCAGCTTGTTCCATGCAATTTGGATTTAACTCTGTGGGTGTGAGTTATTCTTCAATGTCGAAGGTGTGTAGTAATGGTGGAAAGTATGGCCGAAGGCGGTCCACATTGAACACTAGGTGTAGGCCAAGGAATGGTGGAATGACGAGCTCAAATGCATTATCTCCCACAGCCTTGGTAAGGGTGTAAGGACCATATCGAAGTGGTCTGAGTTTCCGATAGGCTTTGGTAAGGCATTCCTTTTGCAAATGCAACCAGACTTTGTCACCCACCTGAAACTTGGTGGCACCCGATGTTGATCATGTTGCTGCTTGTACTTGGCATTTGATTTCTCCAGAATTTCATGGACCTATTGGCAAATATGTTGGATGTGCTCAATGAAGTTGTTTGCCTTATCTGTTTTGAACTGGACATGAGCCGAATCTATGTGAGTAGCTTCAAATGGCATGGCCACATCAATGGGACATAGTGGCTGGAATCCCAAGCCCACCTGAAAAGGGTTGTGGCAAGTCAAGCTGTGGAGAGCCCGGTTGTAGCTGTGCTAAACATAAGGGAGGCTCTCATCCAATGTGCATGGATGATTTGAGTTGTACATGTGCAGAATGTGTATGATCATCTTGTTCACAACCTCTGTTTGGCCATCAGTTTGAGGATGGAAGGTTGTGGACTTAGTGAGTTTGGTGTCCAACATCAACCAGAAACTGAACCAAAATGTACTGAGGAACCTGTTGTCCCGATCTGAGATGATAGACTATGGAATCCCAAAGTGTACCCACACTTGTTCAAAAAAGAGTTTAGCAGTGGCTTCTGTTGTGATATTTTTCTTGCAGGCCACCATAATGGCCATCTTCGAGAACCTGTCGATGACCACAAAAGCACAGTCGTTTCCATGCTTAGTAAAAGCAAGGCCTGACATGTAATCCAAGGAGATGGAATCCCAAGGTCAACTAGGGGTAGGCAGCGGGGTATAGAGGCCTTGCTTCTTGATGGCTTGTTTGGCAATGGCACAGGCAGTGCATGATCTGATGTGCTTCTCGACATCCTGTCGAAGATTCGACCAGTAGAAATACTTTTGCAGTATTGCCACCATTTTCTCGACCCCGAAATGCCCAACAACCCGACTGTAATGTGCTTCCCAAATCATCTTGGCAAGCTCGCTTGAAGGAACACAAAGGTGACCCAGGTGGCATAACAGGGCATCTTGGAGGAGAAAATCTGGAACATGTTGACCCTCCAAGAGTGTCTGGTATGTGTGGCTGAATTCTGGGTCGCTTTTGTAGAGAAGTGTCTAATCAGAAGTCTCATGCCCATAAGAGTTGAACACGGTGGTTAACGCCATGATCGGTGGTCGACTAAGGCAATCTACAACATTATTGGTGCTTCCCTTCTTATACTTGATATTCTAATGGAGTTGTTACAGGTATGTGGACCACTTCTGATGGCGATCATTCTGCAATCTCCCTTGGTTCTGTATGAACTGCATGGGTCGGTGGTCTGTGTGGATGATTGTTTCCTTCCCCAAAATGTAATGCTTCCATTGTCAGCAGGCCTGCACAATGGAATACATCTCTTTATCATAAGTGGGATACTTCTGGACTTTGTCTAAAAGTGTCTCACTATGATATGCTACAGGATGCCCGTGTTGAGTAAGGACTACCCCAATAGCATAGTCAGAGGCATCTATCTCGACCTCAAATGGTTGTTGCAAGTTTGGTAATGCGAGCACTGGTTTCGAGCAGAGGCGATCTTTCAACTCTGTGAATGCCTTCTGTTCAGATTCAGACCAAAAGAATTTTTCTTTCACTCCTCCCTTGGTGACTTGACTCAAGGGCCAAGTGATATGAGAAAATCCCAACATGAACCTGCGATAGAAGTTAGCAAGAACTAGAAAGTTGCGGAGCTTTGTCAGAGTGGTTGGAGATGGCCAATCCCGAATGACTTGGATCTTGGCTGGATCCACATGCACCCCCCATTCATCAATAATGTATCCCAGATACTGAACTTGGGTCATGCCAAAAGTACATTTCTCCAAATTGGTACATAACTTGTGTTTCCACAGTGTTTGGAGAACCTGTCGGATGTGGTGGAGATTCTCTTCCCAACTCTGGCTGAGGATCAGGATGTCATCCAAGTATACCACTGCAAATGAGTTGGTGAATGGCCACGAGATGTCAATAATTAGCCTCATGAAGGTTACAAGAGCATTCATCAATCCAAAAGGCATAACCAACCATTCAAAATGGGCCTTATTTGCTTTGAAGGCAGTCTTCCATACATTGGAGGGTTCGATTGGTACCTGGTGATATCTTGACTTCAAATCGATCTTGTTGAAATAGTTTTCCCCCTTCAGTTGGTCCAGGAGGTCATCAATCCATGGGATCGGGTAGCTATTATGGACAGGGATCTTGTTCAGCACCCGATAGTCAATACAGAGTCTCCAAGTCCCATCCTTCTTCTGTGCCAACACGATCAAGCTCCCATAGGGTGATGAACTCGGATGGATGTGACATTTTTGCAGCAACTCCTGAATCTCCCTCTTGACTTCATCATTCTCTAAAATGGAGCGCCAATAGATTGGTCCATTGGGCAGCGGTGCACCTGGGGTCAGATCGATGGAGTGCTTGACCTGACAGTGTAGAGGAACCCCTTGCGGGGGAGGTGAAGATGTCCTCGTACTCCTCCATGACCTTGTCCATATGTAGTCGTCATGCAGAGGGGCCGTGTCTGGAGTTCGTGGCCACCATCTTCTTCTTTCCTTGAGGATGTATCATCAAGAAAACAAATTTCCTAGTTTTGGAAATGAGCTTACTACATTCCTTTGCAATAACCAAAGAGATGACAGTAGGCGGTGCTACCTTCGGTATCTTGTACAACTTATTTCCCAAAGTAACAATAACAGCATGGGGCCTTGATTCATACACAACATGTCACTTCCACAAGTATGGTTGTCCAGATAATACATCACAAACATCAAGGGGAGGAACGTCACACAATACCTCATCTGTGAAGGGCTTGATGTTATATGGAAGGTGACACTACTGGTTCACGTGAAGATCCCATCCTTGGTGAAGCCACCCGATGGTGTACGGTTGTGGATGTGTTGTGGATGGTAAGCCCAGTCGCTTCATGACCTTTGTCGAAATGAGGTTCTTTTGGCTCCCGCTATCTACAATGAACTGTAGTGGGGAGCCCTTTAACCACATCTGGGAGTGGAAGAGATGCTCCTCCTCCTCTGGATCTTCAGGTTCCTCCTTCTGGATCTTCATGGTGGCAATGGTGGTGTTGGGATCTGCATCGATAATCTGCTTCCCTTTGTCATTCCCCTTGGGTTCTGACTCAGAGTCGGAACATGCAACTCATTCTGAAACCTTTAGCTCGGCCACCAGTGACTGCTTGGCCCGACACTCACTTGTGTTGTGAGTGGATCTCTTATGGAACTCAAACCACTTTCCCATGTCCTTTTTCAGCTTCGTTGTGCTGTTCTTTGCTTGTAGCTTTGGCGGGTTGTCTTGGGTTGCCCTGCCTTGGCTTTATCCTTTGTTCTGTGGTTTGGGGGGCACCTTTCCCTTGCTTCGAATTCACAGATCCAAAGTCTCTCTTCTTCTGTTTAAATTTTTGCTCGATCTTGACGGCATATCGGTATGCCGTGCCAAGCGAGGAGGTGTTCAGGAATTCTTTTTCTTCTTGGATGTACCTGTGCAGGCAACCACGGTATTTGATTACCAAATGCTGCTCTGAATCCTTGATACCCAACTTTGTGCGAAGGGTATGGAAAATATTGCTAAACTTCGGCATGTCTTCGTCCCTTCCCTACCATAGTGTGGTCCACTTTATGTATTGATCCTCATAGCTTCTGATAGGGTAGTACTACTCCTTGATGGCAGTCCGGAATGAATTCCAAGTGGGTGCAACTGAAAACAGTGATCTCGTGCTTTCATCTTTCTGCTCGCAGTAGGTTTCCCACCAGTCCTTGACGTGGGGGGCAACTTTGAGAAAAGTGAAAGTAATCTTTTCCCAGCCGGAAAAATCATGAACAGAAAAATACCCTTCTAGCATATTTAACCATTTATCTACGACATCTGCATCTATCTAACCCTCAAATATGGGAATGTCAAAGTTAACTTGTACCTTAAAGGGTGTGGCACTTCCAGAGTATCTACTGGAAGTAGATGTGTCACCCCTAGGTAGTCACTGAAGGATCTAGGAAAAGTTGTCCATCATCACGTTCCTTTGTCGCTCGAGGGCCTCTTCGAGCAAGATTTTGATAGGATCTCCTGCCCCCTCGTCTTTCTTTTCATCCGCCATGGGAGGCCGTCGGGATTTGCAAGGCTGGTATTGCAAAGGTTTGACTAGTTCAAGCCCTAACTCCTTATATCCCGACCTCGTTGGGGACATGCAAAGAAAGACAGAGAAAGAGCATACTGCTCTGATACAACTGATCCAGATTTAAATAGGAACACAACAATTAAATATATAACCATACATATAGAGATTCAACAGAAATAATACTTCATTTCATTGCTGTAAATACTGAAATATGCTTACAAAAAGAAATGGAAATAAACTAGCTAGGGCGATGGTAGCTTATCTCTGAGAAGAGATGTGGTAGCTACATGCCTCTAAAATGTGTTACAATGAGGCTAGAAGGCCTATTTATTGTTGAGAAACAATGGAAAACTATAAACATCCAAAAACCTAACCCTAGAAGATGAAATGTCAAACTGTGGGCCCCGTCTGGGTAAATTGGTACAACAACTTCCCGGGATCATAACTTTGGCATACGATCTTCATTTGACATGCATAATATCTCGTTAGAAATATCTATCCAAGAATTACAACTTTGGGAAGAGCAACATTGGTCAATGATGTTGCTCCCAGTTTTCCCAAAAAGCATCGTTTAGGGCCTCAAAACAGCTCCGGAAGTTTAGGACCCGAAAAATTGCTAAAAATAGTAAACTGTGCTACAATTAAGGAAACTAAAAAGCTGAAAGAAACAATGGTGGGGGTCCAAGTGGACTTGGCAGGTTGCCACCAATATCCACCTGGATCATTAGGTCATCAACATACAAAGGAATCAATACTACATGCCCCTTTTCATAAAACTTGGTATATAGATTTGGATCACTTTGACTCCTCATAAAATCCTGATGAAGAAAGAAGGAATCAATCTTCCCATACCATGACCTCGGAACTTGGTTTAGCCCATACAAAGCTTTGTTTAATCTACAAACTAAATGTTCCTACTCCTTTTTCACAAACCATTCAGGTTGTGTCAAATACACTTCCTCCTTTAAATCACAACTCAAAAAAGAAAAATTTACATCTAATTGGTGCAAATTCCAATCTTACTTTGCAGCTAATGTAGTTAACAATCTAATGGTATTTAATTTAGCTACAAGTAAATTTTTTTTTGCATAATCAATGCCCTCCTTTTGTGAGTGCCCTTTTTCCACCAATCTAGATTTATATTTATCTATATTGCCATCTGCTTTAAATTTGGGTTTGTACAACCATTTACATCCTATGGGTTCTTTTCCTTTAGATAGTTTAGTCAATTCCCAAGTTTTATTTTTAATTATAGATTCATATTTTTCCTCCATTGTTTTTATAATTTAGAGAATAAAGTTGATAATGACAAATCTTAAGAGTGGTGTGGTGTCTACTGCATAAATCACTTTCTTGATAGTGCACTCTTCATGTTCATTAGCTTCATTAAAACTCATGGGATCTATGACATTGAAAACACTACTCATCAGAGCATAGTCTTTATACATTTTAGGTAGTCGAATATATCGATTAGATCTCCTTCTCATTTCACTATTTTCACCCCTGTTCTCTAAAATTACTTCTTCACTTTTGATTGGGCTCTATGTGCTGGTGATGTCCATAACAGTGGATTCTTCCTCAATCTTTTGTGGGTCATTGTCTTCTTCTTTTACTTCTAGTTTATTATCATCAACTTCAGGAAGAATGTGCAATCTTTCAAAGTTGTTATCCTTGCTACCTTCATCTGCTTGCTCATGGAAAATTACATATCTACTTGCAAACACTTTGTGAGTAGAGGGATCAAACATTTTATAAGCTTTAAATTATGAACAATATCCTACAAAAATACATTTGATACCTTTAGCATCAAGTTTCTTTATGTTCTCCTTCGAAATATGTGAAAAGGCCTTACACCCAAATACCCTCAAATGATGAACTGTTGGTTTAAAACCATACAAGGCTTTGAATGGGGCCTTAAGATCAAGATACCTTATTGGACTTATGTTCTTTAAATAAACAACAATACTAATGGCTTCTTCCCAAAAAAAATTTGAGAGGTTCTTACCTTTGGTCATACTTCATGCACACTCCACCAATGTTCTACTTTTTCTTTTTGCAACACCGTTTTGCTATGGAGTGTAGGGTACTTACTGCACTATTCCATGGTCCTTACAATACTTGATGAAGTTTCCCAACATGTATTCTCCCCCTTGATATGAATGCATGATCTTTATAAACTTCCAAGCCTGCTTCTCTGCCATGTTTTTGAATTCTTTGAAATACTAAAAAACATCTATTTTTCCTGAGGAATTACACCCATGTGTACCTTATGAAATCATTAATAAACAACATAAAATAATAGGCACCTCATAGGGACCTGGTCTGCAGTAAATCATGATAAGTGATGTGCCCATACCTATGATTCCAAAGACTTTATGTTGACATAGTTATAGAAGTTAGTGCTTGATGACTTTTTTTGGTAACATCAAGCTTGTATAGGTATCCAGCTCTGACGCCTGAAGCAACAGGCTTGTAGTGGTCCAATAAATCTTTCATTATGCAATGTGTCTTGAAGAATTCAATATTTAGATTTTGATCTGTAATTGTATACACAAAGATCAATTTTTTCTTGATCCTAGGAACATACATAACATTATGGATGCACCTGATACTACCATTTGGTAAAGTCACAAGTATATCTCCATATCCCATGATCTTATATGCATGATCATCTCCAAGGTAGATGTTTCTACCATTTCTTATTTCCTTGAAGTTTTCGTACTAGTCCTTATTGCATGTCATATGAATCGAAGCTCCAGAGTCCACAAACCATGTATTAGCATCATCCGTTTCAGCAACCAATGCGGCATTAGACACAAACAACTTAAGATTTTTGAGATCAAAATTTAGGGCTTCTCCTGTAAAATGTCTTGACTGTCTTCTATGTTTATGCCTAGATTCATCACTTTTCTTCTTATAACAGTCTCTAGCAAGATGCCCACTTCTACCACAATAGAAAATTTTTATTTCATAATCATTTTTGACGGATGGAATACCTTGAATTGATTTTGGAAATGGCCTTTTCTGAGATAGACTTCCACCTTTAATTCCTCCTCCTTGTTTCCCTTTGAATAACTTCTTTTTTGCCATAAGTTCTAAGTTTGGATTCTGAGGCCTCAAATTCTTGCGCCTCTCTTCTTCTTGCATCAATATACCTGTCAATTCCTCAAAATTTGAAGCTTTCTCCCATGCTACAAGACCTATAATAAACATCTGATAGTCCCCTGACATTCCATTTAACGTAATTGTTAGTAGATCAATACTAGGTACTGATTCTCCTATATCTCCCAACTTATCTTTCAAATATATAATTCTTGAAACAAAGACACCAACATATTCATTTTCTTCCATTTTAAGATACATGAGCTTACTTTTCAAAAATAGGACTCGATTTGTATTTTTGGTTTCATATAATTCCTTTAATGATTTCTAAGTTTCACTAGATGTCTTGTAGTCATGAATATGAGGGATTATATTATCTTTAACATACATTATTAGTAATACCTTTGTTTTTTTCTACGCTTCTCCCAGTCTTGAATTGATGCAACTGTCACACTTGCAGTAGTTTTTGCTTCTTCTCCCTTTGTGATGGTCCAAGCGCCATAGCCTTACAATAGTGTCTGCAACTTGACTTTCCAATTAACATAATTACATCCATCCACTTTATTGGCCTCATTCAGGTATGTCTTTGCAAGGTAATTAGCCATCTTGACAAAAAATCCTAATTTCCAATAGTGCCCAACTTCTTACTTCACGAGCACCACCAGTAGCTCCATGGATCCCTAATCGATAGATCCAGAGCTCCAACAATGGCTAGGCTCCACAGCTTCAAACAAAAAACCAAATGAAGCTCAACCACTTTATAATTTCCTCAAAAATTGGATTTGTGCACTTTTCCTTCATAAAAGTTGCACAAATCTATGCATTTTTCTTCATAAAATATACACAAATCTATGCATTTTTTCTTCATAAAAATTGTCAATTGTGCACTTTTTCTTAATAGAACCTGTGCATATCTGCTCACTTTTCTTAAGAAAAGCTGCACAATCTACCAAATCTGTGAACTGTATAATTAACTAAGGGTGTGCAGGTTAGCTTTGACCTTTCTTTTCCTGACAAATCCAAATTTGGCTCACCTCCACTAATCCACACCAAGATCCACTGCGCTCAAGACAGTGACTCGAGCCTGAAACGGAAAATGCAGCCTTCCAATGTGGTCACACTGTTCCACGTATAAATATGGCAGATCTTGATTCTTCCAACAAATATTCACACCTGCACTCACTAGCAGAGGAGGCTCCATGCTCACCTATCTCTCTCAGCCACAAAGGCTCATTGCATCAATCTTAGCCACAAGGGCTCAAATCAAGCCTAACGCTATGATACCAACCAAAAACTAAGAGGAAGATAAATCAAAATTATGAATGAAACTCGCAGCTCTAAGGTGAGGAGCACCTGAGGCTTCCACAATGCCACATTTATTAATTAGAGCAACCAGAAATACACAAATATAATGGTTACATTTTGTTCGGGAGATCAAAACAACCTCCTAGAAAATAGGATCTAAATCTAAACTTAGAAAAAAATCAAAACAAACTTTCTCCATTATTTCTAAGTGTTATAGTAGCAGCCACATTCACCATGATTTATATATATATTCATCTTAGATATATGTGCACTATAAAGAAAAACAATCAAGCTTTGAGAAAGAAAACATAGGGATAATGTTATGCTCTTAATCCTGCAAGACGATACCAGAATACCAAATATGCGAGAAAATATACCCAGAACATAGAACAAGAGAAATAACAACAAGTATTTTATTATTTAGAAAGCAAAGTTCACTTGCCTCTTCGAGGGGGCAACCTCCAATAGAGCTAAGCTCAATTACAAAATAAGACACGATGCTCCTCGCAGGGAGTCTCTATCCTTTATATAGGATTCATACATGCAATACCATGGGGAAATACCATGGTTCTTATTAATACCATCTATCTAATACCATGTCCCATTTGCAACTAACTGTGGTCCCGTCATTAAATGCGGGTTAACCACTTACAATTATTAATATGAGCTTTATTGACTCTTTATTTAAATATAACTATGACTCGATCCTATTACATAAATAAGGGGGTTAGGGTGGGACCCTAACATGCCATTCCCCATAAGAATAGCCTTGTCCTCAAGGTTGAAGCTGTGGAAACTGTTGACGAATAGTGGTTGGTTCTGAGGTTGCATCTTCCAGAGAGGTGTCTTTCCACTTGACGAGGACTTCCTTGATCATGCGGCCACACAGGTGCTGTTCTCTTGTATCCAAGACTTGTCCAGGTTGGAGCCAGATTGACCCTTCTTCATCCAGTTCAAGTAGACTGGTTTGAATTCTGCAATTGTTCCTAATCACTTTCTTGAGACACGAGACATGGAAAATTGGATGGATTTTTGTAGTGGGTGGAAAAGCTAGCTTGTAGGCCACTTCTCCAATGCGCTGAAGTGCTTGATGTGGTCCATAGAATTTTGGAGATAGTTTCTGACAACCCTTGTCTTTGAGTGATGTTTGATTATATGGTTGTAGCCTCAAAAAGACCTGATCTCCTTCTTGAAATTGGCGTTCTAAGCGATGATGATCTACCTGTTGCTTCATGCGGTTTTGAGCTTGATGAAGATTCTCTCTAAGATGGGCGAGCATGGTTGTGCGGTTTTGTAGGAGTTGATCCACTATTTGTACCTTCGAGCACCCCTTGATATAAGAAGCAGGGGAACGAGGGAGTTGACCATAAACTGCTTCATATGGAGTCATTTTGGTGGTGGCCTGATAGTTGGTGTTATACCACCATTCAGCTAGAGGTAACCACTGTACCCAAAGATGTTGCTTTTCTGAAGTGAAACACCAAAGGTAGGTTTCCAGACATTTGTTGACTGCTTCAATTTGACCATCAGTTTGTGGATGATAGGAAGTATTGAGTTTTAGTTGGGTACCTTGTAGCTGGAAGAGTTCCTGCAAAAAATTACTGGTGAAGACCGGGTCACGATCAGACACAATGGAAGTGGGCATGCCATGTAATTTGAAGATCTGATCCATGAAAGATTAAGCGACCAAAGTCGGTGTAAAAGAGTGGGGTAGGGCAGAAAAATTAGCATACTTAGAAAGTCTGTCCACAACCACCATGATGACTGACTTGTTTCCTGACTTTGGAAGACCTGTAATGAAATCCATAGAAACCTCTGTCTATATTGATGCCGGAATTGGCAATGGTTGTAATGTGCCTGGTGCTTTGACTGTCTCTCCTTTGTTGCACTGACAAACATCGCATTCAGCTACAAAAGTAAGAATGTCATTTTTCATTCCTGTCCAAAAAAATTATCTACGAGTGCGAGCATACGTATTTTGAAAGCCTGAATGTCCTGCAGTGGGAGATGAGTGCAACTCCGCCAAAATGCAGTTTTTGAGGGTGGATGTTGGTGATATTACAACTCTGTCCTTGTAGCGAAGAATATCATCTCGCCATGAGTAGCCCTTAGTGGAATTTGGATTATCCTGCAATTGAGTAATGAGTTGGGAGAGCTCGAGATGTGAAAACCTTTCCTTGTGAGCCTCTTCAATCCATTCTAGAATGGGAAGGGAAATTGCGAGCAGGGTACTTTCCTCCTCAAATTGGCGAGATAATGCATCTGCTACAATATTTTCGCGCCATTTCTTGTAAATTATCTCATAATCATATCCCAGCATTTTCGCAAGCCATTTATTTTGTTGTGGTGAGGATAGGCATTGCTCCAAAAAATATTTAAGGCTTTGATGGTCTGTGCGGATTTGGAAGCATTGCCCCAATAAGTAAGGTCGCAAGGTATCTACTGCATGTAATATGGCCATCATCTCCTTCTCATAGGTAGATTGTCCCATATTCTTTCCACTGATTTGTTGGCTTGTGAAGGCCAAGGGTTGAACTTCCTGCATTAAGACCGCCCCAATACCCAGACCTGAAGCATCACATTCAATGAAAAAAGATTTGGTGAAGTTGGGTAGTGCTAAGACTGGAGTGGAACACATGGCATTTTTGAGAGCTGTAAAGGCCTGTTGTGCTTCATCCTTCCAGAGGAATGAACTTTTCTTGAGGATTTGAGTGAGGGGCCTCGCAATGCGACCATAATTGCGGAAAAATTTGCAATAGTAGCCCATGAGACCCAAAAATCCTCTCAAGCTCTTCAAGGTCTTAGGTTGAGGCCAATCCTGCATTGCTTGGATATTTTTGGGGTCCACCCTGACACCGTCACGCCCCACAATGTGGCCCAAATACTCAACTTCTTCCATGCCAAAAGAACACTTGGACATCTTAACAAACAATTTATGCTCACGGAGCAGTTGCAAGAGCAGATCTACATGCTAGAGATGTGCGGCCCAAGTGCAACTGTAGATGAGGATGTCATCGAAGAAAACAAGGACACATTTTCTGAGATATGGTTTGAGCAGGTAGTTCATAAGGCTATGAAAAGTGGATGGGGCATTACAAAGACCAAATGGCATGACCAGGAACTCATAATGGCCTTCATGAGTTTTGAAAGAAGTCTTTGGAATGTTGAATTGTTTCATGCGAATTTGGTGGTAGCCTGAGCGAAGATTAAGCTTAGTGAAGAATTGAGCCCCATTTAGTTCATCCAGCAAATCATCAACAACCAGGATGGGAAATTTATCTTTGATTGTCAACTTATTGAGGGCCCTGAAGTCTGGACACATACGCCATTCCCCATCTTTCTTGAGCACCATGACCACCAGTGATGAATAAGGACTAAGGATGGGACAAATGACGCCTGCTTCCAAAAGTTCCTTTATTATTTTTTCTATTTCATTCTTTTGGGCGAATGAATATCTATATGGGTGCACATTTGGTGGTTGTGCCCCTCGGACCAAAGTGATGCTATGATCATGTTCCCCTCTCGAGGGTGGAAGTTCATGAGGCTTGTCAAAGACTAGCAGATGGGTATTTAAGATCTGTTGCATCTCAGGATGAACCAGAAGAGAATTGGGTTTGAAGGCTTGGATGGCATTAAATTGAGCTATAACTCCATGATGGCCCTTTTTTAACAATTTTTCCATCTGATGTGAGCTGATGATAGAGGGAGCTCCCGCTTGGAGTCTGCGGAGGGTATGTGTGTGGTTGTTCTGCTTAGAGCTCATATATAACTCCTGGAAATCCATTGTGATTAGGCCAAGTGTGTGAAGCCATTAAGCACCTAGGACAATGTTGCACCCTCCCATTTGTATGGAAAACATGTGGGTCTTTAACTGATAATCCCCCATTTGAAGTTTGACATTTTCCCAACGGCCTTCACATTTCATTGTGCCCCCATCAACAATTTGGACTTGGAATTTAGAAACTGCTTGTACATCAAGACTACTATTGGGCGGTGCTTAATAAAACCTCTGATTTTGAGAGTTTGAGGCGAAGAAATCCCTGCCAAAGCATGCAGAGAAATAAATGGTTCTTCAGGTACATTATCCTTCTGGTTGTTCTCTTCTTCCTCCTCTGGTTCCTTAAGTGATGGAGCTTCCTCCGATGAGCTGGGATCAGTAGCATCAATTTGAAAAAATTTGGGCTCCTTGAATTTATGCCCAGGGGAGTATTTTTCATCATAGTAGTAACATAATCCTTGCTTTCTCTTTCCACCATTTTTGCAAGTGACACCTTTTGAGCCTTGAGTGTTTGGGTATTGCTGTGAGCCTCTGGGGTGCGACCCTTGGCGGTGAAATTTGGGCGATTGGACTGGACCGCTAACGCACGTTCTACTTCACGAGATAACTTGTAAGCCTCCAGCCATGAGGGAGGGTGGTGCAGTCGGACGTGGGCTTGTATGGCCTCTTTAAGACCACTGATAAAACATTCCGTGTAGAATTGATCTTGTAGACCTAAAGTGCGGAAAGCTAAGGCTTCAAAAGCTGTAATATATTCGTCCACTATTCCAGTCTGACGGAGCTTAGTGAGACGACCCAAAAAAGCAGAGTCAAGGTCAAAGTGATCCATAAGATCTTTTTTGAATGTGTCCCAAGTCAAGGGCCTTCCATAGCAACGTTGATGCCATTGCCACCATTGCCATCTTTTGTTGGCCAAGTACATGATCCCCACACTAAGCTGAGTTTCATTATCCAGGATGTAATACAGATTGAAATATTGCTCCATTTGTGCTATCCATGCTGTCGGGTGAGAGCCATCAAATTGATGCATGTCC
Organism: Pinus tabuliformis; assembly: GCA_031772625.1. Taxonomy (NCBI): domain Eukaryota; kingdom Viridiplantae; phylum Streptophyta; class Pinopsida; order Pinales; family Pinaceae; genus Pinus; species Pinus tabuliformis. The sequence goes on along the minus strand of CM062804.1, from coordinate 1,443,646,700 downwards.
AGCTTGGGTGGTCGCAGATGGGATTGTTGGTGGGTGCCCCAGAGGTGAAGAGAGTGGCTAGACTCACCCTTACTATGTTCATTGCCAATATATGCATCCTCGCGAGCTTCTGCCTTGCCCATAGAGAGTGTTGTAGTTAATTTCATCATCTGATCTTGTATTTCTCTCAAGGATGCTTCAAGTTTGTCCATCCTTTCATTCACCATAGCTTGATTTCTAGTTTCTACCATGCACCAAGCCAATTTACTTGAAATTTGGGACCGCCCGAATTTTTTTGGCACTAACAATTGAATGGTACCACCTTGCTTAGCTCGTCGTCCTGATTCTTATGGGCTAAGTCACCAATAAGCACCCCGAGGGGTCTCAGACTTTTTTTTTTAACTCCTAACGGAGTTTTACTCCTTCCTTAGGAATAATGCAGTCGCTGAATCCCTGAAATGTCAATGCTGCCAAAAGTCCTGCGAAAATCACGCCCAGGTATAGGAACCCACACAACTACTCAGATTTGGATGGTGGATCTGAATGACAGAACTGATTGCTGCTGTGGATCTGATGGATCTGAGAGATCTGGCTGGCTGATTTGATAGATCTGAACTGCGAAACTGATTGCTGCTGCGGCGGAAAAAACCCCACTTGCGAGATCTGATCTAGCAAAGATTATGTATGATCCAGAGAGAGATCAGGGAACTATGGTCTCAAGGAGTGTCAGGTGCTACAGATCGCAATATACATAAGGGTCTGATAGTAGTACTTAGCCCAATGTTTCAGGGAACTAACCAAGGAGGATCAACCGTACCCTTAGTCGTACAACCCGATTACCCTATCGTACGGGCGAGTAATATCTCCGAGTGCTGTTCTCGATGTACTGTAGCAGCAAGATAGCTGACGGTATATTAATGCGAGGTTTCAAGGGAGCTAGGGGGCTTTTGATATACCCGAAAGGTACTTGGAAGATAGTCCATGCGTGGTTTTGTCTAATGCGCTACTACTTGAAGGGGTACCCACAGGGGTTACAAGGGAGTCCAAAAAGCGTGACCACCTCTTGTATTTCCTGCGTGCATGACTCCCCAAATCCACAGGTTTATGCGCTCAACGACAGATCCCATGGTTTAAAGACGCCGGAACACGTCTCTAGCCAAAAAAAAATTGCTAAAAAATGGAGATCCCACCGGCCCTGGAAAGTGCTCTGATACCACTTGTTATGCTCTTAATCTTGCAAGACGATACCAGAATACCAAATATGCGAGAAAATATATCCATAACGTAGAACAAGAGCAATAACATCAAGTATTTTATTACTCAGAAATAAAATTTCACTTGCCTCTTCGAGGGGGCAACCTCCAATAGAGCTAAGCTTGATTACAAAATAAGACATGATGCTCCTCGCAGGGAGTCTCTATCCTTTATATAGGATTCATACATGCAATACCATGACGCAATACCATGGTTCTAATTAATACCATCTATCTAATACCATGGCCCATTTGCAACTAACTGTGGTACCCTCATTAAATGCGGGTTAACCACTTACAATTATTAATATGGGCTTTATTGACTCTTTACTTAACTATAACTATGACTCGATCCTATTACATAAATAAGGGGGTTAGGGTGGGACCCTAATAGATAATTACTAGCTTGAATTATTTTGAGGGAATAAGGAGAACTACTCACTATGGCTAGGCTAGGTTTAGGTTAGGTGGAATGGTGGGTTTGATAGAATAATGAATTTTTTTAGAGAATAAGAAGGATTATGGTGGATTTGAGAGAATAAGGGGAAGGTTTCACCTTTTACAAAGTAGTTAATGTTCTCCACCATTAAATTCACTTAGATTTTCTCTCTCTTTAAGATTAAGCTTTTTTAAAGTGAATTTTTTTGGGTTGGATGGGAAAATTTGGCTCTTGTTTTTAACTCTTTTATGTTTTAGTTTTTTTTCTTAAGGTATAGTGTTTGTATAATGTCATTATCCAAGTTCCCGAAGGTTTTTTAAGGCACTGAATTCATTATGCATTCATAGTCACATTTTAAATAACAAAAAAATATTGTCTTCTTTAAATTATATCACTTAATTCCAAAAAATTATATCTATATCTATATATATGTTTTGAAAAAAAAAAAAATTCTAAAAAATTTAAAAATAATTTCTAGTTTTTTATTAAAGTAGGATTGTTTCTTTTTATTCTATAGATTTAATCTTATAATAATATATTCACTATTTACATCTAACTTTATACATCATACACTTTCACTAAATTTCATGCAATATATTAATTTATCTTATTGGAAATTGTGTGATTTTAATGCCACCAGTTGTAACCTATACATTTGCAAATAATTTCGGTCTATAAGTTTAAAGGAGAGAAGCGAAGGTGAAGGCAAGACCTTGGAGAAATGAAAAGAACCTAGGAAAAAGAGAAAGGAGTGAAATATAAATGTAATGGGCTCCACCGATTTATTGTATCCATAAGAGTTAACTGACGAGCAATTGTGGGGTGGATCATCGTCCATCCTTAAGCCACTCGGTCCATAAAACATTTCGGCAGGGTAACTAGTGTGGCAGATAAGCCATGCTGGCCCCCAGAATGGTCAAAGTTAGTGGGCGGGCTTTGCCAATCAATGCCCAATATCAACTATGGGGGGTCAATCCAACCTCTCGACCTTGTTCAATCACCCCGCTAGAGTGTGGGGACCACACCTACCACTAATCCCAACAATGCAACATTGTTATCAGTAGGCGAGCGCAATTATATAGGGTCATTGGCCCCTCCCTCTCACCTCTCGTTCAACCCAGTAGCAAAAAGTGTCCCTCCTACATGTCTCCACATATCTCTCCCACGCGTCACTCCATTGTATTTCCCTCCTATAAAAAACTGACCCATAATTTAGCCATTGGACTTCAAATTTATTTCATTCAAATGACGTTCCCTCATTGCTCCGCCTGTTTGTAACTCAGTTCAAGCTTCAGTCAGTGTAGAGCTCTTCCAGTGCCACTAAGTCCAATTGCATATGGCCACCAGGTAACCTACAATCCTCCACTGCTAAGTAATTCTCCATTATTCTTAAATTGAAAAAGCCAGAGCCCAAAACCCCTAAAACCTAAGAGGCGAAACCCTCTGGCCATACTGAGCCTCTCATGAACATAGAGGCTGAAATATGCAACACATTCTGCTCCTACCATATGTTTGATCATTTTTTTGACCTGTACAACTTTCACCTAAAAAGAGAAGACCCAATTCGAGTCATAGAGTAAGGGTTGTATCACAAAATCTCTCCCACAGTCTACGATTTTCCAAAATTTGTTTCCTGGCTCGTAGGTTCGTATGTTAAAGAGTGGAATTGTTTCATTTCCCCCACTAGAGAAAATATTTTGGAAGTCACGCTAGAATGAATTCAAATGGATCTCATGTATCCAAAATCTCCCAACCTTAAGAGGTTTACAGAAGCTACCCTCTTCTATACATATAATGGGGTCTCAAATGAAGAACAACAAGCCTTCCTCTAGTTGATTTTAGCACCCAACAATCAAACCCTCCCCATCGTAGACAAATTCTCTGTTTCCATGTTTTTTAAAACTATAAAACCTATTCTGATCACTATAACTTTATTTTGGGGGATTCAAAAGAAACTAGCAATATTACTAAAGATGCCATAGGGTTCCTACACAAAAAGATGCAGTCGAACATCATCTTTCATATACCTTCGTTCCTTGAAGAATCTATCAAATTCTAGTTTAACCATTTTCTTGTCACTTCCTTTTTGAGATACTACTATTTACTATTCTATCTTTTCCTGCATACTCACATTGAAGAATTTGAGTATCTCGGCCTTAGTATCACAAATTATCACAAGCAGTGGAAGTATGTGTTTGATTGCGACAGTGCCCCAAATAAAAAGCCAAACAATGAGGGTTTTTCTTAGTTTATCTCCACTTATATGTCCTGTTAGCTCTGCTACAGATTGCTGATAATTCAAAGAAGCCGGAGTAAGCTTGGTTCTCTGTTTTAGCTCAAAAGAAGCATATGCCAGGGTTCCTGCCATCCTCCACCTTGTTCATCCTCATTTCCGCTTTTTCTCGGGGTTCCTTTGTTTAACACTGCATATAAGAGCTTTTTCTCTTAGCCCTGAGCGTAGAGTTAATGTTGCCATATAACCATTTCCTCATAACTGTGCGTTTTTACTGTTGTTGTCCCTGTCACATCGGTCTCGAAAATGTGTGCATTAATTCCCGCTGTCTGATCGTCCATCTCGCGATCCAACGACAGTTGCACCTCTCGCCGCCAAAACCTGCCCACGCATTAACTCGCGATCGTGGTGGTTTTCTGCCTGTCCCATCGTCCACGTGTCAACCTCCTATTGTGATCGCTCGGCTATGTACGTATACCACTCACCTCTGGTAAGCGGTGCGAGGAATACCGCTTGCCCCCAAAACCGTCGTCCCCGTGCTTTATCTCCCGTGTGCTTTCACTTGCCGATCACCGTCGGATTTGCCCGTATAAGATCCGATGGCCCTCATCTATCCCGATCATCCATCTCTCGATTCATCCTATCAAATGATCTCAACTGTCCACTTGTTTCATCCAACGGCTCACATTTGTTGTTCTTGCTTCCTCCTGATAGCCATTGCAAAGCACCCTCCGCCGTAGATCCACGCTCTCCAACGGTGGATCTTCCTCCATAATGCCTGCGCTCACAGCCTGTACCATGCTCCTGAAGGACAGAAACGACCATCTATCAGTATTTGGCACATTTAATCTTCAACGACTGCATTCAAGGGACAGTATGGCCAAAGAAGGAAAGGACATGCCTCGAGCAGTTGAATTCATTCAGTAGTTATGGAGCTTTCATTCATACGACATTCCACCCATTCAAGAAGGACAACAGAGTATCTCAAAAGGCCAATTTTGTTCATTAAAGCACGTAGTTTGTAGAAGAGACCCATATCAGAAAGTTAAGGTGGTTGGTGGTCCATTATGACCCCTCCACGCATAGGATAGCAGATATTTTTGTAATCAACCTCCATATATACCCAGAAACAAGATGTAATGAGGGTTGATGGATATTGTTTTGATGTAAAGTTCAACTTCTGGAGACTATAACTACTGTGATACCTGCAGTGTCTGGTCTTCATTTTCAGCTAATACAAGCTTCTTTTGCTGTTAATTGCTCACTTTCCACTTCTTCTTTGTTCCAGGTTGTGCCTGTTATGCATTTTTCATGTGCTCTTGATGTTTAGCATTAGAGGGGTTGTCATCCCACCTCTGTGTTAGAATCTAGTATGTATTATTGAAGGTGTATGCAGGTTTCTGTTTTCTTAGTTCTAGAGAGCTATCATCCTGTCTGTGCATTAGGAAATAGATTTACAAACCTTTCTACTGGTTGCATCCTGCCATCACATGGTCTTGTGCATCTGCTGGTGTGGTCAGTCTTCTCCATCTTCACCCAATCCTCAAGCTGTGAGTAATTAGTGGTCTAAAGCCTTGTAGTCTGGGGGTGTTCACCCATGACTGGGGTTAAGCATAGTAGAAGTGGTTATCTGGCTTGAATATGCATCATTCCTTCCATTCATTAATCATTTTCCAACATTTTTGTTGAGTTTGTAATGTTTCCGAGCATCTCTGATATACAACCTAGGAGAGTTTCTTGGGGTGATAACATTAATTGGCATCGTTGCCGGGGAGAGGAGATTGAAGCTCAGCTTCCCTGGGAGAACGACACAGTTCCAAATTTTGATGATAGACAAGGTCTGGGCACATTTCTGGTTGTAATCATCTATCTAGTGACTCCACTGGAGGAAGACCAACATTTGGCGACTCCACATTGAAGTTCTGGCTCAGTTTGTGAGACATACTCGAAGAAATCCTCAGAAATCACCAGCTGAACCAGTGCTTGACCCTAAGAGGACTGTCAAATCGAAGAAAGCATCACAGAAAGGGGCATCAGGATCAGGTAAGACTAAGAAATCTCATGCATTTCTGAAAGATAAAGTTATAGCTGAAGATATACGGTTTGAAGATTTAGAACCCATCACTGTTAGTAACGAAATTCCTTCAGAGATTAATACAACCCTTTGTTCAGTTAATTCCCCTTTGAATCTCAGTCCAAAGAAAGTTTCCCATACAGTCCAAAACATCCATTTGTCTTTGTCATCCATTTCATTGTTTCATACTGCTCAAGCTGCCAGTATTCTTCCACATATTCCAATCATGGCATGCCAGCAAGCACCTACGAAGATAGAAAGAATTGTAGCTACCATGTATGGACCTCTGGTCTTGCCTATTCCTTTGAATCCAATGCCTGTGGGAGAATATCAGAAATATATGCCCAAGTTCACTGGCACAGAGGGAGTAACAGCTGAAGAACACCTAGAAGCTTTTTATAGTTATGATGATAACCTAGATATCAGTGAAGATGATGTATGGATGAGAGCTTTTGTCCAGAGCCTTGATGGTGAGGCTAGGAAGTGGTTCAGAGAACTACCCCATAGATCCATAACAGATATTGAAGCATTCGATGATGCATTTTTGAAGCAATGAGGAGATAGAAAAGATCTGCTCTATTACCATATTGAGTTTGGTAACCTGAAGAGGGAAAATGGGGAATCATTGCCTGATTTTAATAAAAGATTCAATCGTGTGTATAGTAAGATACCATCTGAGGTAAAGCCTACCCCCACCTTTTCCAAACTCACTTATGCCAATGCTTTTGACTCTGATTTCTGCCTGTTATTGAGAGAAAGAAGATGTGCCACTCTAGCTGACATGCAGGATGCAACACTAGAGGTGGAATCCAATATTATGGCTACAGAAAAGCTAAAGAGTCACACTTATAGAAGGAGACAGAGAAGTGAAGCTTCTTCTCCCTCTGCTTCATCCTCAGAGCCTAAATTAGACAAAATGACTAAGATGATAGAGTCATTGGTGGTTGAAGTATCTAAGATGAAAGTAGAGAAGAATTTAGGAAAGACAAGGCAGCAAAACACATTTGCTCCAAGAAATCCAAATCCATCCAGAAGAGCAAATGAATAGTTGCAAATAATTCAGAGGGGAAAGGAACCAAATGAAGAACAGAAAGTTAAAGCTCCTTTCCAGAATGTAGTCATGGAGGAGGAACAGTTTGAAGATGAGGATTAAATTCACTGCATGTAAGATAAAGGAAGTACTGCCTTTTTGACATTGGCTGCATACGAAGAATCATTGCTACAGGAACAAGATGGTTAGCAGTGGGACAGAGAGGCAGTTCTACAAACCGGTGAAGAACAAAGATACAATCTGAGGTCGAATGCAAAAAATGTCAAGGAGAATTCTGCCCAAAGAGCTGCTGTCCAAACAGAGTATCAGAATATCAGGTAGAGAAGACGAGCACCTGATCCAGTCATCCTCAAATCTCTAGTTCAAGAGGTAAGAGGTACTGATAAGTTACCTTTCTCTTTCAGCTTAGAGTCAGAAGTTCAGAAATTGAAAATATCTGTGCCTCTGGTAGAGTTGATAAAGAGTGAAATATTTAGAAATCCTATCCTTGAAGCGCTTGAACTGGAAACCACACAAACCTCCAATGACTCTGTCAATTTGCAAGATGATAAGCCTGCTGTAGAGCTGTAACAAGGGTCTCTTTCACCTCTAGTTATGCCACATTAATAAGTCAATCCGGGAACGCTTTGTTATTGCAAAGAGTATCTCAATCTGAGGCTATTCGTCAGAGTAATGCTTAGTAGTACAGTGTTTAGAAATTACAAGAGTAAACGGATGCTAAACTATGACTAGATTACTCTAAAGGCATAAAATCACACAAGGCAGCTTATCAGTCAAGGGTGCGGAAGCGATAACCCATCCCTCTAGGAACTGATGGAAAGGGAATTAGAGCATGGACCATAGGTCTGGGAGCTAGGCAGCGGCAGCTGAGGCTCTCTATAGCCTTAGACCTTCTCTCACACCAAAGCAGCAATTGCAAGTAAATAGAACGACAGAAAGTAAAATGGAACAGAAAACATGAAATGGAACAGCAAGTCTGAAATGGAACATCAGTAAATGGAACAGCAATCAAATAAACTAAGTCTCGCGAGTCAGAACTAAACTTGCTCTATTGAACCAAACTCACATTTTGCAATAAAATAGCAATCTTCTCTCTTAAAGAAAATTAGATGGAATGTACTTTATGGAATTATGGAACAGCAAGCATCAACCATATACACACACACCACACTAATATAGCAATCTGATGGTCAAAGAGAATATGACTATGTTTTCCAAATAGAATAACATTATTTCCGGATTCCAATAATTGGGATTTCACACGAATCCAATAACAGTAATATTCAGTACAAATGCTCTGTAACAGAAATAGCTGGCTTAGACTAATAACATGCAATCAACTCTAAAAGGATTTACTCATACGATACAGAGTCACTAGATAAATCTCCTGAAGAAACCATTAACGAATTAATCGTAACAGAGCATGGAATAGCATATAAAAAGCATGTCAGATTACCAAGCAATAAAGATAAGCAAACCACGCAGAAATCGAATTATAATGATACAAAAGCAAGTGTCCTTCGAAGTCGGGCCCTTAGCTTCCAACGGTACACCACCTTAGATTACTCCAGACGCAGAGATGAAATAAACACCAAGTCTTTTATATTAATGCATCAACAAACGTACAGCAAACCAAGTCTCAGTGAGAGTCGATGATCAAAATTTAGTCTGAAACTTAAAATTACATAGATAAAAAGTCCCTTTGCTTAACGGTGTTGTTCCTTTTTATAAAAGTAACGGCGGAGGTATCTAGGTAAAAAAAATAAGCAAAACAGTGATCCCTCAGGATCAAAGCTCTTGAGGGATTCGCCAAGCCGTTAATCCTTTACTTTTCTTTCCTTGTTCCGCCGAATTGGTAACCCTTCTTTCTTCCTTGGGTCGTTCTGCTTCGATCTGTTCGATCTCGTTTGCATCCAGTTCCCTTCTAGAGAGACAGTGGTTATTCCTCCTTTGTCTTTCCCTTTTGGACGACAGCTCTTCGTTTCCACCTTTTCCTGCATAGAAAAATGACAATTATCAGCGATTAAGCTTTCCATACTAATTCTCACACATTCTATTAAAATTATTTATTTCTTCAAGTTCATGATGCAGAAAGGGTTACAATTGTTACTGAAAAGTCACTAAATTGTTCATCAAAAACATACCTTTCCAGTGCTCCACACACCCCCCTGCTTACCCTGTTTCATGCCCTCATGAAAACATTATAGTTGACATGCAAGGCGGTAAGAGAATAGGCTGGAGAGGGAACCTCGTGTGGAGGCCTACAACCGTGATGAACAATTAGATCATCAAAGAACTGATTTGTTTCACCTTCAGGCATTTCATACAAGGCCTGATATTCGGGTGCAGGGTGCCAAATGATTGGACTACGAAATCGATACCCTAACCAAGATGGCCCTGCTTGCAAAATAAGCTCGCCATAAAGGTTCAATCGGTTAGTAGCCAGCTCAAAATTTTCGTATTTGAATGGTTCCCTGAGCTGGATGTTTGGGTTAGAAGTCTGGTATCGGAATTTTGCAGCATCGATGGCGAGGTCTTTAATAGTCAGAAAATATTCCAGACTGTGTCGGATTAGGTCGTCGTGCATGGGTCCTAATGTCTCCATAACACCCGGGGTTCTCATAAGGTTCCTATGTGCTCTCCATAGCAGCACAGGGTATCTAGGCTCGGCTCTTACCCACAAGTCTAGGCTATTTTCCTGTCTCTGAAAAGTGTTATAAGCCCTGAGCCAGTTTAGCTGATTAACCCCGAATGAAACGAAGGCTTGCAATTGTATGTCCCCAAAAAAAGGGCCAGGATTTAAATCAGTTTCCTGGTCTAGCACGAGGTTATGCAAGTAAAATTCACACAATAATCTTTGAACCTTAATTCCATAATGCTTGCAACAATCTATAAAATCATTAACAGTATTGATTTGTATAGGGGCACCCGCCCTGACAGCTTTTATCTTTAATCGTAAATATCGTTCAAGCAAAAATAAAGCATAGTTTTTAGCAGGGGCCCTACAGGCCAGAACGTCATTATACAAAGAACACATAGTGTCCATTTGCCTAACAACAATATCTACTCGACAAGTTACCTTGGCAACCTTTTCTTGCTCCTTTTGCCAGCCTTCGAAGGCCTGGCTCTCGGACTGACTCATATGCCGAAGTTGTTGTTGCAACTCTTCATATTTCTCCCGAGGGACTGTTTGTTCTCTTAGCTGTTCAATTTCTTGCTGAGCTTGCTTCATCATCTTGTGCAAGGTTCTTGTTTTCGGATCCTTTTTCCATAGAGCCGTAGAGGCCGAGAGTTTTACCTGAACCTTTTTGTTATACTGTTTGAACTTCAGAACCCGAATTACCCTTGAGGGTGGTGCCTATGTTTGGATCTCTTTATTCTCCTTTTCTTTCTTAACACGAATGAAAGGTTGCTATGGTTCCCCTGTTAATGGAACATCATCCTGTCCCTCTGCCTCAATTGGAACGGCAGTCCATTCTTCAGTGTCATTTGGAACAGCAGTCTGTTCCTCAATGTCATTTGGAACAACAGTCTGTTCCTCAACGTCATTTGGAACAGCCGTCTGTTCTTCAGTGTCAATTGGAACAACAGTCTATTCTTCAACGTCGTTTGGAATAGCAGTCTGTTCTTCAACGTCATTTGGAACAGCAGTAGGTCTTCCAGCAGGGTTTTGACCAACAGGGCGGCTATAAGTCCTTCCTCTTCTTGTTCTACGGGATTTTGCTGCAGTGGCCCTTTTTCTTTTCCTTGTGGTCCTTTGTATCCTCAGATTGGCTTTCAGAATCTGAATTTGTTGTCGGAGCTGGGCTATAGTGTTCAGCAACCTCTGTTGTTTTCTCCTTAATTTCTTGATTTCCCTTGCCTCAGCAGAGGGCATATGACTGGCCCTTAAATCTGCTCCTACTCCGTCTAGAATTTCTTCTGGTGTCTTGGGAACAGATTGCTCCCGATTGGTGTCCCTTATTTCTTCCTCATGAACGGGCGGGTTTTCTTCTCCTGCCTTTTCTGCATGTGATTTCTCAGGTATGTCTTCCTCTGGAGGTCCATCGGGAGGACCTGCTGGGCTGGAGGGTTGGCCATATTCCCCCATATTGGCCAGGATTGCGGCTAATTCATCTTCGCCCACAAGGTCTCGCAGCGGGCTGCTTTCTGGCTGTACTACTTCCTCCTCCTGATTGTCCTGCTCAGTGACTGCCTTGGAGTGTTCAGCTTCTGTTTCTGTTTCGGAGTGTACTTCTCCCTCCTCGCCTCCTTCTCCGACTTGCTCAGCCTCGCCCCCAGATTGTCCAGCAATTCCTTCGGAAAGTCCTCCTTCTGGTTCTGGAGGTTCGTCTGTAATCTCGATTGGCTGGCTGGTGCTTTCCCGAATCTTTTCCAGCCTCCCTCATATTCGAGCTAGCCGGGCTGATTTTCTTGGTCTCTCAGGTTGTTCAGGTGTACTAGCAACAGGTTTTTCTGCTACCAATTCTCTGTGTTTTTCTGGTCGTTCCGGTGTACTTGAAGAATGTTTATGTTTTGGAGCAACATGTTTTTCTGCTGCCAATTCTCTGCGTTTCTCTGATCGTTCCGGTGTGCTAGAGGAATGTTTAGGTTTTGGGGATGGTGCAGCCAATCTCCCCTCAATCAATGCAATGAGCTCCTCCCAACTGCTCTGCTGTTGAGTGAGACTATGGATCACTATCAATCAAATCAATCCATGGTGGCTAACAACTGTTTCTACGTGCTGTGCCTTTTTCAGGCTTCGGGCCGCATCATGCAATAGTGAATTTAAAAGTGCAGGTAGATTTACAGAACATTTTTCTTTCAAAACAGCTAAGAGTTTAAGATGACGTGGTCTTACCACGTCTTTCCTTCCTTCACAAGTAATGTAGCTCTGCACTATCTTTGCTAATTCGGTCCAGGGTTCTCCTAACGTTGCTGGCAGAACTCCCTTCCTCTTAACTGTCAAGCTTTGGCCTTCATCCTGGAAAATCTCCATAATCTTTTGTAGTCTTTCTTTCCTCAACGTCCATACAGGTCCGGTGGCTGGTAGTCCTGAGACTTCTACAATTACATCATCAGTGACCGCTATCCGCCTTTCTCTTACTATGGAGTAGTCCTCTTGCAAGTTTTGCAGAAATTCCAACGCCACTGTCTCGTTTGATTCTTGTAGGCAACTGAAATAATTCAGCCATCCTGCCTTTTCCAGGATCTCCCAGGCAGCAACGGAGACTGTCAATTCCTGAGGTTCGCTTCGGATTGCCTTTCTTCCCATGGTTCCACTAAGAATTTCCAATGGAACAACAACTGCCTGTGCTGTTTTGAGACGCAGAGAGGGTGATCGTCGCAAGAAAAAAATAGAGTATGCAACAAAAATAGATTGTGGATGGCAACTTTGCGTAAAATAGAATTATCATACCTTTAAACCATGCCATACCTTCGTACACTATCTACCCCGAATGGTGTGCTGACACGTAACTCGTGGAGTAATGAGATTACCTTGCCCCCCGCGATGTGATAGGCTGCCGTAGCCGTCAAATAGAGGAGCAGCAGCCATCGTGTAACCAGTCATAAAGGAACAGCATATAAAATTACGCCATGTTTTAGATGGACAACGAAATACCGAAATCGAGGCAAAAAGGTGGATCGCGTTTTACATGAGAGCCTGCGTGATATGATGCGAGGCCGGGGGATGGGACGTCTGTCAATCGTACGAAATCTCCAGAGGTCATTGTCAGTTCCTTTGCCATGATTGGTGGTAATGAGTGTTCATGCGATATATTCATTGGGACATAACATATGAATTATTCATAGGATATAAGAGACAAAGAAGTATTAATATCATACCTATTGGTGTAACCATTATGACTTCGATACCATTAATAGAGCTCTGCTGCCGAAAGGTGTTCATAACCTTGGCAGAGTTGTTTATTTCACCCTCGGAACCATGATCCTTTGTGTGTATTTTGAAAAATATTTTGTTGAAATGCAGGCCATTATGCTGGCTTGGTAACCAGGTACCCATAATGCCATTCACAAGGAAGGTGCGAGACGTGGACAGACCGGCTCGTGATGAGACCCCCTGTTCCAAGGTCTGTTCATTTAGTGTACCTTTTGGACCATATCCCTGGTGTGGTGGCCATACTGGGAATGCCACTTCGCTTCCATCCTGATGATCATGGTAGGTTGGCTCGTGATGAGACCCCCTATCCTGCATTTGACAATTAATAATCCATATTGATTTTTTTCTTTTTGCAAAGCACTTTTTCTTATTTATTTACACATAAGGGTGGTTCAGCACTCCTTAAGAGTGGGAATGGTGGAAGAAGTCTTATCATCCCAACAGGAAGATATGAATCCTCTGCTCTTATACCTAAGTAATAATCAAAGAATTTTTTTAAGGAAATCGCCATGATAGAGATAACGAACCAAAACAATGGGAATAAGTCAATGACAACGGAGATGAGAGGTAAGTATGTCCCTCCTCTTGTCCTCTTATCAATACTAGGCCCTATAAAGATAGCGATCTATGATCTGTTGACTTCGGTATGTCGTAGTTTATGTTCATTGCATAAGTGCATAGCTATATCTTAAAGACTGGAGAGATCATGGCTAAAAGCATCCTCAATATAAATCATCACAGAGAGCAGAAACATGGCTATGGTGTTCCTTTTGAAAAAGGAACAGGAGAGAAGAATCCATGCAAAATAAATAGTTAAGATGCTGTTCTTTGAGAAGGAACAACCGAGGATCATGAATGCTGTCCCCTTTGAAAAGGAATAGCAGAAACTCACAAATGTTGTTCCTTTTGAAAAGGAACAACAAAAACTCATAAATGTTGTTCCTTTTGAAAAGGAACAGCAAAACTCACAAATGCTGTTCCTTTTGAAAAGGAATAGCAAAGACGCACAAATGTTGTTCCTTTTGAAAAGGAACAACAAAAATTCACACATGCTGTTCCTTTTGAAAAGGAACAGCAAAAACTCACACATGCTGTTCCTTTTGAAAAGGAACAGCAAAAACTCACAAATGTTGTTCCTTTTGAAAAGGAACAACAAAAACTCACAAATGTTGTTCCTTTTGAAAAGGAGCAGCAGAACATCACAAATGTTGTTCCTTTTGAAAAGGAACAACAAAAACTCACACATGCTGTTCCTTTTGAAAAGGAACAACAAAAACTCACAAATGTTGTTCCTTTTGAAAAGGAACAACAAAAACTCACAAATGTTGTTCCTTTTGAAAAGGAGCAGCAGAACATCACAAATGCTGTTCCTTTTGAAAAGGAACAACAAAAACTCACAAAAGCTGTTCCTTTTGAAAAGGAACAACAAAAAATTACAAATGCTATTTCTTTTGAAAAGGAACAGCAAAAACCCAGAAATGTTGTTCCTTTTGAAAAGGAACAGCAGAAACACAAAAACAAGAAAATGCTGTTCCTTTTGAAAAAGGAACAGCAAAGACGTGCAGAATGAAAAAATCAAAATTAAAGAAAAGAGAAAGATAAAAAAAAATGTTAAGAAAACGTATATACAAAAACTTATGTACAAGTTATAGAAAAAAAAAATGCATTCCTTACTGAATTACAGGTGAGGAAGATTTTACTTCCTCTCCTAAAATTTCCATATCAGTGTCTCAACGTAGCTGCTGACAGAAGGATTCCCGAGTGAGTGGCCTACGATAGAGACGAACTCGGTGGCCATTTACCTTGAATGCATATCGAGAACCGTCGATTGTGATCAGAGTAAGGGTCCCATTATCATGTACTTTCTGGATTTTGTATGGTCCCAACCAACGAGTCTGCAGTTTCCCTGGGAAGTCCTGGAACCGAGAGTCATATAACAGATCCCAGTCTCCTTCGTGAAAGACTTTGTTCTTGATAAGTGCATCATGCCATTTAGCTCGCTGTTGTTGAATAAGTGTTGTATTCTGTAATGCAGAGAGCCTTATTTCATCCAATTCATTAATCTGCTGTAATCGATTAATATGTGCCTCACTTAAATCTAGGCCAATTTCCTGTGCAGTTCGTAACATTTGGATTTCGAATTCTAGGGAAAATAGGTTGTTTTCCAAACACTAATTGATAGGGTGAATAACCGGTGGTACTTCTCCATGTGGTTCTATAAGCCCAGAGTGCTTCAGGTAGTCGGCCGGCCCAATCACGCCTATGTGAAGCAATGGTTTTTGTTAAAATTGATTCTATTACCTTATTGCTACTTTCTACTTGCCCATTCGCCTGCGGGTGATATGGGGTAGTAATTTTATGGTGGACGTGATAATTGTTAAGTGTTGCAGCTAATTTGTTTCCGGCAAATTGTGGTCCTCCATCTGTAATTATTTCTCTTGGGAGGCCATAACGTACAAACAAGTGGAACATGAACTATATTACAAAATCTTCTGTAGCTCTAGGCAACGCTTCGGCCTCAACCCATTTGGTGACATATTCTGTCGCCACCAAGATATAAGTTCTCTGATTTGATGATGGGTTGATGGGTCCAACGAAATCAAGAGCCCATCGTTCAAATGGTTCAATGACTAATCGTGGCCTCAGAGGCATTTCGTCGGCTTGACCAGGTCGTCCTACTCGCTGGCAGCTGTCACAGGCTTGGACAAATTTCTTCGCATCCTTGAAAATTGTAGGCCAATAGTATCCTGTCTGCAATACTTTATGTGCTGTTCTTTTTTCAGCAAAGTGTCCCCCACATGGTCCGTCATGACAGGCTTTTAAGATGTCGAAAATTTCATGTTCTCAAATACATCTCCTAATTTGCATGTCTGCCCCTGTGTGGAACAAATAGCCCCCAATCCACGAAAATCGAGTACTTTTCTGAACAATCTGCTTACATTCATTAGGGGTTAAGTGCTTTGATAGCTTACCTACTACAAGGTAATTGGCAACATCAGCATACCAGGGTGTTTGAACAGCAATGGAAAACAGGTGCTCATCCGGAAATTGGTCTTCCACTGTTGCTGCCTCAATTGATTTTGGTATTCGCGAGAGAAAATCAGCTACAGGGTTTTTCTTGCCGGGTCGATCCTTGATTGTGATATCAAACTCCTGCAATAAGATCAACCATCTAGTTATTCTAGCATTTGTGACAGGCTTATTTGCTAAATATTTGATAGCAGAATGATCTATATACAAAATAACGGGATAGCCTGTAATATAATGTCTAAACTTATTGGCAGCATGTATTACAACGAGGAATTCTTTTTCAGTGACAGTGTAATTCAATTCAGCAGGGGATAAATTTTTGCTGATATAATAAATAGCATATGGTTTTTTATCCTCTTCTTGCCCAAGGACTGCACCGATTGTTGTATCTGAGGCATCAGATGAGATTTGGAATGGTAAATTCCAGTCTAGTCCTCGAAGGACTGGAGCTGTTGATACAAGCTTCTTTAATTCCTGGAAAGCGCGGTCACATTTTTCTGTCCACATGAAATCAACATTACCAGTTAGTGCATATAGAGGTGCAGCAATGTGTGAATAATGTTCTATAAATCTTCTATAATACCCAGAAAATCCAAGAAAGCTGCGTAAGTCTGTTTGAGTAGTGGGGGTGGGGATAAGCAAAATTATTTGAATTTTGGCCGGATCTACCTGAATGCCAGCTGCTGAGACAAAATGTCCTAGAATAAGCCCTTCAGTCATCATCATATAACATTTTTCGTGGGTTAAGCAAAGCCTGATAGCAATGCAACGCTGTAGGACTTTTTCTAGAGTGTCTAAAGCTGGATCAAAATCATCTCCATATGGTGTAAAGTCATCCATGTACACTTCAAGTCCATCATTTATTAAATCTGCAAAGATGCTAAGAACAGCCCTTTGGAATGTGGCAGGAGCATTACATAGGCCAAAGGGTAGAACTCTATAGGCAAACATTCCCCAAGGACAAGTAAAGGTAGTTTTATCCTGGTCTTCAGGGGCAATCTGAATCTGATTGTATCCACTGAAGCCGTCTAGGAAAGAAAAGAATTTCTTTCCTGCTAAAGTGTCCAATACTTGGTCTATGAATGGGAGAGGGAAGTGATCTTTTTGTGTGGCTTTGTTTAACTCCCTATAATCCACACAAATCCTCCATTTCCCATTCTTCTTGGGTACAACCACAAGCGGAGAGACCCATTTACTATCAGAAATAGGATAGATAAAATTAACATCTAAAAGTTTCTGAAGTTCAGCTTTTACAACATCTTTTAGATGAGGGTTGAGTCTTCTTTGCGGTTGACGGACAGGTCTTGCATCTTTTTATATATAAATATGGTGGGTGCACAATTGGGGATCAATCCCTTTCATATAAGGGTAATCCCACGCAAATGCTTCTTGATACTTCCGTAACAGATGGATGAGTTTTATTTCTTGGTTCGGTGTAAGGTTGGTGTTGATGTTTAGAGTTTTTCTTGGTTCAATTTCCACTACTTTACTATTGGCAACAGAAGTCACTGGTATTGTTTGGTCATGCACATCTTTCAAGGGATCTTCTTCTAGTTCGCTATCGAATGCAGCTTCTATCATGAAACACTGTGTGTGAGATCTAGATTCAGTTTGACTAATGAAGTTATTGATAGCATCGTCTTTTGTTTGGTTTTTAAAGTCTAGGGCCTTCTGTATAGTCAATGGTGATCTGATATTGTCAGCAAGATATGATACAGGGTGTTGGTTAGTTTTTATCATTGTAAGACTTGGCTGTGCTGGAGGGTATAGAACTAGATTTTTAATATCTGGTCCTCTGGTTATGGTCATATTTCCCTGCCGGAAACCAATGTAAGCATCGGCGGTAGCAAGCCAAGGTCTACCTAAAATTAGCGGGTGTCCATCCAGTCGGGTTTTTGGATTAATTACCAGGAAATCAGTTGGGTATTCCCAGGAATCTATAGAAACCATGACATCGTATAGAGTACCTTCTGGTCGAACTACAGATCGGTCGGCCAATTCTAACAAAGTAGAAGTGGGTTCTACCGATGTAATGCCGAGCTTTTGGAAAGTAGAAGTTGTCAAAATATTAATTTCAGCTCCTAGATCAACTAAAGCATTAGTCAGGGTCTGACCATAGATTTGAACAGTTACAATTGGATTTCTCGGATCTTCATATTTAATGGGTGTTCCTGATAACAGGTCAGATAGAGTACCAACTACTTGGACTCTTGGGTTAGTGGTTGCATTCCTCCTTGATTTTTTTATGCACAATTTTTTTATAGTTTTTGCATATATAGGGATGTCTTGAATGGCTTGGAGGAAAGGAATTCTTATGTACAGATTTTGTAACTCTCCCAGAATATCAAAGTCTGGATATTGTATAGGTTGTGGTATGACTAATCATTCTGGGAAGGGAGGAGAGGATGTACTTGCTTGATGATGAGTCTGCTCCTTATTTACACCCTCTTGTTGTAATGGTTGTTCTGTTGGTAACTGATCTTCAATGTGAACTGTTTTATCTCCCTCTGTTTCTATTATATGTCCAGATCTTAACTGAAGATCATTGCACTCCCTCAGATCAGGTTGGATTTCTGATGATTCAATGATTTGGAGGGATTGGACCGGTCTATTATTTGGATTGGGATTGGGTTGGGCTGGGAGTTGCGGTCTCAGATTAAACTGGGGATTTTGTTGTAAAGCTGGCAGAGTCGGTTGAGGGAGCGGAATAGTTCCTATTGGCTGATATGTCGATTTTGGCCAGTTTGTCTGCCAGGGTGAACCTTGTGAAGTAGGGGGGGGTCCATTGTGGAGGATATGGGTTATTCTGCCAATATGGTGGAGCATAGGGAAAATTCGGCCAACCAAATTGGCTTGTCTGATTCATCCACGGATTTGGAGAAGGAAAGGGTTGTGATGACCAGTTCGGAAATGGGGGTTGAGATTGGTTTTGCCACATACTATATTGCTGAGCATTATACTGCGGAGGCTGGAAAGAAGAAGTTGGGTCTGAAAACATACCAGATTGCCTTGGTTGCCATTGGCGACGCTGGTTAATGAAGTATGCTGATTCTGGCTCTTCTTCCGCTTCCTTATATACTGCCTTCAATCCAGGAAGTGAGGGGCAGCTCTCAGTAAGGTGGTCTTTTGTACAGATAGCACATGTTTGAACTGCATCTAGTGGACATTCCTTGTGACTATGTTTTCTTCTACACCAGGGGCAGAAGATCGCCAAATTCTGTTCTGCCTCCATCTGCTTCTGTTTAGCCTGCACAATATCAAGTTGTGTGGTTAATGTCTCCAGAATATCAGTTTTAAAATTTTCTAATAAATTTCCAAGTTCTACACGTGTTACTCCTTCTGTTGATATTTTGTTATCTCTGACAAACCGATCATATTCTGCTGGTTTTATCCTTGTGCTGCCTCTCGAGCTCCTGATACATAAGTCGATGATGTCAGCAAAATTCTCTTGATAAATATCCCCTTTTCCCATGATATTTAATGTTTCAATCCATTGTTCCTTCATGCCTCTGATCAATGCTGTTTTTAACACATTATCAGGCAGAGGTAGTGATGCATATGGAGATCTTTGTAAATTATACTGAAAATGTTCTACATATTCTTCTAATGTTTCATTTGGTCTAGCTATCATCTGAAATATCTCATCTTTCAGCTCTCTAGACCTACAGTAATCTTGATATTTCTTTAGGAAAGATTCTTTAATTTGCTCCCAGTTATTTATAACTCCACCACCTAAATCCATAAACCATCTTAAAGCTGCCCCTTTCAAGGTGGAGGGGAACAATTTTAATTTCTGGGGGGCAGTGGTGTAATCATATCCCCTGCATAACACATCAAATTCAAATAAGAATGGATCAGGGTCCTCTGATGTAAGTCCGTGAAATGTAGGAATGTGTTGAAGGGGGATTGCTTTCATAGGAGCATTTGCTGCGGAATCCACTATAGGATATTGTAATGTAGAAGTTTGAGTATTTGGCTGATTCTGTGCCATGGGATCGAATATGTGCCAATAACCTTTCGAGATTTCTAGGAGGGTATTCCTAGGCTGAAAAGGAACGGCCTTGACAGGGATTGTTTTAATAGCACTTCCTTTGTCTGGAATAATAGAAGTCCCTGTTGTTTGAGGAGATTGAATCCCCCCAACAATGATTTTTGCAGCGCTTCCTTTATCCGGGCTATTTAATGGCTGAATTATCCTAGGAGGAGATCTTGGCTCCTCAACTTCTCCTGTTTCCCCTTCTCCTTCACAAAGATTTCTTAGATTCCCTTCCTGCAGTCGTTCTGGAATAGAATTTTCAATTTCTTGAATGTCCTGTTCATCAGTCCGACTATGCACCTCAGCGAAGGCTACAGATGGTGATCCTGCGGCCTGAAGGGAGCTAGTAGGCTATTTAGAATTGGTTTTCCTGGGCCCTACTGATGGCTGAGATTCAGTTTTCTTATAGATTTCGTCTATGAAGGTTGTCCGGCCAAGGGTCACCAGCCCTTTGGCTTTTTCGGGTTTGAATGGAGGTTTGATATTTTTTTCTGGCTTTTTCTGCTTAGTCATGCACTCTATAAAGTACCAGATCCTATTCAACCCACAATTCTGCCAGGAAAGCGGACGGTGGAGCAGGGCTTTTACATGCTCCGTACGCAGGTTCTTACCTTCCGTTTTTAAAATCCAACTCTCCCCTAGCAAACTCGTACACTACTCTGTAAAAGACAAATGACTATACTCTTTCCACGGCAACGGTGCCAAAATGTAGAGCTGTAACAAGGGTCTCTTTCACCTCTAGTTATGCCACATTAATAAGTCAATCCGGGAACGCTTTGTTATTGCAAAGAGTATCTCAATCCGAGGCTATTCGTCAGAGTAATGCTTAGTAGTACAGTGTTCATAAATTACAAGAGTAAATGGATGTTAAACTATGACTAGATTACTCTAAAGGCATAAAATCACACAAGGCAGCTTATCAGTCAAGGGTGCGGAAGCGATAACCCATCCCTCTAGAAACTGATGGAAAGGGAATTAGAGCATGAACCATAGGTCTGGGAGCTAGGCAGCGACAGCTGAGGCTCTCTACAGCCTTAGACCTTCTCTCACACCAAAGCAACAATTGCAAGTAAATAGAATGACAGAAAGTAAAATGGAACAGCAAACAGGAAATGGAACAGCAAGTCTGAAATAGAACAGCAGTAAATGGAACAGCAATCAAATAAACTAAGTCTCGCGAGTCAGAACTAAACTTTCTCTATTGAACCAAACTCACATTCTGCAATAAAATAGCAATCTTCTCTCTTAAAGCAAATTAGATGGAATGTACGTTATGGAATTATGGAACAGCAAGCATCAACCATATACA
Organism: Pinus tabuliformis; assembly: GCA_031772625.1. Taxonomy (NCBI): domain Eukaryota; kingdom Viridiplantae; phylum Streptophyta; class Pinopsida; order Pinales; family Pinaceae; genus Pinus; species Pinus tabuliformis. The sequence goes on along the minus strand of CM062804.1, from coordinate 1,443,625,415 downwards.
CACACACCACACTAATATAGCAATCTGATGGTCAAAGAGAATATGACTATGTTTTCCAAATAGAATAACATTACTTCCGGATTCCAATAATTGGGATTTAACACGAATCCAATAACATTAATATTCAGTACAAACGCTCTGTAACAGAAATAGCTGGCTTAGACTAATAACATGCAATCAACTCTGAAAGGATTTACTCATACGATACAGAGTCACTACATAAATCTCCTGAAGAAACCATTAACGAATTAATTGTAACAGAGCATGGAATAGCATATAAAAAGCATGTCAGATTTCCGAGCAATAAAGATAAGCAAACCACACAGAAATCAAATTATAATGATACAAAAGCAAGTGTCCTTCGGAGCCGGGCCCTTAGCTTCCAACGGTACACCGCCTTAGATTACTCCAGACGCAGAGATGAAATAAACACCAAGTCTTTTATATTAACGCATCAACAAACGTACAGCAAACCAAGTCTCAGTGAGAGTCGATGATCAAAATTTAGTCTGAAACTTAAAATTACATAGATAAAAAGTCCCTTTGCTTAACGGTGTTGTTCCTTTTTATAAAAGTAATGACGGAGGTATCTAGGTAACAAAAATAAGCAAGTCGTTAATCCTTTACTTTTCTTTCCCTGTTCCGCCGAATTGGTAACCCTTATTTCTTCCCTGGGTCGTTCTGCTTCGATCTGTTCGATCTCGTTTGCATCCGGTTCCCTTCTAGAGAGATAGCAGTTATTCCTCCTTTGTCTTTCCCTTTTGGACGGCAGCTCTTCGTTTCCACCTTTTCTTGCATAGAAAAATGAAAATTATCAGCGATTAAGCTTTCCATACTAATTCTCACACATTCTATTAAAATTCTTTATTTCTTTAAGTTCATGATGCAGAAAGGGTTACAATTGTTACTGAAAAGTCACTAAATTGTTCATCAAAAACATACCTTTCCAGTGCTCCACACCTGCTGTTGTGCTTAGCCCCATGATTGAACTTGCTGATAATAATTCTCCATCATTTTATGTCACTTTGACCATTCATGATAAAATCCTCCACAAATGCCTGCTAGACACAGGGGTTAGCCACAATTTGATGCCTAAAGCTGTCATGGAAGAGTTAGGCCTTGACATCACTAGACCATATCATGATTTATTCTTTTTTGATTCAAGGAAAGTGAAATGCCTAGGATTAATCAAAGACCTGGCCATTACCTTAACTCAGTTGCCCATGAAGAGTATGATGATGGATATTGTAGTAGCAGATGTCCCTCCCAAGTTTGGCATGCTGCTGTCCAGGGGATGGATTAAAAGACTAGGTGGGACATTACAGAATGATCTATCTTATGCCACTGTCCTAGTTTTTGGAGGAGAAAGCAAGAGATTGTACAGAGAAGCACAATTGGCATACATCATCAGTGATGAGAAGAATCCTACTAATCATCCCATATATGCTGTGGACACTGATTTTGGAGCATGTATCCTCCAAATAGAAGAATCTCAGAAGGCCTCAATGCAGATCAGAAAAGCAATAGTTTAGGCCGAAGAAGAGCAAGGAAGTCAGGTTTGGGAGATGTTCTTTGATGGAGCATGTTCCAGGGAGACTGCAGGAGCAGGGGTGGTGTTGATATCTCCAGAACAGAAAAGCACGTAGATGTCTTTTAATCTGGCTTTTTAAGTCACAAACAATATAACAGATTATGAGGCTCTGCTATTGGGCATTAATGCAGCAAAAGACAGAGGAATCAAGAACATAAAGGTGTTTGGAGATGCTAATCTGATCATTCGGCAAGTAAATTAAACTTTTTAAGCAAAGCACCCAAGGCTGAAAGCGTACAGAGATGAGGTATGGAAACTCAAATATTCCTTTGATTTTTTCTGTATTTCATATATCCCAAGAGCCAAAAATCAGCTTGCTGATTCCCTTGCTGTGTCTGCTAGTATATTTGTCCCTCCTATGTCTCCCAGACTAGTTTATGAAGTCCAAATGAAATATAGACCATCCTTGCCTGATAATGTCCACCATTGGAAAGTTTTTGAAGATGATGATGAATTAAATAGGTTTCTGCAAGTCATTGATAAAATTTCTGAAATGCAAATTGACCAAGAGAATGAAGCTTTGAAAAAGAGCCCCCAATTTCAGCTTAGAAATAAAATTGGTAAAGATAGCATTGTCCAGCTTCCCAACAATCATATTCCTAAGGGTTTAATTCCTTTAGAAATATTGTTTGACCAAAATGATGTGCCTTATAAAGCTTCCAAAAAGGAAGATCAATCTATAGTTTGTAAGCATGATATAGGGAGTCCAGGTTAGCCTAGATACATAAATCTGTCCACTCATCTGTCTGCTGATCAAAGTGCTGAATCTGCAATTTAATGAAGCAATTTACTGATGTGTTTGCCTGGGAATATAGTGACCTGAAAACTTATGACAAAAAGATTCTTTAGCATAAAATCCCTCTGGAGAAAGACACTATACCTTTCAAACAGAAGTTGAGACCAATAAATCCTATGCTTCTTCCTCTCATTGAAAAAGAAATAAAAAAGTTGCTAGCTGCCAAGATCATAGTCTCTCTTATATATTCCAAGTGGGAAGCCAACCTAGTAATGGGGAGGAAGAAAAGTGGAGAAATCAGACTGTGTGTTGATTTCAGAAACTTAAACAAATTCTCTAAGAAAGACAACTATCCTCTGCCAAAGATGGAGCATTTGCTGCAAAAAGTCTCAGGAGCCAAAGTAATGTCTTTCTTGGACGGTTTTTTCAGGCTTTAATCAGATTGTTGTGCATCCATATGATCAAGAGAAGACTGCATTCACCACTCCTTGGGGCACTTTTATGTATGCTAAGATGCATTTTGGGCTGATGAATGCTGGAGCCACCTTTCAGAGAGCTATGGATATAGCATTTGTGTGAGAGACGGATAAATTTGTCCTCATCTACCTAGATGACATAACAGTATACTCCAGCAGCCATCAAGATCATCTGCAGCATTTGAAAAAGGTGTTCCTGAAGTGCAGGAGGTTTGGAATTTCAATCAATCCTAAAAATCACAATTTGCTTTAGAAGAAGGCAAGCTGTTGGGACATATTGTTTCTACTGCAGGTGTCCGAATTTATCCAGAAAGGGTAAAAGAAATATAGACTTTGTCTATCCTGAGATCAAAGAAAGATATCCAGTCCTTTCTGGGCAAAATTAGTTTTGTGAGGAGGTTTATACCAAATTTTGTAGAATATGTGAAGCATATTACCTCCATGTTGAAGAAAGGGGCAGAAATCAAATGGACTGATATAGCAAGAAGATCTTTTGATTCTATTAAGAAAGACATCATGGAGGCTCCCACTTTAATAAGTCCAGATTACAGCAAGGAGTTCCATATATTTTCTTTTGCATCTAAAGACACCCTTGCAGCAGTGTTATTGCAAGCAGATGAAGAAGGTTTAGAGCATCCAGTGGCATTTTTCAGCAAAAACTTAAGGGATGCTGAACTGAGGTATGATATTATTGAAAAACAAGCATATGCTCTTATCAAATCCTTGAAAGCTTTCAGAGATTACATTTTGCATTCCAGGATAATTGCATATGTACCCACTGCTGCAATAAAAGATGTCTTAACACAACCTGATGCTAATGGAAGAAGGGCTAAATGGATTGCAAAGTTTATTGAATTTAATATAAAATTAAAGCCCAACAAGCTGGTTAGAGGTCAGGGTCTTGCCAAATTATTAGCTGAAGAAAATTGCAGATCATTGGATATAGATTTCCTGTGCACAATTGTAGAAATTGGTTAGACAGATGAAGAAGAGGAAGCAACTGAACCAGAGAGAAAGCAGTCAGTGGCCGAGAATCTAGCTTCTTGTGATTGGTATTATGCAATAATTAAATTCTTACTGAAGCTAGAAATCCCTCCAGGCTTAAGGACAAGTCAAGCTAGAACTATTAATCTTAGAGTAGCTAAATATTGCATTAATGAAAATCTTCTCTACTGGAGGGATCCATCTGGAGTGCTTTTGAGGTGTCTGGACAAAGAACAGTCAATAGAAGTTATGCAGCAATTTCATTCCAGCATGTGTGGAGGGCACCATTATTGGAAAACTACAGCTCATAAAATCCTCGGAGCTGGGTACTACTGGCCCTCCTTATTTTTAGATGTATTTTCATTTGTTAAATCTTGTGACAGGTGCCAAAGATTTGAAGGAAAGCAGTAGTTGAAGTCCCCGCCCTTGAGACCAATACATGCAAGAGGACCTTTTCAACAGTGGGGCTTGGATTTCATTGGAGAAATCAATCCACATTCCAGTGGCCAGCACAGATGGATATTAGTAGCCATTGATTATTTTAGTAAGTGGATTGAAGCAATCCCTACCAGAAAGGCTAATTATAATGTGGTCATGAAGTTTTTAATTGAAAATATCTTTACCAGATTTGGGTGTCCACATAAATTAGTCACAGATAATGCAACAGCCTTCAGGGCAAAAGAGTTGGTGGATATGTGTGATTCAATGGGTATTAAACTGGTCCACTCCACCTCATATTATCCTCAGGGCAATGGTCTAGCAGAATCTTCAAATAAAATCCTGATAAGGATAATTAAAAAGTTGTTGGAAGACAATAAAAAGAATTGTGATTCCAAACTCAAATATGCATTGTGGGATGATAGAGTGACCATAAAGAAATCTATAGGGAATTCTCCGTTCAAGTTGGTGTATGGCATTGAGGCTGTATTCCCAATTCAGTTAATTCTCCCTATGGCAAGATTCCTTCAAGAAGAGCAGAATGAGGAAGAAGACAGGGCAGAAAGGATCATTGATTTAGCAGAGGTACATCAGATTAGAGAACAGCTGGTTGAAAAGGCTGCAGCACATCAGAAAAAGAACAAGGATGCTTTTGACAGGAAGACAAAGGCAGATAATTTTCAGGTTGGAGACTTGGTACTTAAATGGGATGCACTAAAAGAAAAGAAAGGAAACCATGGAAAATTTGATGCTTTCTGGACAGGGCCTTTCATAGTTTCTCAGATTCAAGGGAACAACATCTTCATGCTGAAGAGTATGGCCCAGTTAATGGGAATTTTCTAAAAATTTATGTGATTTAAGGTCTTTTGGCCTTAAAGGTTGTAAATATTTGGTTTTATCAGTTTTAGTCAGACTCCATGCCCAATGGAACATTAGGAATTTTCCTAATTTGTTTTCATCAGGAAGGCATTGATCTGCAGGGTCTTGAGACCTCACAGGGAGGATCTCATCCCCAGAAGGAGGCAGTGTTAGCTCTGCTACAGATTGCTGATAATTCAAAGAAGCCGGAGTAAGCTTGGTTCTTTGTTTTAGCTCAAAAGAAACCTATGCCAAGGTTCCCGCCATCCTCCACCTTGTTCATCCTCATTTCCGCTTTTTCTCGAGGTTCATTTGTTTAAAACTGCATATAAGAGCTTTTGCTCTTAGCCCCGAGCGTAGAGTTAATGTTGCCATATAACCATTTCCTCATAATCGCACACTGTTACTATTGTTGTCCCTGTCACATCAGTCCCAAAAACGTGTGCATTAATTCTCGTCGACCAATCATCCATCTCGTGATCCAACGACAGTCGCACCTCCTGCCACCGAAACCTACGCGTGCGTTAACTTGCGATCGCAGTGGTTTTCTGCCTATCCCATCGTCCACGTGTCAACCTCCTATTGTGATCGCTCAGCTATGTACGTATACCACTCACCTCCTGTAAGTGGTGCGGGGAATACCGCCCACCCCCAAAACCGTTGTCTTCGCGCTTTATCTCCCGTGTGCTTTCGCTTCCCGATCACTGTCGGATTTTCCCGTATAAGATTCGACGACCCTCGTCTATCCCGATTGTCCATCTCTCGATTCCTCCTATCAAATGATCTCAGTCGTCTGTCTGTTTCGTCCAACAACTCACATTTGTTGTTCCCGCTTCCTCCCGATAGCCATTGCAAAGCGCTCTCAGCCGCAGATCGACGCTCTTCAATGGTGGATGTAACTCCATAATGCCTGCGCTCATAGCCTGTACCATGCTCTTGAAGGATAGAAACGACCATCTATCAGTATTTGGCACATTTACTCTTCAACGACCGCATTCAAGGGACAGTATGGCCAAAGAAGGAAAGGACATGCCTCGAGTAGTTGAATTCATTCAGTAGTTATGGAGCTTTCATTCATACGACATTCCACCCATTCAAGAAGGACAAAAAAGTATCTCAAAAGGCCAATTTTGTTCATTAAAGCACGAAGTTTGTAGCAGAGGCCCATATCAGAAAGTTAAGGTGGTTGGTGGTCCATTATGACCCCTCCACACATAGGATAGCAGATATTTTTGTAATCAACCTCCATATAGACCCAGAAACAAGATGTAATGAGGGTTGATGGATATTTTTTTGATGTGAAGTTCAACTTCTGGAGATTGTAACTACTGTGATACCTACAACGTCTGGTCTTCATTTTCAGCTAATACAAGCTTCTTTTGTTGTTGATTGCTCACTTTCCACTTCTTCTTTGTTCCAGACTGTGCCTGTTATGCATTTTTCTTGTGCTCTTGATGTTTAGCATTAGAGGGGCTCTCATCCCACCTTTCTGTTAGAATCTAGTATGTATTATTGAAGGTGTATGCAGGTTTCTGTTTTCTTGGTGCTAGAGAGCTGTCATCTTGTCTGTGCATTAGGAAATAGATTTATAGACCTTTCTACCGGTTGTAGGCAGCCATCACATGGTCTTGTGCATCTACTGGTGTGGTCAGTCTTCTCCATCTTCACTCAATCCTCAAGCTGTGAGTAATTGGAAGTCTAAAGCCTTGTAGTCTGGGGGTGTTCACCCATGTCTGGGGTTAACCATAGTAGAAGTGGCTATCTGTCTTGAATATGCATCATTCCTTCCATTCATCCACCATTTTCCAACATTTTTGTTGAGTTTGTAATGTTCCTGAGCATCTCTGATATACAACCTAGGAGAGTTTCTTGGGGTGATAACATGTCCACTACCTTCAAAATTATATATAACATTTCCGCTCCTAGAATCCTACCCCAACAAAATAAAATCCTTCAACTCAGTGAAGATACGAGGGTGGGTGATTGGTTCTTGTTTGAGGACTTCCCCCATACCACTTGCCTATTTTCATGCCCATGAGAATCTTTTCCCTAGAATTTATGAGATAGAGCCTAAGTTATGATCAACTCCACTATGTTCGTGCAAAAAAGGGCTACATGTTTAAGTTGGGTAGAACGATAGGTCCATTCATTGTTAACACTAGAGAAGTCCTTTAGTAAGTAGAATACATGTTGAAAGAGATTAATTTTGAAATGGGGTACATGATGTGCTATGATCCTCATGGTGTCATATCAAAGAGAAGAAGGGATATTAATGCTTCAACTTATGAGCATGAGTATAAACTTGAAGTTGAATGGAAAGCTAATTTGGATTCTTGGCCCATTAATATCGAAATGGAAATTGAAACACCTCCTTCAAAGGAGAAGAATTCAAAGAGAAGCATGGGCGAAGCTGGAGTCATAGAGATCAAGGAGGCATCATCAAGCAAGAAATCTAAGATCTAGGAGCAAACCGATGAGGAAATTGAGACCAGGTTGGTTGACAGGAATTTGGAATAGCCAGGCTTTGAGATACAGATTCTCAGTAAGCTTCCACTTCTAACTCCACAGAGGTAGCAATCCTGGGCTCTTTGGGAAGTGCATCAATAATAGACCCTAAATGGGAAGAGAAGAAAATAACATATGAGAGAAACAAAATATTCAGTGATGAAATGTAGCAACAACTAGCAACACATTCAATTCCTTATCAAACAAGGCTCATAACTGCCATGGACCTGGATAGAAACCAGATTAAATTATCCATATGTCATCCTTCTGCACAATCCCTCCCATCAAGGCTACAATTGAGGATAATGGATATGTCACTAGATATGGCTAGTATTCCTTTACCAGATAAAATAAATTTGCACAGGTAGGTGTTGGGGTCCAGGTATGAACAATATATTCACCCTTTTTCCTAAATTAATTTATCAATCTGGGTGCATATCCTTTTAAGGAAACGTGCAAGGTATATGCAGGGGCGAGAGTACCATCCATTCTGACCAAGGGCTCATGATTAATATTCAAAACATCGTTGTAAAAATAAACTAGCTACAGAACTCAAGACAAGCAATTACAGGAATTAACAAGCTGTAACAGCAACTAGGAAAGACTAAACACCACACACAGAAATACGTAGCACCTGATCAGGAGAGCTGGCCCAGTGCTTTGATCAAGGCTGCATTAGTCACAACGAAGATTGGAACAGCAAAAGAGATGATATTTTATTAATTTGTAAAGGGCTATTACAATATCGATGGGGAGTCCCCCAATTACAGGAATAACCTATCTTTTATACACAACGAGGGAGAACAAAATATTTCCCCAAAACCTGGTAACCGTATACCCAGAAATGTACATTAGTTTGGAACGACACCAACAACGGATAGACAAGATCAATGAGTGGTCCAAGAATGGTTCGGGGATCTACCACTCCAGCTACACAGCTTCTTGGTCATTGCTGTGAATTGTGGATCTACTGTGGGACACTGCGAGATTGGTATCTATTCTCCAGAATCTGTCGTCAAACATATGTTTTAGTGCTCTAAATAGGCAAGACCCCGTGACTTTACTTCATTAATAAAATATTCCAATAGACAGAAAAGGGTTAATTACCTTGCAGATTTAGCATAGTAAACATTAGGTGAATAAATGAAACAAGGTCAGAAAGGGTGATGGAAATGCAACAGAAAGATAGCCCAATTTGGTGCCCAACATCTCCCCCCAAATAGCCTTCTGCATGCCCTCATTCAGTTCATTGCCTCCGCAGGTCTGGGTTTTGCAGACTATTGGCCTCCTGGAGCTGGGTGAGATCATACTCTTCGGCCATCTCTGTCCCTGGAACTTTAAAACCATCTGAGAGGAGGACTTCCTTCCACCAATCTCCCGAAACATTATACGCTGGGGTGTAATTTTCTACTGGCAACTAGATAGTGGGGAACTAAAACTAGATCCCCATCCACTAGACCCCGCATGTTCAGACACATGCCACATATCTAGGCACTTTGGGGAGCGCTCGTGCAAAATTTGGTGCCCCAAAAGGTTCCCTGTTCCAGATAGTTGTAGGTGACATCATCCAGCTTTTCTGACAACAATCAAGGGCCTCATATTGAAATGTGTCTAATTACTTGACAAAAAGATCAAGGCACCATTTTTGTGTCCTTAGCATTCTTTCTCTTTTCCGTTCAATTCCCAAAAAGGTGTTGTGTTTAGTGAACATGGTGATTGACCTTTCATGTTATCCTCTTATTATAAATGGCTTTGTAACCTGATTGGACTCAAATGTGTTAAAGGCCTTCTGCCAGCTGATCTGATTAAGAGTGTAAGAGGTGAGAGCCCTTAAATGAATGTCCCCCACATATGGGACCAGGTTAAATTCGCTGTCCATGCACAGTAGATACCCATGCAAATAAAACTCACACATCAAATGCTAAGTTGGCACATCATGGCTCCTCATTATGCGGAGGAATTGTAAACCATCCTCTATTTCATAAATAATTTCATTCCTGATGCTCTCCATGCAGAATAAAAGAAAACATTCATGAAAGAATAAAGAATAACAAGAAGCAGGGGGATAACATGCCATCACCTCTTGTGCCAAGTTAAACATATGTTCCTTATCCGTTTTCATCTTTTCCACTTGCTTTTCCAGTTGCTCCATTTTGAGCTGCTACTTCGCATGCCTCAATTTCATGACATCTATGCACTCCACATATTCAAAAATGGTTGTGGAGGTTCATTCCTGAGTTCTTTTGACCTCGCTTTGGTACCGAGCTACAGTAGATTTCCAAGTCTGCACATCAGTCATTAAGGCATACTCACAGTCTTCAAACAATCACTCGATCAGGTCTATTTGAGTGGTAGCAAAAGTTGTAGCTATCTAGTCCATCTGAGTCTCTGCTTCTACTACCATGGCCTTGAAATTTTTGGCCTACCGCTTGTATTTCTTCATCTGCTTCTGCAATTTGTGTACCTGCTTCCTTAGTTTCTTGACCTCCATCTTAAGCCGCATTATTTCTTTAAATTGCAGCTGGTATTTTTGCTTAACAGGGAGTCTTCGCTGTTCACACAGCTCCACCCATTCTTGCTTAACCAAAACTTCCTCAGTTTCGGCAGCTATAGGAAAATCCCCCAGGACAGCTTCTGCCATGCCGACTATCGGGTTTTCCTCCACTGTCCATTCTTCTTGGATTATTTCCTGCTTCATATCCTTCTTACCTGCTTTTTCCACTGGCTCATTCATCGGGACCGCTTCGCTTGGTCCCTCCTCTTCACCAACAGTTTCTTCCCCTTTTTGTGTGCTCACCATGACCAGTGGTACCCTTGCAAGGTGCTCTCCTATTAATGTGTCTGCTGGAACCCCTCCCAGTTCCCTTGCCTCAGGGACCTCTGCCTCTTCTCTCCTTTTAGGTTCCGAAGTGCTCATTACCTGGGCAGCATCTATCCCACCCGGTTGTGGTCTTTATGATAAATTCAAAGCAAGAGGAATGACGAGATCTTCTTCTGTGCGCCAAGGACCACGAGATACCCTTGCTCATCTTGGAATAGAAGAGAAAAAGGAGAACTGGCAGGGATCTTCGGTGTTTGGTCCTGAGGTTGACGCTGGTTCTTGTGGAGCAGCACCAACCTTGTGCCCTAGTTCTCCCAGAGCTTCTTCCACAGGTTCCATGGTTTTCCCAGCCCCTAACTCTTCTTGTCCTAGTTCCTCTTCCATTGGTTCTATGGTCAGGGTGGTCACGACTTCTTCTTCGTTCGGGTTGTCCTCCTCCATCGGCTCCACAGTGATAGGGAGTCCTTGTGGGGTCCCTTCAGCCGCAATATCGACCGATTCTCCTATCCTTACTTGTTGTGGTGTTGCCTCTGTGGTTCTCATGCTATCAATTTGTTCTGCTAGTTCCATAGTCGAGGCTGGTTCTTGTGGATCAGCCTCGGCTGTGGGCCTTTTTGTGTCAACTCCTGCGTCTTCTATTGATTCCACAATTTCAACTTGCTCTTGGGGAGAATCCTCTTCTTCAAACTCTTCAACTTCCATCTCCATATCTTCTGGCTCCTCTTGGTCAACATAATCATCTTCTCCTGCATTTTCTTCCTCCATGGCTTCTAATTCATCTTCCCTGGTGGCCACATCAGCTGCTATCTCTTCCTCTATGGAATCCCGAAACAGTTCCCACGAAATCAAGATTCATCTAATGGCATTCATCACCAATAGCTGGATCAACCCATGGTGGGTAATGATCGCCAACACCTGTTGCGACCTTTGAGTTGAATGTGCCATCAGCTGAAGACTTCTCAGTAAGAAATAAGGCATATTTAGTGAAAAGGCCTCTACTTTGGGAAATAAGAGCTGAGCTAATATTTGGAGATGATATTTGAATATAGTGGAGTATCTCCACTCACAAGTTACATATTTTATGACAAACTTTGCTACCCCTCCCCATGGATTCGGTAGCGAGTGCTAGTCGTATCCTTGACTCTTCTGCGCAATGCTTTCTCCTGCCTGCAAAAAGGATTCGGGAAACTCTAGGAGGGAAATCCTTCTTGAGAACCATCGCTGTCCATTTTCAGGGAGCCCGCTAACTTTTGCATTAGCTTCCTTCGTAACAGGGACTTCTATCTTGCAGACCCAAGACCTTTCTTCTCCTAGGTTGAGTGCAAATTCTACCGCAATTTCCTCGTTCGACCCCCTCAACCTATTGAAGTAGACATTCCATCCCGCGTTTTCAAATACCTGCCATACCTCTTGATTGTTCTGAACTCTCATTGTATCTTCTGGCTCATGTCGCACAGATTGTCCACCCATCGCTGTAAAGGTGGGATCAGCACGACGAATGCAGTTGGTTGGTAGGGGAAAATGATAGGGACCCAAACCATTGGCAACTGTAATAACATCATGATCACTTCGGGGAAAACGGATGGAACAGTACTGGTACATTTGAGAAATCTCAGAGAATGATGGTGGGTTATGGCAGTATGGTTGGATATTTCAGAGGTTTAATGCAGCGTGTTGGGGAGGTGACTGGTTATGACACTACGCATACGAATATGCATTCCAATGCGTCAAGGTCATGATTACAAAGTACCGTAATCATTAAATTTCATTTGGTGAGAATCTTGTGAAATGAATGCATTTTCGTGGTACGCCATCGTTTCTTATGATGGTCCCCCCCCAACTTAATTACGGCTGTCCATGGCATGTATTGATGTCTTTTTGGAATATTTTAATTAAATCTGTAAAAGTCAGTGGAGACGTACCTGGGGACCTACCTTGTGGTGGAGTAGCAGCAAAATGTCTGACAGTGACAACAGTAGGGAGTAACAGCAATAGGGAGTAATGACAATGGGGGAGTAACGACAGTTGCCGAGTAACAACACCAACAAAGTAACGACAATTATGGAGAAACAACACCGACGGAGTAAAAATAGTTGCGGAGTAACAACACTCATGGAGTAACAACAGTGATAGAGTAAAAACACCAGCGGAGTAACAGCAGTTGCAGAGTAACGACACCGGCGGAGTAACAACAGTTGCGGAGTAACGACATCGGCGGAGTAACAACAGTTGCAGAGTAACAATACTAGTGGAGTAACAACACTAGTGGAGTAATAGCGCTGAGTGTTACATTTCTCCTGGCCATATTCCTTTGTTATTCCTACAAAATACAAATAAGTAATAACAATATATATATATAGATATATATATATATATATATGTATATATATATATATATATATACATATACATATACATATACATATACATATACATATACATATACATATACATATATATACATATATATATATATATATATATATATTTTCAGCGCAGAGTGAGAGTGTCCTTTATTCCAACAACCATTAAATCAGATGAATCAGAAAGATGTTTAACAAAGGCATCTCTAGAGGCTGGATGGTGGTATAGCTTTAGACGGTGTCCATTTACTAAAAATGAAGTATGATTCCCGTCTATTGTAATTAATCTAATAGTTCCATTGTCGAACACTACGTCCACTTCATATGGTCCCATCCAACGAGTGCGAAGCTTGCCCTTGAAATATTTAAATCTGGAGTGATAAAGTAATTCTCAATCTCCCACATGAAACACCTTACTTTTGATAAATTTATCATGCCATTTCATTCTATGATGTTGAACAGCAGTAGTCTTCTGGACAGCTACTGATCGAATCTCGTCCAACTCGTTCAACTGTTCTAGTTGGTGCTTCTGTGCTTTTGATAGGTCTAGGCCTACTTCTAGAGTTGTTCTAAGTGTACTGATCTCAAATTCTACTAGAAACAAGGGGGATTTCCCATAGACTAATTCAAATGGAGAAAATCTGATTGTATTCCACCATGTTGTTCTATATGCCCATAAAGCTTGTAGAAGTTTTTGTGCCCAGTTCCGACAATGACTTGCTACTGTTTTTCTCAAGATATTTTCCAATATCTTGTTTGTGCTTTCTACTTGTCTAATTTGCCTAGGGGTGATAGGGGGTTGTCACTCTATGTTTGACCCCATATTTCTGAATTAGCTTCCCTATCATGTGAGATGTGAACTGCTATCCTCCATCCGAAACAATTTCCCTTGGAGTACCATATTGAGCAAAGATTTCTTCAAAAAGAAAGTTTGCCACTACTTGCTCTGTTGCTCTTGTGACCGCTCTGGCTTCCACCCATTTAGTCACATAATCAGTGTAGACCAAGATGTATGCTTTCTGATGAGAAGGTGGGTTGAAGGGTCCAACAAAATTGATGGCCCATTTCTCGAACGGTTCAGGGACTATCTGGGGCTGTAGAGGCATTTCATCTGCTTTCCCAGGTTCTCCCATCCGTTGGTAACTATCACACCTTCGGACATAATCCCAAGCATCATGAAATATGGAAAGCTAGTAATATCCCATTTGCAGCACTTTGTGACTTGTTCTTTTATCTGCAAAATGTCCTCCACAGGGTCCATCATGTGTAGCCTTTAATATCTCATAGATATCATCTTCTGCCACATAACGATGAATCTGTTGGTCAACCCCTGTATGAAAGAGGTATCCTGCCATCCATGAATATCGGGTACTTTGATGAATAATCTTCCTTTGCTCCTTATATGACAGATGACAAGGCACCTTCCCTGTAGCAAGATAATTAGCAATATCTACATACAACAGAGTGTTAGCAGAAACTGCAAAAAGATATTCATCTGGAAAATTATCTTCAATTGGTGTGTTCTTACCATCATTTTCTATCCTAGACAGGAAATCTACAACTACATTGTCCTTCCTTGGTTTTTCTACTATATTAATGTTGAATTCTTGTAGTAGCGAAATCCATCTTGTAATGCAACCAGGGGTAATAGGTTTATTCATTAAATACCTGATAGCTGCATGATCAGTATGTACAAAGGTAGGATACCCGGTAATGTAGTGCCAGAATTTATTGATGGCATAGATGACAACAAGGAACTCTTTCTTAGTCACTGTGTAATCTAATTAAGCAGGAGCGAAATTCTTACTAACATAGTAAACTGCATATGATACCTTGTCCTTTTGCTATCCTACTGCTTCACCAATCGCTATTTGGGAAGCATCCATGTGAATATGGAATGGTAATGCCTAGTCCGACCCTCTAAGGATCGGAGTGCTATAGACCAATTCCTTAATTTTTGTAAAGGTTGCATCATAGTCACCTTTCCACACAAAATCTGAATCTTTTGTTAGCAATTGAAAAAGTGGATGTGCTACTTTAGCAAAATTTTCTATAAAATGCCTATAATAACTAGCACAACCAATAAAGTTGTGTACCTGCATGGGCGTTTTGGGTGTCGGGAAGTGTAGAATTACCTTTATCTTGGCTGGGTCCATCCAGATTCCTTCAGCCGAGAGCAAATGTCCCAGAACAATTCCCTCCTCCATCATCATATGGCATTTTACCGTACTCAAAGAGACACATGCCTATATACACCTTTCAATAACTTTCTCTAAATTTTTCAGCTCTTCTACAAATGAATCCTCATATGGAGTAAAGTCATCCATGTAAATTTCAACACTATCATCCACAAAATCAGAGAAGATCCCCAAAATTTCCCTCTGGAATGTTGCTGGTGCATTACACATGTCAAAAGGAAGAACTGGTATGCGAATGTTCCCAAGGGGCATGTGAAAGTGGTTTTGTCCTAATCTTCAGGAGCTATCTGGATCTGGTTATACCCACTAAATCCGTCTAAGAAGGAGAAGAAATTTTTTGCAGCCAATGTGTCCAAAACTTGGTCAATAAACAGTAAAGGAAAATGATCTTTTTGTGTTGCCTTATTTAATTCTCTATAATCCATGCATATCTGCCATTTACCATTTTTCTTGGGGACCATCACTAATGGAGAAACCCATTGGCTATCTGAAATGGGGTAAATAAAACCTATGTCCAGTAATTTATGAAGTTCTTATTTCACAACATTTTTCAATGTGGGGTTCATTCTTCTTTGAGGTTGTCTTACAGGATGACAATATTCCTTAATATATATATGATGGGTACATAAATTAGCAGGAATCCCCTTCATGTCGGAGTAATCCCAGGCGAAGGCTTATTTATGTTTTTGAAGGACATCTACAAGTTGCTTCTTATGGGATTCTAACAGGTATGGATTAATATTCAGGGTTTTTCCTGGTTCTAATTCCACTGGGACACTTCCATGGGGTGTATCAACAGGTAGCTCCTCTGATCCTTCTGCTGTTTCAATAGTTTCCTGAGTCTCACAGCTTAGGATAGATTTTAGGATTTTTTGATTTGGCTCTGAAACGGAGCAAGGATCATCCATAAAGGAGGTGATTACATCATCTTCCAACTCCATTTTCAACTGAAGGGCCTGTCCAATAGTGAGGACTGGTCTCAATTCCTCATTTTCCATTTCAGGATCTTTCCCAGATAAAATTTTCTTGCCACCTGCTGGTTTTGTGGATGGGTTTGGTTTTGCAGGTGGGTATAACACTAAGTTCTTAGCGTTGTTCCCATTTGAAATAACCATGTGCCCTGAACAACACCCGATGTAAGCATCCGCATTAGCCAGCCATGGTCTACCTAAAATCAGAGGATGGCCACCAACCAAAGATTGCATATGTAAGACAAGGAAATCTATGGGATAGTTCCATGAATCCACCAAAATTGTTACATATTATAACTTCCCTACTGGTTTTACTGTAGATCGATCTGCCAATTCTAACACTGTAGGTGTATGTTTCAAGTTACGAAGACCTAATATATGCATAGTTTCAGTGGTGTTAACATCGATGGCAGCACCTAGGTCTACCAGCACATTTGGAATCTCTACCCCATTAATTTGTACTGTCAGAATTGGGTTCCCTGGATCTCCATACTTTACAGGCATTGACTTTCCCATCATAAAATCTAACAATTTTCCCATGACATGAATAGTAAGGGGGTCTTTGGATTTCTTTACAGGTTTCTTTGAACAGTATTCCCTAAGAGTCTTTGCATATATCGGGACATCCTTCATAGCTTGTAATAGGGGAATTTTGACAAATAAGTTCTGTAATTCACCTAATAAATCGAATTCAGCTTGAGGGCTTGATTTACTCAAAGTTAGTCTCTCTGGATAAGGTGGTTAAGATTGATATTGTTTTGCAGGAGGTGCCTAGTTTATATCAGTTTGTTTTGGCTCTTTATTAATTAATTTTAATTCCTTACCTTCACTATCAATTTGTTCAATGATGACTGGAGGAGGTTGAACATTGGTTGTCCGCCCTGATTGCAAATTCATTTCATACAACTCTGCAGTGGAAATGCTATACGAAGGTAGGTTAAGAATGTCAGTTTGATGAGCTCCCTTATTATTAGGATTCGAGTTAGGTTGGATTGGAAGCTATGGACGGGCAGGTTGACTACCAGGAGGCACATTAGAGGGAAGTTGGAGTTGCTGTTGTGGCACTGGCTGAGGAAACTGCCTAGGAGAGGACCCTTGCCAAGTTGGAGCCAATGGGGAGCTTGAACTAGCTTGAGGGTTTCACTGCTGCCAAGGTGGAAACTCGTATTGTGGCCACATGGGAGGATAAGGCATGGATTGAGGATTCATATTGAAATTACTGAAATATTGAGATGGATCTGAGTACATACCTTGATTTCCCATTGGTGGTCAAGGCTGCCATGGCTTTATAGACCCCATGAGGTACAGTTGCTCCGTGTCTTCCCTGTCCCTTGAAATACTGCTTTCAGGCCTAGCAAGGAGGGACATGAGATTGTTGCATGATTTATATCGTAGATTGCACATTCATCTATGGAGTTTAATGGACATTCCCTCTCTGGGTGCTTCTTTCTACGCTTCGGGCAGAATATAGCCATGGTCCTGTCCAATTCCAGCTGCTTCTATTTTACTTGTAGTGTATCCATGTGTGGCGACAAAGTACTGAGGATATCTATTCTCAAGTTGTTTAGCAGGTTTCTGATTTCTGCCTTCATAACACCCCCACCAGACACTTTTGTTGAGCGAATCCCTTGTTTGTTTCTTGCGAGCCCCTTTGAGCATTGAATGCATAGTTCGCAGATAACTTCGAAGCTTTCCTTGGAGATGTCTCCCTTTCCTACGATGTTCAACAGTTCCAAAGAGTCCTCATGAAAAGCCCAGAGGAGGATAATCTTTAATATCTCTTTATCTAGGTCGGAGTGACCTGACCTCTGTAATGTGTACTTAAATCATTCCACACATTCTTCCAAGCTTTCGTTTTCTTTTTGTGTGAACTTAAAAATTTCCTCCTTGATGTTTCAAGATTTGTAGTAATCCTGGTATTTTTCCAAAAAATCTATCCTCATATCATCCCATGTGGAAATAGAGCTTCCTCCAAGGTCCATGAACCATCACAGAGCAGTCCCTCTTAATGTAGCAGGAAATATTTTTAACTTCTGGGTGTCTGTCATGTAGTCATACCCCCGGCACACTATGATAAATTCGAATAAAAACGTGTCAGGGTCTTCTAAAACAAGCCCATGAAATCTTGGTAAAGCTGCTAATGGGATAGGCTTTGTGGGCACACCAACTCCCAGATCCGCGATTGGAAACTCGATGGTGGAGGTTGTAGGAGCCATAAATATCCTCCAATAACCACTGGGTATTTCAACAGGTTCTATGGAAGATGGCCGAGGGTTCCTTACCACTCGGGTTTTGGTTGCTTTGACAACACTTCCTAGGTCCCTTGGTGATGCAAGTGCCCCTTTGTTTCCTTCTCCTGTGTCCTGATGACTTGGTCCCTCAGCTACGACCTCCTTTCCCTTGATGGAGTGGCCTGATTTTGTCGATGTTTTGCCTGCAACCTCTTCCCCTTCTATTACCAGCATAAGGTTTCCCTGGTCAGGTATACTGTTGGATGCCCCCTCAACTGTTGGAGGGGCTTGCTATGTCAAATCACTAGAGAATGTTGTAGATAGCACTGATTGGTCTACTAATTGTCCCTTAGATTTTACTCTCCGTGCACTTAATCTCACAGCTGCGCGAGAGGATCCTTCTGATTCAGCTTTCGCTATAATTTGCTAGATATAAGTCTTTCTTCCCAAGTCTGGTCCTCCCCTCTTTGGGGCTCTCCCTCTACCCCTCTTATTTGGTTCTTTGTTCATACAAATGTTGATATGACAGAAGGTATAGGTATCAACCTACAACGCTCTAGTCTTGAAGTAAGGTGTGAAAGGACCATTCCTTCCCCAAGACAAAAAGAGCTTACAAAAAGAGATACTGAAAAAACAAGAATCTAGGGTTTAGGGCCTAGAGCAGGGTGTCAAAGGACTCCCCCCTCCCTAGGACAAGAACCAGGAACAAACACACACCTCCGAGAAGACCTACTACTTCCAGATCTGAAGCAGGGCATCAAAAGACTCCTCCCTCCCCAAGGTAAAAGCTAGGGTTTCCAGAAATTAAAACACACAAGGATTTGAAAGAAATAAATCTAACTCAAGGCCTGGAGTAGGTCGTCAAAAGAATTCTCCCTCCTCAGGACAAGAGGTTGGCCCAATAAAAATAAGAAATTAAAAAAAACAAGCAGAAAGAACACCTACGCTCAAGACCTGGAGCAGAGTGAGAAAACTCGTTCTCTCCCCAGGTTGAGAGATTGACCCTCTGGTTGGTCTGGATCGTATCTTGCACCTTGTTAATCTCCTTGAAAATGGCGCCAAAATGTTGGGGTCTAGGTATGAACAATCTATTCACCCTTTTTCCTACATTAATTTATCAATCCGGGTGCATATCCCTTCAAGGCAACGCGCAAGGTATATGTAGGGGCGAGAGTACCATCCGTTTTGACCAAGGGCTTGTGATTAATATTCAAAACATCGCTGTAAAACTAAACTAGCTACAAAACTCAAGACAAGCAATTACAAGAATTAACAAGCTATAACAACAACTAGGAAATACTAAACAACACATATAGAAATACGCAGCACCTGATCAGGAGAGCTGGCCTAGCTCTCTGATCAGGGCTGCATTAGTCACAGCGAATATTGGAACAACAAAAGAGATGATATTTTATTAATCTGTAAAGGGCTATTACAATATCGATGGGGAGTCCCCCAATTATAGGAATAACTTGTCTTTTTTACACAATGAGGGAGAACAACATCTTTCCCCAAAACCTAGTAACTATATACCCAGAAATGTACATTAGTTTGGAACGACACCAACACCGGATAGACAAGATCAAAGAGTGGTCCAGGAATGGTTCGGGGATCTACGACTCTAGCTACACGGCTTCCTGGTCGTTGCTATGAATTGTGGATCTACTGCGGGACGCTGCGAGATTGGTATCTGTTCTTCAGAAGTTGTGGTCAAACATATGTTTTAGTGCTCTGAATAGGCAAAACTCTGTGACTTTACTTCATTAATAAAATATTCCAATAGACAGAAAAGGGTTGATTACCTTGCAGATTTAGCATAGTAAACATAGGTGAATAAATGCAAAAAGGTCAGAAAGGGTGATGGAAATGCAACAAAAGGTGCCCAACAACAGGTTGGAGAAATGCCCTACAGTGAATTGAGTAAAATTTCCTTGACTATCACTAAGGCTGAGAAACTATTAGAAAACATTTCCACCAGGGTAAAATAAGAAAATTCCAACTCTATAGCCCTCCACTTGCATATTGAAAGCTTCAAATAATTAATTATCAAATTAGGAGGTAACCCAGATGATAAGGCTACTATGGAAGCCATCATTCATAGATCACAAGTTGAAATCTAAGAGTTGAGGCACAAGCTGAAAATGCATACATCTAAACATATACAATCCAAAGAGTTGATCGAGGTAGAGAGTGAAAACTATTTCTTTTCCTAGGAGCTAATAGATAGAAACAATGAGGTAATGGTCCTCAAACAACAGGTAGAAGAACTCCAACAACGGATAGATTGCCACATTTGTGCAGTAATTGTGCCAAAAAACTCACAAAATCCCACTAAACAAATAACAAAGGCTATAACTGAATTGCAACTGTTAGAGGGCAAGCTAAAAATATTCGAATTGATTTGGAAAGATACAACAATGCACTCACATAAAAGGAGAAGAAACTTGAGGAAACTAGGAAAAATGTGGAGCAAATTAACAAAATCTTGGAGACTGCAAATGAGGAAATCAAAGAATTGAAAAATAAGTTGAAAGTTAATATGTCTCTTATCCAAGCTAGGCATATAATTTGGGATGAAATTATTTCTTAACTAAAGAACATCTGAGAACATATGACCCTAGTTGCAGAGAACAAAATTGCAATCAAGGAGATTGAGTTCTTTCTCCTTTGAGCCAAAGACGAAGATGATAAGAATGCCAGGACAATAGAGAAATTTATCAGGTACCTTAATGAAATATCAACTAATGAGTTGAGGGAAATGGACATCATTGATAGTTAGGGACTATTGTTGAAGTCTCTAATATGACTCAGAAAGAGACAACTAGAGCCATAGCTAAAGAGTATTTGGGTGATTTATTGAAAATTATGGTTGCATTTGACATGAGTTTTGATAAGAGGATTAGAGCAAGGTTACCCAGTTGCTGGGATTTACAAGGGAACTTACTTTCATGGGAATAGTATCAACGACTGCTAGTAGAAGTCAAGAGTAAGGGTGATTCTTCTCATGAAAAGACTTCTACCATCAAAGGAAGGACCATAGTCAAATTTTTGTAGAAGGATTTTCATCTACTCTGGTTGGTGATGACTTTGTTTACTAACAGGCCAAATTTCACTGAGCTCAGCAATTTGAAGATAGCCTATCAGAATTTCGTCCATACTCATGTACCTAATATAACAATATATAAAATATGTGACCAATTCATTAACCCACCAGAAGTTCGAATTATAAAGCCGAGGTCTCTCCCAGTGGAACCAGTTGGCCATCAATGAGGATATTTTGATATTCTAATCATGAAAAGCCATGTCATTTTTAATTTTTCGTAAATATTTTGTTTCAAGAATAGGATCAAGACTGTTATGTGATAATTAGGAAAGTTGTGCCAATAACACGCTTGAGTTCTCGCATGGTTAGGTAGTTATGACATTTTCAAGAAGGAATATTTTGTAAATGGTCGTCATTTTTTAGACTCTATAAAAGAGTGCGAGGGACTCATTAGAAAAGGTTATGAATTTTCTATTCCAGAGGTGGCTTTAACTGATAAGTTTTGCAAGTGTCTGAAGAACTATGCAATGTATGCTCTTTTTTGAAGACTAATAAAGAAGTTTTGGTGATTCGAAATGTTGAAATGTGTAGTATGTAATCCTCTCTTTGTTTATTTATTCATATGTGTTTCTTTCCTGTAGGAAGGTGTGTAATTGTAGCTGATGGGCATAATCCCAAAGTTGTGGATTCATCTACGTCATGTTTTGATAAATGGTTCTTGTGATGTTTAAGATAAAATTTCCTTAAAATGCACTCCATGTTTTCTAAATTGCATTTTCTTTATTTGTTCCATGTTTCTGTTGAAATTTAATGCATAGGATTTTGATATCATCCCCGTGCATTGGTTTTCTTCTTTATGTTCTACTTCTCACTTATACTGAAACAACCAATAGAGCTACAATTTTTGTATGTGGGCCACCAGAATTGAATGTTAATTCTTCTAAAGAGGGTACTCGATATGTGAGTGTCTATTGAATCTGCCTTTGGATAAGATATCTGAACTAGCTTTAAATCATAATATGTTTATATTTTTTAATACCACCAATATATCTTTCAAAAACTTTAAGATGTCCTAGGTATAGATCACTTTCTCAACCTAGAGGTTGTCTCTAGGAAACCACAACATCTCCTACCATCGTTGTCAGGGAATGAATCATAATACTTTTCCCTGGGTACGAAATTTGTACATTCCTTAAATTTTCAGGTGAGCAAAGGAAGTGTGGGTTAATATCCCTCACCTTGGTGACTCTAGTGTAAAAATTTCAGTCAACCATCCTGGATTTTAGAAAGCCTCACACTCATTCAGATACCTTTCAGTAAAAAAAACGCTCTTGTTTTCGACCCTGAGAGAATTATTTCCAAAAGGATCTAGAGAGAAGGAGTCCCAAATACACTAGAATCAGTGACTGTTAACTTATAAATCTCACATTCTAGCTCTCAAAAATATGAAATAGCCTCCCTGATTTCTTAGTCAGGAAGTTAGACTCCTCAAAAGGCCTGTTTCCCCCATCTAGTTTCTATTTTCTAGATCTGAAAACTGAAGAAGTTTTTACCATTATTGATCCTTTTACTTCTCGCCTTTTTCCCCGAGGGTGAAGAGGTTAAGTATATTTGCATCCCAACTACCCCTCAATCCAATATAACTCCTCGAACACTTGTTAAAACAAATATTGTCCAACCAACTCCTTTAGTAAATTTTCTTCAACCCCCCATACAAAACATGGTTGTCCTTGGTTTTCTTCTCAATAGATATGCCCCTTTGAACCTCGAGCAACCTATGAATGCCATGCCCTAATATTACCTTAAGATCCTTCCTAGGTTTATTGCAGAAGAAAATATCATTGCTAAGAAACTCACTGATACCTTTTGTGCCTTTGTAGAGAATTTAAATGTCGAACATCTAGATGTGGTATTGAGATTATGTTTTTAATCCTATGATGGGGAAGCCAGGAAATGATTTAGGAATTTTCCTAACAACTCAATCACCACTTGGGAAGAGATGGAAAATTTGGTTAGACATAAGAGGGGTGAGAAGAAGGACCATGGATACTTCTTTATTGAATTTATTGTTATAAAGAAAAGACCAAATGAAAATGTTACTTAGTTTGTAAATAGATTTATCAAATTGTATAACAGTTTTCCAACTGAAATAAAATCTCCCCGGGAAGCATCTAGAGTGGTTTTTGTTGGAGCCCTTGAAGCATATTTTAGATTTACATTGAGAGAGAGAAAATACCCCACACTAGATCAGATTTAGATTATTGCCTTGGAGGTAGAAGTGAATCTTTCATCAACTAGGGAATTGAAAGGAAAAGTAGAACATAGTGAAAGGAGAAAGGGAAAGGAAAGGGTTGATTCCTTTGGTCCAGTTAAGGAGGCCCATGATCAAAAGCTAGATGAGATGAATAAACTTATTATAAACCTCACAAAGAAGTTGATGAAGCTGGAACTGGAGAATAAAAACCCTCCTTCACAAATACCACAAGGTCCTAATCGAAATTTTAATCCTCAGTATAGGAGACCTCCATTGCAACTCTTACAAAGAGAGAGAAGGGACCAGTAGGAAAAAATAAAACCCCCCTATATATAGAGGATGACTGAGAGGAAGGCATAATAGAAACTCTTGATACTAAGCAAGATCATTTCTCAACTTTTTCTGAAGAGGAGTATGAGACAAAATAACAAAGAGAGTTACATGAGTTTCCAAATGTACCCTTAAATGACGAACAAATTTATGCCTATTGTAAACAATTTTTTGATTTATGCAGGCCCAATTACATAGGAGGTATGACTTGAGATCTAGAAAAAGGTCTCGGATACTAGACCAGAATGATGAATCTACATAGCCTACCATACTTAAGCAAAGTAATGAGGGGAAAAAGATCAATGGTCATGGTCAAACCACCAAGGGAGAAACCTCGTACCCTAGTAGTTCTAAGACAGAATCGATAAAGATGGGGAAGATGCCAACGCAAATGAAAACAACACCTCAAGAAAATAACGATGTTGTTGAGACAATGAAGGAAGATAAAAGTAGACATAAATGTCTCTACTTTTATATTACAAAAAGAATTGGAGAAGGTAAAGATATTTGTTCACCTAATCGAATTGTTGAAACAAATTGCTTATAAAAGATAGATTTATGACTTTATGGAGGTGCCTCGGTTAACACTAACTCAAGGAAATTTGAATCTGCAAGAATAAAGTTTAATGGTGATGTTCGACCCACATTTAGAAGAACAAGATCCCTCCACACCTACGTGTTATATTATTTTAGTGGTACCTAGTTTAATTTTTCATAATTGCATGCTTGATTCAAGGGATTTTCGTAATTTAATTCCACTATCTATAATGGACCAATAAAGCTTACATATAACAAAACCATACAAGTATTTATATTCCTTTTACTCTATAAGAGTAAAATGCCTGGGCATGATTAAAGATCTAGTGTTCAATTTGGCCCAAATCCCAACGAAGAGTGTCGTAACAGAAATTGTAGTTTTTGATATCGCTCCAAGATTTGGTATTCTCCTTTCCTGGTCTTGGGGAATGAAACTTCGAGGATCTATCAAGCTTTATTTGACATATGCTACTATCCCATTGTTTGGTGGAGAAGAGTGTAGGTTATATAGGGAGTCCATATTTGTGAAAATTGTGACCAAAGATGATTTTTTAAATAATTCTCCAGTATAGGATCAAGAAAGAGATTTTTCTTTCTTTTTATTGGAAGTAGAAGACCAAATTATGGAATACACATGGGTAGAGTATCTTGCTCATATGGATAAGTAAGGAGTAAAATATTATAATATATGGAAAATGTATTTTGATGGTGCTTATTCTAAGGAAGGAAATGGGGCTAGTGTGCTATTAGTATTCTCATAGGGTAACCTTATACCTCTCTCATTCAAACTAGAGTTTGATGCTACAAATAATGTAGCCAAATATGAGGCATTGGTGTTGGGGCTACAAGCTTCTAAAAATATGAATATTGAATGCCTGACAATGTTCAAAGATTCTGAGTTGATCATGAAACAAATTAGGAACCAGTGTCAAACCAAGCATCCAAGGTTGAAGTCCTACAAAAATGAGGTATGGGACCTGATAAAAAAACCCTTCTGGCATTTAATATCCAGTTTCTGCCCAAAGAACATAATAGAATGGTTGACTTAGTAGTTGTAGCAAGTACCTTTAAAGCACCACAAAACCCTTTTCTCAGGTATGAAGTGGAGCTCAGGTACAAATCCTCAGTACCAGATAATGTGAAATATTGGTAGGTTTTTGAGGATACAGATAAGATCAAACATTTTATGGAGGTGATTGGAGAATTTTCCAATTCGGTGATTTACTAGGGGGGTGAATATGCAAAGGAGGAACCAAAGGTATCTTAGGAAGAATCGTTTGTTGGGAAGAAAATTTTATAGTTGAAGGGAAACACAATTCCTAGAGGATTGGTTCCACTAGAAAGATTGTTTAATGCAAACCATGTAGCAGTCAAACCAACTAAAAAAGAGCAAGAATAAGATGTAAAAGATTGTAACAATGTTAAAGAGAAATGGACAAAATTTGTTAAATTAACTAAAGGGATCTCAAAGGAATATAAACAAATATACCTTGATCTCTTTAAAAAATATATTGATATTTTTTGTTGGTCCTATGATGATCTAAAAACTTTTGATCCTAGTATCATTCAACATAAAATTCCCTTGAAGATTGGAATGAAGCCCCACAAATAGAAGCTCAGGCAAATAAATCCCTTACTACTCCCATTAATTGAAAGGAAGTTATGAGGTTAACCTAGGCTAGAATCATTGTGCCTCTATGATACTTAGATTGGGTGGCTAATTTAGTCACTGACAAGAAGAAAAACATAGACATCCAATTATGAGTGGATTTGAGAAACCTAAATAGGGATTCTATTAAGGATAATTATCCTCTGCCCAAGATGGATTAAATTTTGTAAAATGTGGTGAGATCACCCCAGTTTTCTATGATTGATGGGTTCTCTAGATATAATCAATTTTTTGTGCTCCATGGGGATCAAAAGAAAACAACTTTTACCACTCCTTGGGGAACATTTATGTATTCCAGGGTGCCCTTTGGTCTCATTAACATTGTAGCCACTTTTCAAAGGGAAATGGATATAGTGTTTATTGAAGAGAAAGACAATGTTTTGGTAATTTATCTAGATAACATAACTATCTTCTTGAAATATGATGAGGAACATGTCTAACATGTATAGCATAACTTTGAAAAGTGCAAGAAGTTTGGCTTGTCTCTAAATCCAAAGAAATCACAATTTTCTCTAAGCAAAGGAAAGATATTGGGACACATAGTAGCAAAAGAAGGAGTAAAGATTGACCCCAAAAGGGTAGAAGCAATCAATAATATTCCCCTTCAAAGGAATAAAAAGGAGATACAAGTTTTCTTAGACAAAATAAATTTCTTAAGGAGGTTTGTGCCTAACTATGTTGAGATTGTAAGAGAGATTACATATATGCTAAAGAAAGACAAGGAAGTCAAGTGGACTACTGAAGCTAGAGAATCATTCTCTAGGATCAAGAAGGCCTTTGCAGAAGCCCCAATTTTGGCTAGCCTTGATTATCAAAGTTTGTTCCTCATATTTTCTTTTCCATCCCCTAACACTATGGCAATTGTTTTGTTGCATAAAAATGATGAAGAGAAGGAATAGTCAATTGCATTTTTTAGTCAAGTATTGAGGGACGCAAAATTGAAATATGACATTTTGGAAAAACAGGCTTACACTCTGGTCAAGGCCCTGAAAGCTTTCCGAACCTATATTTTTCAATCCAAGATAATCGCTTATGTTCCCTCTACTGTTGTTAAGGACATCCTCACACAGGGAGATAGAGAAGGTGTTGACGGTGTTGGACTCGCCAACATTCAGGGGACCTCCCTGGTATGAAGTCCTAATCAGACCTCACACCATTTGGTGTAGGAGTCCCATCCAATATAATAGTCTGGTTTCCAAATACTTAAAGGTTTGCCTTAGATCTAGCTGTCATCATAAGAGAATAATTCAATGCTATCTTCGAAAAGCAAGGTGAGTGTGCAATGTAACTGTGTCTAGGTTCTTTACTGCAAAAGTGGGGAAGAGACATGTGAACCAAAAGGCTTATCTAACATCTAGCAGCATATTCCACATCGAATGCGACAATCGTTACAACCAATGAATGAGAAAGATCTGTCTACCATCTAGCAGAGTAGTCGACAACAAATGTGATAGTAGTTATAATCGATAAGTAAGGAAAGGTCTATCTAGTATCTTACGAAATAGTCCACAAGGATGAGACAACAGTAACAACCATTACAACACATTCCCAACAAGATAAGCACTAAAACAACCGAAATAGTTCAACTATCTTAGTACATGTGAAAACAAACATGAAATACAAATGCTCACAGAATAGTCTTACAAACATCCATAAGTCATGCATGGAAACATGCTGGCCTGAAAAGGATTTTGTAATTAAGAAAAAGTTCCAAGAAACATATTTACATTATACATCACTAGCCCCAGTAGTGGGACATTGGAGCCACTCCTTGCTCCTCAAAGAACTGACCGAACTCTTTATGTTTTGCGAGAGGAGCCAAGGTGAAAATTATTTTGCTCATACAATGAGGGAGTATATATAACTAAAGGGTGATGCTTGAACCTTGTGACTCTTTGACTTCCCTCATGGATGTTCAACTTCCTATGATTTTTCAACTGACATGACTCTCTGTATTCATGTGTGTCCATTGGACTTCCATTTTACAATACATTTGATTTAGAATATAGATGGACCATAATAGTGATGTGGAATTTGACAACTCATGACATGACTTGACATGACACTGTTGACATGGACTAGCTTGTTGATGTGGCAATGTCAAGCCGATGTTGTTGGTGAGTGATATATGTATTCTTGGATATGATTTCCCTTCTCCTTCGCATAGCTTGATGATGTGTGATCTTCAATGATCTTTGGTCTTGAGAAGTGGTTGCATACATGTGTTCCTTTTTCTTTTTATTGATAGGTTCCTTTGTCCATCCAAATGCAAGTGAGTCTTCAAGCATGTATCTTCCTTCTTCTCCTTCTTCATCTTCTCACCATGATCTGACAGTGTACCTGTTCCTGCAATTCACTCATGAAGGGATGACATCAATCCAAAAACTCCGTAGTCTAATATGATGCATTTTTATCCATGGACTAGGCCCGAGATAGGTGATAGGCTGGGAAAGACGGCCCAGTAACTGTGTATTGCATTTTTGCAGGTGATAAGGAGAGAGATTGGTCACTGAGACTGTGCAGAGCACAACACGGGATTGACAGAGGAAATTCTAAGCACAATCCTAAGTGAGGGGAAAAATTGCATCAGGACCATTAGGAGACAAGATTTTGTAGTTGAGATAGTTAGTGGCCAATGTGGGATGGGGCCTTGGAGACATATTTCTGTAGTTTTAAGAGGCAAGGACAACCGGGCAACAAAGAGACCTAGAGGATAGATCTTGATGAGCCCAAAAAATGGGTAACTTATTGGGCTCATTTTGTCTACTGTTCTTCATCAATCCACCATTTTTCATAGTTTATGCATGTTTTTTGAGTATGTTTATGTTATTTGAATGAATGAGTGTGGTCACTTTACCAGGAAGGCTAATACGTGGTTATTTCAGGTTTTTCGGACAAATTTTTGAACAAGGCCAAGCAATTATGAGCCAGATGATAGCCAAGCATGAAGGAACAAGGGTGAGGATTCGTAGGAAGGGTGTCTCTTGCATTAAATGGCCCTTCCTCGAAATCTCCACCCTCAACTCGGAGCTCAGCAGGCCACCAAAACGAATCCTAAAGGCAGCCGAGCAGCTTTGTGAAAAGTGACTATTTACTGGCAGTTTGAATAGCCGAGCCCCTTGAGTTAAGGAGGGCTGCTGAGGACCCTCATAGTGCATAAATAGGAAGGCTTTCAGCCTTCGTAGGTTACTTTTTTGAACTGTTAGGTTTTGCACTATAGTGCTGTCATTTTCTCAGCTCATTTTCGTAGCTACTGCTGTATAACTTTCTTGTGACATGGTTATTTTTGAGTAATGAAAAGCAGCTTTATTTGGCATCAGTTATGAGTTTTTCTTAGGAGCCTACAACTCTTGGGGTTGGGCCCAACCCAAGTTCCAAGGCTTCCTTTGTGTACTGTTATTTATTTGTTTTCATGTCTTTGCAAAATAATTTCTGTTAAGTAGATTAAAATCTTGTTGGTTACCTAGGTCATTGTTGATGATTAGAAAGGCTTTTTATGTTCAGATTGAGTTGATAGGTTAATCACAGGGAAGATCTTCAGAAAAATGCCATCAAGCACCTCTGATCTCACCTCTCCCTCAGTGGGATCATGAGCTGAGACCAAGGTGTCCTTGCAGCTACCAAAAACACTGTCTTTGCTTCATCATGCAATTATTAGTGTAGGTTCTCATTTGCAGAAGTTGATACCAATTGTGGTTACGCATTCATGATCATGATTGCTTAGTTTTCATAGCTATTTCATGTGATTTCATTGCAAATAAACTTCTGTTCATTTCCTCATCCGAGAGACCAATGGGGACATGAAAATGAAAAACATAAGTCCCTCAGCCTTACCTCACTTCCATGGATTGACTACTGAAGACCCTGATACCTTCCTATTTGAGTTTTTTGTCCTTTGTCAAACTTATGACTATGCTGAGTATGAGAAACAGTTGAAACTCTTTCCTTCTACCCTTAAGGACACAACACTACGCTAGTTCATGGGATTACCTGGAAACAGTATCACCACTTGGGCTCAGATGCAGCAAGCCTTTAACAAAAAATACCGGGACTACTGTAGGTCCAAGGAAACAAATTGAGAAATCTTCTGGATGACCATGGGAAATGATGAGTCTTTAGAAGACTACGAGGAGAGGTTCCAACTTAGTTATAAAAGGGCCAGGTGCACACTTGACCCTGAATCTCTGAAGCTAGTTCTGCTCCGAGGAGTCCCTAAAGACCTTCTAGATACTCTTCATTTGCTAGCTAGAGGAGACATCTACCAACTACCTTATGAGGACACAAAGACAGTGTTTAGAAACCATTCTAGGGTAGCCCGGAAAAGAGGTAGGGGGAATCCGCTTTCAGTTAGTGTCGCCTTCTCCAAGCATGAGTTTGCTAATCAGATGGAAGACCTCAAAAGTGAGATGAGATAGGTCATTGCCATGCAACTTGATACTTTCTGAATCCAACAAAAGAAAGAGGAAGCTTAGAGGGCTTTGGCCATTTTCTGTCCCAGATGTACAAGGAAGCACCCTAAGAATGAGTGTCCATTGCACTCAGTAGAGGTATGTTTCGTTTGTGAGGAAGACCACCACACAAACCAATGCCCAACCTTACCTGGATTTAAAGCCATGTACCAAGGGACTGAGGCAACCACTGAACCTTTCTACTTCCTCAACCAAAGGAGACCGCATGGGCCCAGGCCTTACCAACAGGGGATGCAAGCGATATCCCAATCTTATTATAGCCCCAACCAATCTATTCACATACCTTCTTGGGCCCCCCATGCTCATCCTTCCTGGTTTGCACCTCCTCCGTGGTCTTATCCATCTCAATACCATATTCAACCTACTGCTCATTCGTTTCACTCACATGTCCAGCCACAACCTCAGTGGAATGCACCTCAACCAGGGTGGAGGCCCCAATACAACTCTCCTCCTACCATTCTACCTACACCACCGGCTCAACCACAACCATTACCTCCTGCTCCTCCAAGACAACTCCAGATTCCTGCTCAACTGAACCCGAACCCCAACAATAGACAGGCCCAGTAGGTATACACTAGGGAGACAACATGCCCTACCTATGCTATGGAGATCTAGGAGATCAACCTGCGATCTGGGAAGGTCCTTCCAGATCACCAACCTCCTCCCCTAGAGGACGAGGAAGAGAAACAGGAAAGTGAATCCAAAGTTATTCCACCCTTTCCTGAGAAGCTAACAGTAACCATGCAACCAAACCCAGAGGAGGGTGAACTTATGGGAGAACTTAAACAGTTGTGTGTGAAAATACCACTTCTCCAGGCCATAAAAGATGTACCAATATACAACAAATTGATTAAGGAGAAGTGTTTCAGGCACCCAGGTAGGCGAAAGAGAGATGCCTCGACTATCAATGTCATAGGAAAATTGTCCGATCTAATGTTGGGGCAAGTAATCTGTCCAAATTATTTGGACCCTGGGAGTCCTGTAGTTGATGTCCACATCAATGGCACCATAATCCCCCATACCTTGATCGATCTAGGGGCTGCCATTAATGTGATGACCAGGGACACTATGCTTAAACTCAACCTTCAGAGTTCCTTAAGGAAGACCTCGACAGTACTGCAGTTAGCAGACCGCTCCACCGTGACTCCTGAAGGGATTGTGGAAGATGTCCTGGTCTCTATTGACTCTTGGGAGTACCCTGCAGACTTCTTGGTCCTTCAGCCAAAGGCAAAGCTCACTGGATACCCCCTCATTTTGGGAAGGCCTTGGTTAGCTACTACGGATGCTTACATCAGTTGTCATGGGCCTATGTCCAAACAACTAGTCCTATACCCTCCTGCCCAACCTCTGCTAGAACATGACTTACCACTCTGGTTGGAAGAGGGAGATGAGGATGAGGTCTACTCTGCACCATTGTGCACAGTAGAAACCACCAGGGGAGGCCCTCAAACCGAGGATGACTTGATTGAGAATTTGATTCAAAATCCACCTCCCAGTGCACTGTCCTTAGAGGAGTTGGTGGAAGGTACCCAAGCCAACGCTTTAGTGGACCTCTGTGTGACTGATCCGACCTCTCCCAAGGTTAAGAATGTGGAATTTGGCCTCAAAAGAACCTTAAAGATCAGCTCCTCCCTATCTCCCTCCCAGGAGAAGGAGTTGTGTAGCTTACTGAACAATCATCTGGATGCTTTCGCTTGGAGCTATAAGGAGATGAAAGGAGTCCACCCTTCAGTCTGTACCCATCACATTTACATTAAAGAAGATTGTAAACCAGTCAGGCAGCCTTAGAGGAGAATGAATCTAGCCCTTAAAGACATGGTCAAAGAAGAATTGCAAAAATTGTTGGATGCAGAATTCATCTACCCCATCTCCAACAGTGAGTGGGTCTCACCTCTATTGCTCGTGCCCAAGAAAAACGAGAAGTGGAGAATCTGTGTAGATTACCGAGAACTTAACAAAGCCACCAAGAAAGACCATTTCCCTTTGCATTTCATAGATCAAGTGTTGGATGGACTGGCAGGGAAGAAGTTCTTCTCTTTGCTAGATGGGTTCAGTGGGTATAATCAGATCCAAATCAGTCCGGAGGACCAAGATAAGACCACCTTCATTTGTCCATGGGGTACCTTTTCCTACCGAGTCCTTCCATTTGGGCTATGCAACGCTCCTGCTACTTTCCAGAGAGCAGTATTGAGGATATTTTCTGAGTTGGTCCATGATCCGGTAGAAATCTTTATGGATGACTTTACTCCTTATGGGTCCAACTTCCAAGAATCATTGACTAACCTGGGAAAAGTTTTAACCAAGTGTATTGAGATGAACCTGTCCCTCAGTCCCGAAAAATGCGAATTCCTGATGACTGAAGGGACTGTGCTAGGTCATACAATTTCTCAGCAAGGATTACAGGTGGATCCTAACAAGATTGCTATCATCCAGAAGGTCCCACCTCCTCAAAAGGTAAGAGATGTTCAGAGTTTCCTAGGCTTAGAAGGATATTATAGAAGATTCATTAAAGATTTCAGTAAGCTAGCCTCGCCATTGTTTGGCCTCTTAGGGAAAGATATTGAGTTTAAATGGATTGACAACTGTCAAGGGGCTCTGGATGAGTTGAAAGATAAGCTGGTGTCCAACCTGATCTTGAGAGGTCCAAACCGGGCCCTACCTTTTCACATCCACACTGATGCTTCGAACAAAGCCATAGGGGAAACCTTGGGACAAGTGGAGGAGAAACTACCATATGCCATATACTTCGTTAGCAAAAACCTGTCCAAGGCAGAGATGAACTATACTGTAACCGAGAAAGAGTTCCTGGCTGTAGTCCATTCCCTAAACAAGTTCAGACACTACATCACTGGTTATCAAACATTCATACACACTAATCATGCTGTGATTAGATATTTAATGAATAATCCTGATGTAAATGCTCGTATCATTAGATGGTTACTTTTATTGCAGCAATTTGATTTGACCAATTTTGACAAGCCATGTAAGGAAAATGTTGTTGCTGACTTCTTGTCTAGATTGGATTTGCCTGTAGGTGAAGAAGGGACAGTGGATGACTAGATGCCAGATGAACACCTGTTTGCTATATCAGTACTCTCTCCATGGTTTTCTGATATAGCAAATTACTTGGTCTCAGCACAGTTCCCTCCGCATCTATCCTCAAAGGAGAAGAGCAGAATTGTGAGGAAGAGTGCCCCGTTCACTTGGATCGGGGGCAATCTGTTCAAACTTGGCCCATATTAGATCTTGAGGCGTTGTGTTAGGGAGGAGGATGTTTCCGTTATCCTCCTAACCTGTCATGATGGGCCTTGTGGAGGCCACTTTGCAGCAAAAAGGACTGCCTTTAGAATTCTACAGACAGGCTACTATTGGCCTACTCTTCATTAAGATGTTAGAAGATACATCAGCCAGTGTGACCGATGTCAGAGGATGGGGAAACCGACTCCAAGGGATGAAATGCCTTTCCAACCTCAAGTGACCTTTGAGCCATTTGAGAAGTGGGGCATGGATTTTGTGCGTCCTATTAACCCTCCTTCAAAGCAAAGGTCTTACACTATTGTGTGCACCGACTACCTGACAAAGTGGCAAAAACAAAGGCAATCAAAGCAGCAACAGAAAAAAGGTGGCTGAGTTTTTAAGGGAAAATATCTTCTACAAGTTTGGCTACCCAAGAGAGTTAGTCACCAATCAAGGAAGCTAGTTCACCTCTAACTTGATTGAAGACCTACTCGCTCATCACAAGATCAAGCATAGAACTTCCACCCCATATCATCCACAAGCAAATGGGCAGGTGGAAGTGATCCGGATTTAAATAGGAACGCAACAAATTACAGAGATAACCATATACACAAAGATGCAGTGGAAATAATACTTCATTTCATTAATGGAAAATACTGAAATATGCTTACAACCAGAAATGGAAATAAATCAGCTAGGGCGATGGTAGCTTATCTCTGAGAAGAGATGTGGTGGATACATGCCTCTGAACTGTGTTACAATGAGGTTCGAAGGCCTATTTATTGTTGAGAAACAATGGAAAACCCTTCACATCCCGAAACTTAACCCTAGAAGATGAAACGCCAAATTGTGGGCCCTGTTTGGGTAAATTGGTACATCAATTTCCCGGGGTCGTAACTTTGGCATACGATCTCCGTTTGACGCGTACGATAGCTCGTTAGAAAGATCTATCCGAGTACTACCACTTTGGGAGGCAACATTAGTCCATGGACCCATGTTGCCCCAGATTCCCAAAAAACATCGTTTAGGGCCTCAAAACGTCTCCGGAAGTTTAGGACCCGAAAAACTGCTAAAAATAGTAAACTATGCTACAATTTAGGAAACTAAAAAAGCTGAAAGAGACAATTGTGGGGGTCCAAATGGGATAGGTGGGTGGCCACCAACATCCACCTGGATCATTCCTCTCCCCTTAGGAATCAATGGTCCCCATTGCGTTGAGTTCCTCCCTGAGATGAGGAAGCTTCTGCTGAGTTGGGTCTCTGGTGAGCTGTTCTGCAATCTCTGCTGTGACCAGAAATGGTGGGAAGCATGGTCGGCGATGGTCCACACTGAACACTCAGTGCAAGCGAAGGAATGGAGGAATGCTATGCTTCAAAGCATTGTTTCCCGTAGCCTTGGTACTGGTGTAAGGACCATGTCGGAGTGGTCGGTGCTTCTGATGGGCTCTTGTAAGGCATTCTTTCTGCAGATGTAACCAAACTTTGTTACCCACCTGAAACTTATGTGGTACCCCTGTGGGTGAGGAGAAGTTGTTCCTGTGTTCTGTCATGACCGTATTCCTTTGCTGTTGCTGCTGCGTGGAGGAACCCTTTGCAGGGGTCATGGATGTAGCAACGATCTTCCCCTTACTTTGGGAGTGAACCAGACATATGAATTTCCTAGTCTGGGAGATGACCTTGCTGCCTTTCTTAGTAGTGATCAAAGATCTGGGGGTAGGTGGGGCTACCTCTGGTATCCTGTATAATGAATTATTCAAAGAAATAATGACAGCACGAGGCCTAGACTCATACACAGCATGTCGCCTCCACAAGTATGGCTAGCCTAATAATACATCACAAACATCTAGAGGTGTAACATCACAGAATACCTCGTCTGTGAAGGGTTTGATGCTGTAGGGAAGGCGGCACTACTGGCGAACTTTCAGATCTCGTCCTTCGTGAAGCCACCCGATATTGTACGGCTGCGGGTGCGGTGTAGTCGGTAGGCTAAACCGCTTCACGACCTCTGCTGAAATGAGGTTCTTTTGGCTACCACTGTCGACAATGAATTGTAGCGGCGAACCCTTCACCCACATCTGTGAGTGGAAAAGACGCTCCCCCTCTTCTGGATCTACAGGGTCATTCTTTTGAATCTTGACAGTGGCAATAGTGGCACTGGGATCCGCATCAATGATCTGCTTCCCTTTGCCATTCCCCTTCTCAAGTTTTGGCTCAGGGTCGGAACATGCATCTGATTCGGAAGCCTTCAACTCGGCCACCAGCGACTGCTTGGTCCGACACTCACTTGTGTTATGAGTGGGACTCTTGTGGAACTCACATCACTTTCTTGTGTCCTTCTTCGGCTTCGTGGTATTGTCCTTTTCTTGCGGCTTCGATGGGTTGTCTTGGGTCACCCTGCCTTGGCTTTGTCCTTTGGGCTTCGGATTTGCAGATCCAAAGTCTCGCTTCTTCTGTTTGAACTTTTGTTCGATTTTGACAGTGTATCGGTATGCTGTGCCGAGTGAGGAGATGTTCAAGAACCCCATCTCTTCCTGGATGTATCTATGTAGGCAACCGCGGTATTTGAGTACCAGATGCAGCTCAGAATCTTTGATACCCAACTGTGTGCGAAGGGTATGAAAAATGTTTGTGAACTCCGGCACATCTTGGTCTCGTCCCTGCCGCAGTGTGGTCCATTTGATGTATTTGTCCTCATAGGTTCCGACAGGGTAGTACTGCTCCTTGATGGCATCTCAGAAGTCATTCCAAGTGGGTGCAGCTGATAATAGTGAACCTGTACTTTCATCCTTCTGCTTGCAGTAGGTTTCCCACCAGTCCTTGATGTGGGGGGCCGCTTTGAGAAGAGAAAAAACAATCTTTTCCCAATTTGAAAATTCATGAACAGAAAAATACCCATCTAGCAGATTTAACCATTTATCTATGGCATCTGCGTCTATTTGACCCTCGAAGATGGGGATTTCAAAATTAACTTGTACCTTGAAGGGTGTGGCATTTCCAGAGTCTCCGTTGGAAGCCGATGCGTCGCCTCTGGGTAGCCGCTGAAGGATCTGCACAAAGCTATCCATCATCGCGTTCCTTTGCCGTTCGAGCGCTTCTTCGAGCAAGATTTTGATAGGATCTCCTGCCCCCTCATCTTTCTTCTCATCCGCCATGGGAGGCCGCCGGGCTTTGCGAGGTTGGTCTTGCAAAGGTTCGACCAGTTCAAGCCCTAACTCCTTATATCTCGACCTCGTTGGGGACATGCAAAGAAAAACAGAGAAAAAGCAGATAGCTCTGATACCACTGATCCTGATTTAAACAGGAACGCAAAAAATTACAGAGATAACCATATACACAAAGATGTAGCGGAAATAATACTTCATTTCATTAATGGAAAATACTGAAATATGCTTACAACCAAAAATGGAAATAAACCAGCTAGGGTGATGGTAGCTTATCTCTGAGAAGAGATGTGGTGGCTACATGCCTCTGAACTGTGTTACAATGAGGCTCGAAGGTCTATTTATTGTTGAGAAACAATGGAAAACCCTTCACATCCCGAAACTTAACCCTAGAAGATGAAACGCCAAATTGTGGGCCCCGTTTGGGTAAATTGGTACATCAATTTCCCGAGGTCGTAACTTTGGCATACGATCTCCGTTTGACGCGTACGATAGCTCGTTAGAAAGATCTATCCGAGTACTACCACTTTGGGAGGCAACATTAGTCCATGGACCCACGTTGCCCCAGATTCCCCAAAAAAACATCGTTTAGGGCATCAAAACGGCTCCGGAAGTTCAGGACCCGAAAAACTGCTAAAAATAGTAAATTATGCTACAATTTAGGAAACTGAAAAAGCTAAAAGAGACAGTTGTGGGGGTCCAAATGGGATAGGTGGGTGGCCACCAACATCCACCTGGATCAGGAAGTCACTAATAGAGCATTGGAAGGGATTTTGGCTAAGGTGGTGAGTAGTAGCAGAAAGGATTGGGCAGATCGCCTGGTTGAGGCCACCTGGGCCTACAACACCACTTGGAAGACTACAACAGGTTTCACACCTTATGAGCTGGTCTAGGGAAAGAAAGCTTTGCTGTCCATAGAGTTCGAGTACAACACATTGTTGGCAGCTCAGCTGGACTTAGATCTCAGCCATGCTCAACGTGAAAGATTTACTATAGCTGAATGGATTAGATGAACACAGAATGCAGGCCCTCCTCCACTCAGAAGTAGTTCAACTCCAGAGGAAGATATGGCATGACCGACACCTTAATGAAAAGCAATTCCAGCCGGGAGATTGGGTGCTACAGTATGACCAGATGATTAGGACCATATACATTGGAAAAATGCAATGACAATGGTTCAGTCCTTATCAGGACCATTGATGAAGAAGCCATCCCCATGCTTGTCAATGGGCATTGATTGAAAATCTACAAGAAACCCCTTTCGAGGCAGGAGTTCATTGAAACTATTGAAAAATCAGTGCTAGTAGTAGAGCAGGGCTCTGCCTCTATTCCACCCACACCTCGATCATAAAAAAAAAAAAAAAAAAAAAAAAAAAAAAACAGGAACAAAAAGATCCTTGGGTGAAAACCTCTCTGAGGCACCTAGGGCAGACAGTGAGGGTGAAAACCTCATGGAGGTGCTCCAGCTGTCTCTCAAAAAATAAAGAAATGGAATAAAAAAAGATCCTTGGGTGAAAATCTCTTTGAGGCGCCCAGGGCAGATAGTGGGGGTGAAAACCTCAAGGAGGCGCCCTAGCTGTCTCTTTCTCAAAAAAAAAAAAAAAATGGGAAGAAAAAAGAAAAAAGAAACAGGCCTAATCTCTGTAAAATTATTGCATGTTGCAGGGAATACATTGCAGGTAAAGAAGGTCAGGGGTCCGTACCAGGCTACAGGACATCCTTACAGACACTCCCTCCATGGCCACTCGCCTTTCCCAGGATTTGATCATATTCGGGTCAAGATTCAACCTCTTACAGGAAGTTCTGGGCTTTCTACACGAAGTTTTGGGCTTTCTACAGGAAGTTCTGTATTTCTATAGGAAACATCCTGTAGAACCTTTGGGTGGGCCAAATTCGATTTTGGAAAGGGATTTGGAACTTGGAATCTGTTGGTTAGGCCTGTATCCACCCCTCTATTCCATCCATCACCGTATGTCACCCCTGTTGCACCCACCTGGTTATGTGTTCCTGCACAGTCATACAAGAAGCCCTGTTTTCTTCAGATGGACAATTTTTTTTTTCAAGTGACAAATCAAGCAGCAATGGCTCGCACACTTTACCTGTTCAAGCTCCATCTAGACTCTTCATTAGCGAATATAGCCCTGCTCATTTAGCCTGCATCCCAGGAGGAGAAGCAGCTATAGGACATCCTATAGGAATCCTATAGCAGCTGATCCCTCTGGAAGACATACTATAGAGCTAGGGGCAGTAGAAACAAACAAAAGGAAACATGTAAAAAGGCTCCTCCTAGACGTGAAGACATCCTCAACAGCTAAAACCAAACAGAACCTGTGCATGCAGCGTTGCCAACCGAAGGATCAGGTTCCAAAGCCATGCATACAACATCAAAAAATGAAAGAATGGGTTCTATCACCTGTGCACGAGGTAGCAGAAAGCAAAGCAGTCATTCCAAGTCCCGAAGTCTGCATAACACGTCCAGGGCCACGCAGCTAAGTGTCTAACCTCATTCGTCAAATTGCATAAACTATATTTCGAAAACTGAATGTTTGTGAAAATGGTTCGGATTGAACGAATTCGGTGGCCAGTTGATAGCCAGTCACATAACTTCGTTGGATCCGAACAAGCTCGGTTACATTTGAATTTGCCAACGAGATGTGCAGCCGACACGTGTGGAGTGTCCAATTGAGGAAAATTGGCGGGACTGGCAGTGGTGGCGGCGGTTAATGACAGAGGAGAGGTAATGGCAGTCAAGGACATGCAGAGGAATGATGGCCATGACGTTGGCTAACAGTTCGGCCCGACCACCTCACCCCCTCACCATGAATTGCGCTATAGTTCAAAAATTCTCAGCTGAAGACTCGCGTTAACCGCTGTTCATTTGCACTTGCAACCATTCTCGGCTGAAGGACATATCCTCTGCTTCCACAATCTATTAACCCCTCGTCCTCCACCGAGCTTTTCGACCTGTTTCAAAATTCTCCCGCGTACTAGGCTCGTTTAGAAGCGTAGTGACATCCTATAGAAGCCGGCAAGAGTTCTATAGGAAGAAGCTCTACAAGAAATACGACATAGCCTTCCGGAGCAGAGAAGCCTGGACTTTTCTTCGTCAAATTTGGAGTTCTAAGAGAGGTAGGCTCAAAAACACTCTTCCATGCATGGTATATTTCAAAAAAATGGTGAATTGAGCTGTCTTGAATTGGAGGGTTAGAGACAAGTCTACCTGTGAGTCGAAAATAACAGTTTACTTGTGTGTTGCACGAAATTTCTTCGTTGGTTCTGCGTCCAAATTCTCCTCCACAGTTCCTGTTAAGAAAATTCCTCCTGTAGAAAAGATAAAGCACTGTCAGGGCTAACCTGTGTATGAAGGATGTGAATTTTACATGGTTGTATGTATGCTGGGGATGAAAATTGAGCTCTGCACTCTGTCTGAGGAAACCTACTTCTTCCTTTTATACACGGACAATCGAGTTTTGGGCAGCAAAAGCATTAGAACCAGGGAATTGGTGCAAAGTAAAATATAAACACCTGAGAGATATTGTCTTGAAGTTCAAAGGAGGAAACCATAAAACAGCAGTCCCTCTCTGCTCAGAGCATAAAACAGAGCACTCTCACCATGCTAGGGGGGTTTATTAGGAAGGAACCCTCGGATTCCAGAAAATTGCGTGAACATCCCGAGGTGGTGAACCTCTTCACCCGTGCCAATTGGATGACCTTTTGTGACAGAATTCAGGGTCATGACGATGAGATAACGGAGGAGTTCTTAATGTCCCTGCAACCTAAATCAAAGACACTGGCCATTGTGAATTTCAGAGGGTTGACCCTAAATCTTACCCCACAACTCATTAGTCGAGTTACTGATCTACCACTGGGGATACACTGGAGCAAAGAGGAGAGGGCATTGGGCCAAAAAGCCAAAAAAGAATTCTTCCTACCAGAGGAACAGTTTCCAGAAGACAAGAACGGGGTCCAGAGAGCCAGCCTACATCATTTTTGAAGTGAAGTCAGTTTCCAGATCATGAAATACATTACCTGTGAGGGGCAGTTCAGTATTGTCTATGACTATCATTTTTGGTTGCTGAGTGAACTCAGACATGCGATGTATTTACCTCCATAATAGAAGTTAAGCATTCCCTATTTTCTTCTGCAATCATTAATTGAGTGTGGCATAAAATTGAAGGAAGGGACACCGGATCAGCTAGCCCATCATGGGCTCACGAAGCTTTTAGTGGAAGATGCCCTCCACACCTACACTGTCCCTCTCTCCTAGAAGATTTTCCGCAACGTGACCAAAGATGATGATATTCGAATTCTGGCCGAAGAACTCACCTCATCCAGCAGTGAAGAAAGGGAACACATTAAGGCAGGAGAGAAAGCTAGTGGTAGAGAAACATAGAACAAACCACCACAGGAAGAAAAAGACCAAGTTGCTGAGCCTAAAACTGTGGGAGGAACAATGGCACAAACACCCAGGGAGAAACGATTGCAGGGGAGAGCAGAGAGGACTGAAAAAGTCCAAACAAAGGAGGGTACAACCAAGGCACCCACACAGAAATTAAAAGGAAAGACACATCCAGCCAAGCAGACCGAAACAGTTGGAACAGTTTCCTCAGGAAGCATGAAAATAGTTTCTGTTAGCTACCTATATCAATAGGTTTCATATTTCATGATTGGCAATGAAAAGGTACAAATATGCTCTGCTTTGATGATGCAAAGATCACATATTTCCAAGAGAAGACAAGCTGTGCATATAGCTTGATATAGACTCAATTTTGATGGATGGTCCAACAGCCTAATCTGGATCATGCCATGTTTTAAATTTCCAGTTGTAGAATAGAGAAGGAAGTCTGTCCAAACTGTTTAATCTTGGCAGACAAGTAGCTCAGGTAGAGAAAGTAAGGCTCCCAACTGCTTAATCTGGGACCTTGGAAGCAATAAGGGTAGAATTAGATAGAAAATCAAAAGGAAAAAGCCAAAGAAAAGAAAAGGCAAATAAGGGTCTGCAAGTCTAAGTGCACCCTCCAAGAAGAAACAAAAAATGCTAGGCAAGTAGATGGGTAGGCAGATGGGGTTGCAGAAGTGTCATTCCTTACAATTGAAGGTGTGCTAACCTATTTCACAAAGCAAAATCAATGGATTGAGAAGTCCTTCTTCTCCATCAGGTTGCAGCAAGCAAAGAAGCATGTCTAACTTCCCAAATTTTCCCCTTTTTCATTCATAACTAATATCCCATCATCATTTGAGATTCATGGAAGAATTGGTGGTTTTATGGTGGTTCTTAGTCCTTTAAAAGCCACATTTCTTGTCTAAAACTCTTTTCATTTTGATCTACTCCCTAAGCTAAGTTATTTTCAAATAAACTTAGTATTATCTCCCCTCATCCACTCCTTTCATCCATATTAACCCCTAACTTTATTGTATAAACCCCCTATGTTACCCTTTCCCTAGTATTATAACACCATGGTGTATAAACCCCAAGCATTGTATAAATATCCCTCCCCTTGGCATTATAGCCATATGTTCTCTGTCAGGGATCAAAATGACATCTGGTCACTTTGATAAACCTAAGTCTACCCCCCCTCCCCTCTTCTGAATTCATTTGGCCCATTAAAACCTTTATTTGCTAAGCAAACCTTATGAAAACCCTTTTTTTTACCTATAACCCGCTGCATTTGCAATAAGCGCACAAAAACCCACCTTTTTGACTTATCCAAAGTATGGGCGCCGTATTATTTTTATATTAAAAGGGCATTGAAAAACCTTTACAAATCTGCCATATCCCAAGAGGTTTCCGCCAAGCACAGATCCCGAAAGAAATATTAAAATAATCCCGCCCCCTTCCGTATTGTCCGATCATCTCACTGATCCGTCAACCGTCGGATCGGACCCCTTTGATCCGACGGTCCTCATCCATATCGAACCGGCCCCGACGTCCGACAGATACCTTCCGATATCTGCCAGAGGGTGACGTCAGGCCTCCACCACGCGTCATCCCCACAGCTTATCGGAGGTACGCCTGACAATTACCCTTCTGTATCAAAAGCGGTGCGATGAGAAACCGCTAACTGTTTCCGGTTTCGGTCGATCCGCCTGGCCAACGTCATCACCACGTCAGACCCACGTCAGTGCCACCCCGCCGTCGCGTCAGCTCCTTCGTCCGCCCCCGCGCTGATATGTCTGCCACTTCATCATATCCGTGGACCAATCACAGCCTGCCACCTCACCCGGTGACGTCATGCTGACGTCATCCGACTTTGACCCCACCTGATAATGTCATGTTGACGTCATCCAAAAAACGCGCCAATATGCCAAAAGTCCATATTTTGGTCGATTTTTCGCATTTTTTTTACTTTTTGCCAAAGCATTGTTGCTTTCTCTGCATGATTTTTTACGTCCAAACTTGCACCACCTTGCTGAAATCAATTTGGAGGCCTCCGGCGCGCCATTTCTACATACATTCGTGACCGTTGCTTGCTGCTTACCAGGTATTTACCCTTATAAATCCTTCATGCGCATAATTTTTCTATGAATTCCGTCAAAAAGCTTAAAAGACGAAGAAACTTGCAAATTCGCCGGCAAAATCCCTGAGCCTAGTCCCCATTTACATCTGAAGGGTCGAAAATCATCAGCCGAGCCTTGTTTGCCTAAATTCCACCAAAGACTGCACTCTGTTCGCGCAATCGTGAAACAGTTACTCAAATTACACCTACTTGCTATAAAAGAAAGACTCAGACCAGACATTAGTCTTATCTCTACCTTAAAGCAGTATTTCAATTGCTGCAGCTGATCATTTATCCTTTATCCCTGAATAACTCACATTTCTCCGTCGAAGAAAACTCCTTTGTGTTGCTCTGCATAGCAACTCCATCCATAAT
Organism: Pinus tabuliformis; assembly: GCA_031772625.1. Classification (NCBI taxonomy): domain Eukaryota; kingdom Viridiplantae; phylum Streptophyta; class Pinopsida; order Pinales; family Pinaceae; genus Pinus; species Pinus tabuliformis. The sequence goes on along the minus strand of CM062804.1, from coordinate 1,443,581,672 downwards.
CCTAGGAGAAATCATGGATCCACCAGTAGCTCCTATAACGTTGAACGTTGCTCCATTGAATGCCCCTCAGAGACAATTGGAATGGCAGCCTCTGGCAGACATGGACTATCAGATTTCAGAGGAAATGCTGATGAGGACCAAGTTCCACATCCACCTGCTCAATGAATTGAAGGCCAAGCATGAGACTGGAACAGATGTGTTGGGCATATGGGAGTCTTTCCTCCCTATTTTCAAGCTCCCTCAGGTTAGACAATTCCCTGATTTGATCCACCTGTGTGCTGAAAACTATGACCCCACTCAGAGGGCAGTTCTTGACCCTTCAGGCTCAGCTGTGTTTTATATCACCCCAGAAGCTATCAAAGATATGCTCTGCTTCAGGACTGAGAAGAAACTGGTCCCTCTGTCACTTGTAGACCTGATAAATCAAGGAGCGAGAATGACAGATGCTCAGGTCACCAAATTGAATCAGCTGTACATTGACTCTGACTCTGTGAAGTACCCTCCTATCAATCAAGTATACCTCAACCAACTGGGCAGAGATCTTGCAGACATGATTAGTCCCATTTTGGGCTACAACTCAATTGAGTTTGTTGATCAAACTGTGCTGGTAATGATGCTCATGTTTGCTCCTGGCAAGTCTCCTATCTGCTATGACTATGCCACCTATATAGCAGACAAAATACATGAGCAACTAATGAACCTGGCAAGAGAAAGAGTGTTCAGATACACCTCTTACATTTACCACTTAATCTTATATCATCAACATCATAAGTTCTCTTTTCCAATCAAAAGAGTGGATGCCCAAGGCAATCCAAGATCAGTGGTCTATTGGTCCTCTGTTTTCCACTATAGATTCGAGTCTCCTTATACTTATTGTGAGTTCATAGATCTCTTCATCCACCCAGCTATGTCAATGTTGATGAGCTCACCTCCTCCAAGGCTCAGTGATGACATGCAAAGGATCCTGCAGTTATCCAAATCATACAGCATTGGGGACTGGTACTTTTACCAGAACCACACCGTCATCAGGATATATGGGTGTAAATTGCCTCCCTACAGACTACCCAAATATGTGCCTATGAGGCTATTTGCCCTAGAATACTTCACGCAATTTGGCAATGTTGATGTGCTTCACTTTTCAGGCAAAGGCAAGAAAGCACAGTTGAAAGTCAGGAACCAACTTGGCCACTTTGTCTATAACCAGAGGGAGGAAGGTTGGAAAGAAGCAGACAGGATGCTTGAGTCTCTTGGCCTTCAAACCAGTTTCCTTTGGAAACCTTATGACCCCAATCACTTCATAACTTTGAGAAGGCTCAAATATAAGCTGTCTGGCTATGATCATGTAAAGATTCCTCACATTGAAAAACATGCAAAACAAGTAAAATGGAGGAGAGGAACCCTAGAAGAGCCTGTTACACAAGAAGAGCTGAATCAAAGAGCGGTGAGGAATCTAAAGAAGATGGCTGACCTTGAACTTTGTTCATAGGTGTTTTCCCTTCCAAGCACACAAGTGGGAGCAGTTGCATCCTCCTCGACTGCAAATCAGCAAGCACCCAAAGCCACTGAAGATATATCTAGCAAAGGCAAGGAAAAGGAAATGGAGACCGAACAGCCACCTCATGAGAAGGTGCAGCAACAGCAGCAGCAGGTAGAACAACAACAACAACAGGAATTACAACAAGAAGAAGGGAAGCATGACAAAGAGTAGCCCCCACAGCAAGAAGGGGCAGTGGAAGCCCCAATTTTCACGGAACAGTAGGCACAAAACACGGTGCCTCCTAGGCAAGAAACATCAGCTGAAGCATCAATCCTCCAAACTCCACAAAAGGAGGATACTAGCAGAAAAAGGGACAGAGAGACTCCCTTGACCACATCAATAAGTCATGGTGAGAAGAGACAGAGATTGAATCCTTTCTCTGAGGAGGAAATGCCAATAGGGCAGTCTCTGGGCATGGGCCCACCTAGCAGAGAAGCATCTGCTAGCTCCTTCCAGCAGGGACAAGACAAAAAAATAGGAGGAGAAGTCAGCTCCTCAAGCCACCAAAGAGAAGCTGAAGGAGGAATCAAACAGCAGTTCATAGACATAAAAAGGAGGAATGAGCCAATAAAGATACAATTATACAATCATTTGTTGAAAATGGCTCCCACTAACCAGCAAAGACTGATGTCTGCGTATGATGTTAGTGAAGGCAAAATGATCATGAGTCATTTCTTGCCAGCTGTAGCACAGCCCCAGTCCCCTGCAGATTATATAAGGACCAACCTTGAGGTCCTTGCCAAGGACATCCACCCAATGGACAAAATTGAATTACATAAGCAAACGGGTGAGATGGTGTATGCCTCCTTGGCAGACAAAACATTGGAAAATTATAGCCTAGAAAATAGCCTCAATAATATAGCTGCACAACTTGAGTTGGAGAGAGCATCCTCTCAAGAAAAGGACAACAGAATAAGGTCCTTAGAAGATATAATTATAGAGATTGGGCATGATCCCAAGGATATCAAGGGCATACAGGAAATATTGAAGTTGAGGGATGCAGACATGGCAGCTTTGAAGAGAAAGATCAAAATGCCAGCCACAATTCACCCTCAAACAGATGAAGTTTCCCAGCAAAGGCATGATCAAGATGCCACAGCTTTGCTGGTATCTCTATATAAGCAGCTAATCCAGACTCAAGAAAAGCTGGGAGAATCAGAGGCTGCACATGCAGCATTACAGGCAGCTTTGAAGCAAAAAGAAGAAGGTCAGACCTCCCAGCCTCCTCCTGAAGTAATTAACCTTGAGGAAGCTGCCCCAACTACTGTTCCTCCTCCTCAACAAACAAAACAGGCAGCAACATCCACCTCAGCACCACCACCAACGACAGAGCAGGCCCCAAGCCTGGACATGCAAAAGCTGAGAAATGAGATTCAGGCCTTGGAAGCACAAATGACAGAATTGAATGAGGCCAGGGAGAAACTAGCCAAAGTCAATGAAAGATATGACAAGTCCAAGCAGACTGTGGCAGAAAAGGGCAGGGAAATAAAAGCCCTCAAAGACAGGATAAAGGAGTTAGAAAAGGAGCTCCAACTAGATAAAGTGGTGGCCGAGATCAAGACAGTACTATGGGCTAATATTGGCCAGTCTATTACTGACCAATGGCAGTACATTGACACAAGCCATGAGTAGTTGGAGCTCATCACAAAGGCACAGAAGGAGATTCAGAGATCAAGGGCAGCTCTAGGCAATATGCCTGAAATTGCCACCAGGATGGTCAATGTGCTCAATAACAGAACAAGTTCTCAGTTAGCAACCATGGGAATTCCCAATAGAACTGAGACCATTATGTTGGTAAAAAGGGTCCTTACACTAAGAAACTTAGTGCAAACATTGGAGAGAAGGACCCAAGACATGCAGACCGAGGTAAACAGATTTATGGAAAAATTTGTGGTATTACAGAACCGAGGTTTCCCTGGCTTACTGAACAGTCCAGGGAAACTGCTGACCCATGAGCAGTATGCCAAGAGGGTCAATACATTTGCCACAAGTCAGATCACTGAAAGGCCCAGCACCTCAGAGGAAACAGGGCCAGCTACAGGGCAAAGTCTCTACAACAGAGTAGAGAATTTATTCTTTATAATGAATGAGATAAAACACCTGTTTGAAGTGCCTCCTAACTTTTATAAATACACAGAGGCAGATGAGACTATTGAGGCAATTCTCAGGCATCAACTACCCACGCAGGAATGGTGGACAAAGGCAATACAAATGATCCTGTAGACCAGGAAGCCATTCTTCGAGTTTTGCATCAAAAATACAAGGTGGCATGCACAGGAAAAGCTAGTAAAATCAGCATGCAGGAAAAGATACAAGCTGATCCAACTCAGCAGAAGTCTCGGCCAGCAAGTCAAGATGGACAGCTACAGGTGACAGGGCAGAAAAGTTACAACGGAGCAGCCACATTAGCGCATTTTCCAGCATTTAAAGCAGATCATTCCAACCGACTCAGTGGCCTCCAAAGGCCAAAATATCTTCTGACTGATGTAAATGAACATTTATGATGTATTGAAGACAGCAATAACTTTTTATCTGCTGTTATGTACAAAGTTGGTGAAATATTTATTTCTTAGATGACTCAACGCCATAGATATTTTGTATTACCATTTGTATATATTTTCCTTTCGCATAAGCTTGCAGGGGTTGTTGTTGATTTCTCTTAAAGAAGTTCTTATACGGTAAACCTTTTAGAGTTTAATAAAGAAAGTGATGGAATTTCTCAAAGTTCTGAAGTGTTGAATGCGTTCTGGTGTTTGTTGAAAACTGCAGGATTCCTGTGTACCTCACAATACAATAAGTTTTCTGTAACTCTCTTTGTTATGTGTTTCAATCTTTTACAATCCATATATGTTTCTAATTTCTAAGTATTTAGCAACAAAGAAAAAGAATAGCCTTCAGGATTTATTCATGCAATACCCTGAGCTCAATCTATGTTGTTAATGAATGTTTTTCTTCAGCTATAATCTTGATAAGTGTAATTCTTAATTGCTACACTATCAGAATATATCTTTCACAGTGACCTTTGTTCCAGGAATTCAAGTTTTCTCCTGGGCAACATGTTTCACTTTCACATCACCAGCTTAATGGAGAATTCTTAATTGCTTTCTGTTGGCTGACCATACATCACCACTTAAGTTGAAATTTTGTTTGTTGAGATACCCAATAGGCCCTGCAGTCTGAACATTCTCACTCCAGCATTTCAAAAAAGTTCACAGCTCTAGACTCCATTGCCCAATGATACACTACTGTCTGAACACTACATCTTAAGCATTGAAAGAAAGAAGTCCTTCAACCAAAACATAAACCAAAAACCTGAGCATAATAGCTAGCCTAAAACACTATCAAAACAGAGACAAATCATAAAGAGAGAGCCCTCTCTGATTACAGTTCGGCTAGAAACTGTAATCCAAAGATTGGTTAGTGGTTACCCCGGCCGTATTCCCTTGGGAATCATAGGGAACAACCTGGGTGTTAACATAAATGGTGACTCCGCTGGGGATCTGAGCATATTGTTTTTCAAATTGTTGTCTGCCAAGACAGTGGTTTTAAAAAGCTTGAGCAGTCCCTTACACAATCCTAAAATATCTTAGAAAATACCAAAAACAAATTCAGAAGCTGGCTCCTAAAAGGGAAACCAGACACACTAGGTCAAACCCTGACCCAAATCCAGCAGTTTTTGAGAATCCTAATATAATCCCTAGAATAATTAGGAAGCAGCTAAGGCAGGAAAATCCTAGTGATTTGAGTCCTGAGACAGCCCACCCTGAACCAGTTCCTACCCCTATCAAGGTTCTATTTCGCTCTACCCCTGTCTCCCCCAGTTCACCATCCACATCTCAAAGCCCTCCTGGCACATCTTCACCCACTGCACATATCTCTTTGACAACACTCTAGGTGCTGCCACACCTGTTACCCCTGTGGTACACACCGTTCCTTTTATCCCAGCTGCTCCTATGAATTCCCCAAACCTTGTGAATATGGCTAACAGATATGCACCCTTGCAAATACCAGCTAATGCTGCAGCTCTACCCCAAGACTACCAAACCAAGATCTCATATTTTGACTCCACTGGCCCTTTGACACCTGTTCAACATGCCAAAAGGATGCAAGACCATTTTGAGACCTATGAAATAGATGATGACAGTGTGAGAATGAGGATGTTTGTTCAAAGCCTAACTGGGGATGTAAGAACTTGGTTTAGATCCCTGAATGCAAATTCCATCACAACTCCTGATGAGCTTTATCAAGCCTTTACCAGAAGATGGGAGAAGAAGAAGGATCCTCTGCACATACTTGGTGAATATGACACTATCAAAAGAGGTCCCCAAGAGACTGTTTTAGAGTATTGTGCAAGATTCAACAATGTATATAACGCAATCCCGCAAAATTTAAGACCTCCCCCTGATTTGGCCTTGTACAAATTTCCTGATGGTTTTGACCCTGACATGGCCTATCAGTTGAAGGAGAGAGACCCTCAAACCCTTGCAGAGGCCCAAAAGGTTGCTGTCACAGTGGAAGCTAACCTGATTGCCAAAAGAAACAGAGCAAGGTTGGAAAAGAGAACAGCCTTCAAAGAAGAACCCTCTGCTTTTGATCAAAAGCTGGATGCAATACTCAATGGAATGAAAAGATTGGGTGATAGAGTGGAATCGGTTGAGAGAAAATCATCATGGGAAGCACCACAAAACAACCCTCCTAGGAATCCAAATTTTAGGAGAACTCAAAACCCAAACGTTGGCAAGGCCAGTGCTGACCAAGACATAAGACCCCCTTTCCAAGAAAACTATGCTGAAACTTCCACATCAAGTGAACCCAATGAAGATTCTCAGATTAATTTAATGGGTTTGGATGGTGAAAGTCAAGTCTTCTTAACACAAGAAGACCATGAGGATGAGGTAATCAAGCAGTTCCCAATCAAATCAGGTGAATCCTTTGACTTTAAACAAGGCTATGACACTGCTGTTTATGAAGTCCAGAAACAATACAAGCTAAGGAGCAGAACTGTGAATATAAATCAGCCTGAAAAGATAAAGGATAATCAGCAGCCTAAAAAAGCCATAGTCACAGAGCCTAATGACAAAACAAATTCACCTGCAGAAGAAGTAATTATTGAAGAGATCACTGAACCATTGTCCTTAAAACAACAACCTATGGCTACTTCATCCTCTCACCCTAATTTAAATGTTACTCCTCAAGAGATGAGTAAAAAAGACAAGCCTCAAAATCAGGATAAGAATCAAGAAGAAGAGTTAGTGAACAAGGAAAGGAATGCCATCCATGGCCAAAAGACCCAATCTGAAAAATCCTTTGACCTAGAAACGGAAATTAGTAAATTAAAGATAGCAATTCCTCTCTCAGAATTAGCCAAACACAGCATTTACAAACAACAAATCAGGAAATCCCTCCAACTTACTAGCAACAAAGACGATGTTAATGTGTTGGATGATACCCCAGAGCTACTTTTTGGCCCAGAGGTGGATGGAAAGACAGCAGGTGTAGGCATTTTGCCTTTCTATGTCAGCCTACATATTCATGACAAGATATTACACAATGCAATGTTTGACTCAGGTGCCTCTCACAACCTAATTCCCAAATCAGTCATGGAAAGACTAAACCTGGATATTACCAGACCATACAAGGACCTATTCTCCTTTGATTCTAGCCAAGTCAAGTGCTTAGGTCTAATAAAAGATCTGTGTGTGTCTCTTGTTCAGTACCCAAACAAAACAATTCTAATGGATGTTGTAGTTGCTGACATCCCACCCAAGTATGGGATGCTGTTATCAAGGTCATGGGGGGCTAAACTTCCAGGTTCCCTGCAGTTAGACATGTCATATGCCACCATCTCTGTTTTTGGGCAACCAAAAAGACTATACAGAGAAACACTCATGAAATACATGGTTAGCAGTGAAGAAAAGCCTCAAAACTTTCCCATATATGCTGTCCATTCAGACATAGACTCATACATTCTCTTCAATGACAGCACAACTCTCTCAAAAAATGATGTTGAAACCAAGATACTCATACAAGAGGAAGACACTAATGAAAGAACTACCACCCATGAAACATCAGTCAATCAATCATTAGACACTGCTGCTGCTCTAGTTGTCAAGCATATTCAATCAAATGATGAGACTGTCCTAGAAGACAAGCCAGATGAAAAACCAGAACTTCAACTTACATTGCCAGTCCATGAACAGATCATTAAATCTCCTTCACAACAAGATATTCTATGGTTCCTTGAATTTGATGGCTCAGTCAACAAATTAGGGGCAGGAGCTGGAGTTTGGGTACACAATAAAGAAAACAATCATGCAGAAGGCAGAGCCTATAGATTAAACTTCAGATGTACTAATAACATGGCAGAATATGAAGCTCTTTTACTAGGCCTCAAGTTAGTAAAGTTCTTGCAAGCTGCCAGGGTTTCAATCATGGGAGATTCAGATTTAGTTATCCAACAAGTGAAGGGAAATTTTGTCACCAATGACAAAAGACTAAGGTCTTATAGGTCTGCTGTTGCTGAGGTACTAAACTTTTTCTCTGAATTCCAAATCACTAAAATTCCTAGAACCCACAATCTGCATGCTCATAGTTTGGCCACATTTGCTAGTACTTGCAAATTACCATTGGAACCTAACAATTGTTTCACAGCTGAGATAAAACACAGACCCTCCATTCCAAACAATGTTAAAGATTGGCAAGTATTTGAGGATGATATGCAAATAAAAATTTTTTTAACGCTGCAACAAGAATTTGCAGGATTAAATATTGACACTGACAGAGCAAGTCAATCACAAATACTTGACAGAGCAAGTCAATCACAAATACTTGAAAGAGCAAGTCAATCACAAATACAGTTTCAACAGGTTATTCACCCAATATCACCTAGAACAGCAGAACGAATACTACATCCAACCATTTTCAACAAGGAAAACATTCAGCAAATTCGACCAATCAGTTGTGAAGAAGTGGCCAATGCTGGAGCTGAAATCATAGAGCTGAAAGACAATTTTCTGCCAACAGGCCTAACTCCACTAGAGGACATCTTTGATTCAAATGATATTCCCAGAAAACCAAAAATGCAGCCATTGAAGAATGCAACATTGGTACCATTGACAAGCCCAAAATAATAAAATTGTCTGCATCTTTACCTCCTGATCAAAAGCCTAAATACATTGACCTCTTTAAAGAGTTCCAGGATGTCTTTGCATGGAGTTATGAGGATCTAAAGTCCTATGATACCTCTGTTATCCAGCATACTATCCCTCTCAAGCCTGATCAAAAACCCTTTAAACAAAAATTGAGGAGAATCAATCCTATGCTTCTCCCAGCAATGGAACAAGAGGTACAGAAAATGTTCAAGGCAGGCATCATAGCACCTATCAGATTCTCTGAGTGGATTTCAAACTTAGTCCCTACAAGAAAGAAAACTGGTGAAATAAGGCTGTGTGTGGATCTTAGGAACTTGAATCAAGTATCCCTCAAAGACAACTATCCCTTACCCAAGATGGATCACATTCTCCAAAGAGTGGTAGGGGCCTCAAGGATCTCATTACTTGATGGATTCTCAGGTTTCAATCAAATCCTGGTACACCCTGATGATCAAGACAAAACAGCATTTACAACCCCATGGGGAACTTTCAAATATGTAAAAATGCCTTTTGGATTGAAAAATGCAGGGGCAACTTTTCAAAGAGCAATGGATATTGCTTTTGCCAAGGAGATTCATGACTTTCTTGTCATTTACTTAGATGACCTTACACCTTTCTCAAAATCAGATCAAGAACATTTGAAACATTTAAGACAGATCTTCCTAACATGTAGGAAATATGGAATCTCCTTGAATCCCAAGAAATCCTTATTTGGTTTGGAGGAAGGTAAGCTACTAGGACATATCATTTCAAAAGATGGCATTAGAATTGACCCAGATAGGATACAGGCTATCTTACAAATGCCCCACCCAAGAAATATCAAAGAGTTGCAAGGATTCTTGGGAAAAATCAATTTCTTGAGAAGGTTTATCCCAAACTTAGCAGAATTAATCAGATTGCTAAATAACATGCTAAAGAAGGATTCAAAAGTGAAATGGACTGTTGAAGCAAATCAGGCCTTTGAAGGTATAAAATTGGCCCTTACTCAAACTCCAGTCTTAACAAATCCTCAATTTGATAAAGATTTCATCATTTTTTCCTTTGCCTCCCAACATACTATTGCTGCTGTTTTATTACAGAAAGATGACCAAGGAAATGAGAAACCCATTGCTTTCTTTAGTAGAGCTCTTAGAGATGCTCCCCTAAAATACCAAATCATGGAGAAACAAGCTTATGCTTTGGTTAAAGCCATTAAGGACTTTAGGATTTATATCCTTTATTCCCATGTTATAGCTTATGTACCAAGTCCTATTGTCAAAGACATTCTCACCCAAGAAAATTTAGAGGGCAGAAGAGGAAAGTGGATTGCCAACATTTTGGAATTTGATATTGAGATAAAACCTACAAAACTAATAAAAGGGCAAGGTTTGGCCAAACTAATGACAGAAGCAAACTTCCAAGCCTTAGATATCAACCAGCTGGACAGTGAACCGGAGCCGGCGACTCCAAAGATCAATGTAGCCTTTGAACAATCCCCCTGGTACTCTGATATATGTTATGTGTTACAAAACCTGTGTGCTCCCCTAGGATTGTCCAGAACTAAATGTAGGTTCTTAAAAATGAAAGCTTCTAAATTCTGTGTGATGGATGGTAATTTACTTTGGAAAAACCATGAAGGGATATTGTTAAGCTGCTTAGTTGAGAATGAGACTAACAAAATCATAAAAGAATTTCATGCAGGTGACTGTGGTGGACACTTGTGGATAAAATACTGAGAGCTGGTTACTACTGGCCCACCATGTTCTCTGATGTCAAGAAATTCACTACCTCATGTCATAAATGTCAAGTGTTTGAGGGAAAGAGACAGTTACTGCCACTTCCCTTAAGGCCTATTGCAACAGAAAGACCTTTTCAACAATGGGGCTTGGATTTCATTGGGGAAATTCATCCCTCATCTTCAGGCCAACATAGATGGATCTTAACAGCCACAGACTACTTCACTAAGTGGATTGAAGCTGCTCCATGCAGACAAGCAAATGATTCAACAATCATTCAGTTTTTGGAGAATAACATATTGGCTAGATTTGGTTGTCCTGACAAAATAATAACAGACAATGCTACTGCTTTCAGATCCAAGAAGATGGTGAATTTCTGCCACAAATTTCACATTACCTTGGGCCATTCTACTGCATACTATCCCCAAGGAAATGGCCTTGCTGAGTCATCACATAAAAGCCTGGTAAACATTATAAAGAAAGTGCTAGAAGAGAACAAAAAGAATTGGCATAAGAAACTTGTGAATGCCCTATGGGCAGATAGACTAATGACCAAGAGATCAATTGGGACCAGCCCATATGAGTTGGTTTATGGATTAGAAGCCAAATTCCCTTCATCACTAGGAGTTCCTGTTATGAAACTTCTTCGAGAAAGCCAAGCTGAGCCAAATGATATGCAAAGAAGGATCAATCAAATAATATGTTTACAGCAAACTAGAGACCAAGTTTTCAGCAGAGTTCAAACTTTACAAGAAAAATTAAAAAAGGCCTTTGACAGAAGAACCAAGGCAGAAGATTTCAACATTGGTGACAAGGTCCTCAAATGGGATTCAAGAAGGGAGGATAAGGGAAAACATGGAAAATTTGATTCCCTTTGGAGAGGACCATTTGTTGTCTAAGCAGTACAAGGAAACAACACCTATTTTCTTAAAAGTCTTAATGAAACTGACTTGGATGAAGGTCCTGTGAATGGCAGGATGCTGAAGCACTATTTTGACTACTGCCCATAAGTACAGCATGAGTTTCTTTTGTATATATTCAAGTGTATATATTACTCTCTGTAAGGATGTAAAAATGAAGTTTTTCCAAGTTTATTAACTATCAGCAAAAGGCAAATAGGATCAGAGATCTACCAAGATGGGAAGAGCACAATTTTGGCATTTTAAGGCAACATACTGCAAGTATTGGTGAAAGCAGTCAAGGGGCAAGGCAATCTGACCTGCTGTTCTTGGTCTTTCAAATGAAAAACCATCCCCATGTGGAGCCACTGTTAGCTACCTATATCAATAGGTTTCATATTTCATGATTGGCAATGAAAAGGTCCAAATATGCTCTGCTTTGATGATGCAAAGATCACATATTTCCAAGAGAAGACAAGCTGTGCATATAGCTTCATATAGACTCAATTTTGATGGATGGTCCAACAGCCTAATCTGGATCATGCCATGTTTTAAATTTCCAGTTGTAGAATAGAGAAGGAAGTCTGTCCAAACTGTTTAATCTTGGCAGACAAGTAGCTCAGGTAGAGAAAGTAAGGCTCCCAACTACTTAATCTGGGACCTTGGAAGCAATAAGGGTAGAATTAGATAGAAAATCAAAAGGAAAAAGCCAAAGAAAAGAAAAGGCAAATAAGGGTCTGCAAGTCTAAGTGCACCCTCCAAGAAGAAACAAAAAATGCTAGGCAAGTAGATGGGTAGGCAGATGGGGTTGCAGAAGTGTCATTCCTTACAATTCAAGGTGTGCTAACCTATTTCACAAAGCAAAATCAATGGATTGAGAAGTCCTTTCTTCTCCATCAGGTTGCAGCAAGCAAAGAAGCATGTCTAACTTCCCAAATTTTCCCCTTTTTCATTCATAACTAATATCCCATCATCATTTGAGATTCATGGAAGAATTGGTGGTTTTATGGTGGTTCTTAGTCCTTTAAAAGCCACATTTCTTGTCTAAAACTCTTTTCATTTTGATCTACTCCTTAAGCTAAGTTATTTTCAAATAAACTTAGTATTATCTCCCCTCATCCACTCCTTTCATCCGTATTAACCCCTAACTTTATTGTATAAACCCCCTATGTTACCCTTTCCCTAGTATTATAACACCATGGTGTATAAACCCCAAGCATTGTATAAATATCCCTCCCCTTGGCATTATAGCCATATGTTCTTTGTCAGGGATCAAAATGACATCTAGTCACTTTGATAAACCTAAGTCTACCCCCCCTCCCCTCTTCTGAATTCATTTGGCCCATTAAAACCTTTATTTGCTAAGCAAACCTTATGAAAACCCTTTTTTTTACCTATAACCCGCTGCATTTGCAATAAGCGCACAAAAACCCACCTTTTTGACTTATCCAAAGTATGGGCGCCGTATTATTTTTATATTAAAAGGGCATTGAAAAACCTTTACAAATCCGCCATATCCCAAGAGGTTTCCGCCAAGCACAGATCCCGAAAGAAATATTAAAATAATCCCGCCCCCTTCCGTATTGTCCGATCATCTCACTGATCCGTCAACCGTCGGATCGGACCCCTTTGATCCGACGGTCCTCATCCATATCGGACCGGCCCCGACGTCCGACAGATACCTTCCGATATCTGTCAGAGGGTGACGTCAGGCCTCCGCCACGCGTCATCCCCACAGCTTATCGGAGGTACGCCTGACAATTCCCCTTCCGTATCAAAAGCGGTGCGATGAGAAACCGCTAACCGTTTCCGGTTTCGGTCGATCCGCCCGGCCAACGTCATCACCACGTCAGACCCACGTTAGTGCCACCCCGCCGTCGCATCAGCTCCTTCGTCCGCCCCCGTGCTGATATGTCTGCGACTTCATCATATCTGTGGACCAATCACAGCCTGCCACCTCACTCGGTGACGTCATGCTGACGTCATCCGACTTTGACCCCACCTGATGACGTCATGCTGACGTCATCCAAAAAACGCGCCAATATGCCAAAAGTCCATATTTTGGTCGATTTTTTGCGTTTTTTTTACTTTTTGCCAAAGCGCTGTTGCTTTCTCTGCATGATTTTTTACGTCCAAACTTGCACCACCTTGCTGAAATCAATTTGGAGGCCTCCAGCGCGCCATTTCTACATACATTCGTGACCGTTGCTCGCTGTTTACCAGGTATTTACCCTTATAAATCCTTCATGCACCTAATTTGTCTGTGAATTCCCTCAAAAAGCTTAAAAGACGAAGAAACTTGCAAATTCGCCGGCAAAATCCCTGAGCCTAGTCCCCATTTACATCTGAAGGGTCGAAAATCATCAGCCGAGCCTTGTTTGCCTAAATTCCACCAAAGACTGCACTCTGTTCGCGCAATCGCGAACCAGTTACTCAAATTACACCTACTTGCTATAAAAGAAAGACTCAGACCAGACATTAGTCTTATCTCTACCTTAAAGCAGTATTTCAATTGCTGCAGCTGATCATTTATCCTTTATCCCTGAATAATTCACATTTCTCCGTCGAAGAAAACTCCTTTGTGTTGCTCTGCATAGCAACTCCATCCATAATCCTAGGAGAAATCATGGATCCACCAGTAGCTCCTATAGCGTTGAACGTTGCTCCATTGAATGCCCCTCAGAGACAATTGGAATGGCAGCCTCTGGCAGACATGGACTATCAGATTTCAGAGGAAATGCTGATGAGGACCAAGTTCCACATCCACCTGCTCAATGAATTGAAGGCCAAGCATGAGACTGGAACAGATGTGCTGGGCATATGGGAGTCTTTCCTCCCTATTTTCAAGCTCCCTCAGGTTAGACAATTCCCTGATTTGATCCACCTGTGTGCTGAAAACTATGACCCCACTCAGAGGGCAGTTCTTGACCCTTCAGGCTCAGCTGTGTTTTATATCACCCCAGAAGCTATCAAAGATATGCTCTGCTTCAGGACTGAGAAGAAACTGGTCCCTCTGTCACTTGTAGACCTGATAAATCAAGGAGCCAGAATGACAGATGCTCAGGTCACCAAATTGAATCAGCTGTACATTGACTCTGACTCTGTGAAGTACCCTCCTATCAATCAAGTATACCTCAACCAACTGGGCAAAGATCTTGCAGACATGATTAGTCCCATTTTGGGCTACAACTCAATTGAGTTTGTTGATCAAACTGTGCTGGTAATGATGCTCATGTTTGCTCCTGGCAAGTCTCCTATCTGCTATGACTATGCCACCTATATAGTAGACAAAATACATGAGCAACTAATGAACCTGGCAAGAGAAAGAGTGTTCAGATACACCTCTTACATTTACCACTTAATCTTATATCATCAACATCAGAAGTTCTCTTTTCCAATCAAAAGAGTGGATGCCCAAGGCAATCCAAGATCAGTGGTCTATTGGTCCTCTGTTTTCCACTGTAGATTCGAGTCTCCTTATACTTATTGTGAGTTCATAGATCTCTTCATCCACCCAGCTATGTCAATGTTGATGAGCTCACCTCCTCCAAGGCTCACTGATGACATGCAAAGGATCCTGCAGTTATCCAAATCATACAGCATTGGGGACTGGTACTTTTACCAGAACCGCACTGTCATCAGGATATATGGGTGTGAATTGCCTCCCTACAGACTACCCAAATATGTGCCTATGACGCTATTTGCCCTAGAATACTTCAGGCAATTTGGCAATGTTGATGTGCTTCACTTTTCAGGAAAAGGCAAGAAATCACAGTTGAAAGTCAGGAACCAACTTGGCCACTTTGTCTATAACCAGAGGGAGGAAGGTTGGAAAGAAGCAGACAGGATGCTTGAGTCCCTTGGCCTTCAAACCAGTTTCCTTTGGAAACCTTATGACCCCAATCACTTCATAACTTTGAGAAGGCTCAAATATAAGCTGTCTGGCTATGATCATGTAAAGATTCCTCACATTGAAAAACATGCAAACCAAGTAAAATGGAGGAGAGGAACCCTAGAAGAGCCTGTTACACAAGAAGAGCTGAATCAAAGAGCGGTGAGGAATCTAAAGAAGATGGCTGACCTTGAACTTTGTTCACAGGTGTTTTCCCTTCCAAGCACACAAGTGGGAGCAGTTGCATCCTCCTCGACTGCAAATCAGCAAGCACCCAAAGCCACTGAAGATATATCTAGCAAAGGCAAGGAAAAGGAAATGGAGACTGAACAACCACCTCATGAGAAGGTGCAGCAACAGCAGCAGCAGGTAGAACAACAACAACAACAGGAATTACAGCAAGAAGAAGGGCAGCATGACAAAGAGCAGCCCCCACAGCAAGAAGGGGCAGTGGAAGCCCCAATTTTCACGGAACAGCAGGCACAAAACACGGTGCCTCCTAGGCAAGAAACATCAGCTGAAGCATCAATCCTCCAAACTCCACAAAAGGAGGATACTAGCAGAAAAAGGGACAGAGAGACTCCCTTGACCACATCAATAAGTCATGGTGAGAAGAGACAGAGATTGAATCCTTTCTCTGAGGAGGAAATGCCAATAGGGCAGTCTCTGGGCATGGGCCCACCTAGCAGAGAAGCATCTGCTAGCTCCTTCCAGCAGGGACAAGACAAAACAATAGGAGGAGAAGTCAGCTCCTCAAGCCACCAAAGAGAAGCTGAAGGAGGAATCAAACAGCAGTTCATAGACATAAAAAGGAGGAATGAGCCAATAAAGATACAATTATACAATCATTTGCTGAAAATGGCTCCCACTAACCAGCAAAGACTGATGTCTGTGTATGATGTTAGTGAAGGCAAAATGATCATGAGTCATTTCTTGCCAGCTGTAGCACAGCCCCAGTCCCCTGTAGATTATATAAGGACCAACCTTGAGGTCCTTGCCAAGGACATCCACCCAATGGACAAAATTGAATTACATAAGCAAACAGGTGAGATGGTGTATGCCTCCTTGGCAGACAAAACATTGGACAATTATAGGCTAGAAAATAGCCTCAATAATACAGCTGCACAACTTGAGTTGGAGAGAGCATCCTCTCAAGCAAAGGACAACAGAATAAGGTCCTTAGAAGATATAATTATAGAGATTGGGCATGATCCCAAGGATATCAAGGGCATACAGGAAATATTGAAGTTGAGGGATGCAGACATGGCAGCTTTGAAGAGAAAGATCAAAATGCCAGCCACAATTCACCCTCAAACAGATGAAGTTTCCCAGCAAAGGCATGATCAAGATGCCACAGCTTTGCTAGTATCTCTATATAAGCAGCTAATCCAGACTCAAGAAAAGCTGGGAGAATCAGAGGCTGCACAGGCAGCATTACAGGCAACTTTGAAGCAAAAAGAAGAAGGTCAGACCTCCCAGCCTCCTCCTGAAGTAATTAACCTTGAGGAAGCTGCCCCAACTACTGTTCCTCCTCCTCAACAAACAGAATAGGCAGCAACATCCACCTCAGCACCACCACCAACGACAGAGCAGGCCCCAAGCCTGGACATGCAAAAGCTGAGAAATGAGATTCAGGCCTTGGAAGCACAAATGACAGAATTGAATGAGGCCAGGGAGAAACTAGCCAAAGTCAATGAAAGATATGACAAGTCCAAGCAGACTGTGGCAGAAAAGGGCAGGGAAATAAAAGCCCTCAAAGACAGGATAAAGGAGCTAGAAAAGGAGCTCCAACTGGATAAAGTGGTGGCCGAGATCAAGACAGTACTATGGGCTAATATTGGCCAGTCTATTACTGACCAATGGCAGTACATTGACACAATCCATGAGCAGTTGGAGCTCATCACAAAGGCACAGAAGGAGATTCAGAGATCAAGGGCAGCTCTAGGCAATATGCCTGAAATTGCCACCAGGATGGTCAATGTGCTCAATAACAGAACAAGTTCTCAGTTAGCAACCATGGGAATTCCTAACAGAACTGAGACTATTATGTTGGTAAAAAGGGTCCTTACACTAAGAAACTTAGTGCAGACATTGGAGAGAAGGACCCAAGACATGCAGACCGAGGTAAACAGATTTATGGACAAATTTGTGGTATTACAGAACCGAGGTCTCCCTGGCTTACTGAACAGTGCAGGGAAACTGCTGACCCATGAGCAGTATGCCAAGAGGGTCAATACATTTGCCACAAGTCAGATCACTGAAAGGCCCAGCACCTCAAAAGAAACAGAGCTAGCTACAGGGCAAAGTCTCTACAACAGAGTAGAGAATTTATTATTTATAATGAATGAGATAAAACACCTGTTTGAAGTGCCTCCTAACTTTTATAAATACACAGAGGCAGATGAGACTATGGAGGCAATTCTCAGGCATCAACTACCCATGCAGGAATGGTGGACAAAGGCAATACAAATGATCCTATAGACCAGGAAGCCATTCCTCGAGTTTTGCATCAAAAATACAAGGTGGCATGCACAGGAAAAGCTAGTAAAATCAGCATGCAGGAAAAGATACAAGCTGAGCCAACTCAGCAGAAGTCTCGGCCAGCAAGTCAAGATGGACAGCTACAGGTGACAGGGCCGAAAAGTTACAGCGGAGCAGCCACATCAGCGCATTTTCCAGCATTTAAAGCAGATCATTCCAACCGACTCAGTGGCCTCCAAAGGCCAAAATATCTTCTGACTGATGTAAATGAACATTTATGATGTATTGAAGACAACAATAACTTTTTATCTGCTGTTATGTACAAAGTTGGTGAAATATTTATTTCTCAGATGACTCAACGCCATAGATATTTTGTATTACCATTTGTATATATTTGCCCCTCGCATAAGCTTGCAGGGGTTGTTGTTGATTTCTCTTAAAGAAGTTCTTATACGGTAAACCTTTCAGATTTTAATAAAGAAAGTGATGGAATTTCTCAAAGTTCTGAAGTGTTGAATGCGTTCTGGTGTTTGTTGAAAACTGCAGGATTCCTGTGTACCTCACAATACAATAAGTTTTCTGTAACTCTCTTTGTTATGTGTTTCAATCTTTTACAATCCATATATGTTTCTAATTTCTAAGTATTTAGCAACAAAGAAAAAGAATAGCCTTCAGGATTTATTCATGCAATACCCTGAGCTCAATCTATGTTGTTAATGAATGTTTTTCTTCAGCTATAATCTTGATAAGTGTAATTCTTAATTGCTACACTATCAGAATATATCTTTCACAGTGACCTTTGTTCCAGGAATTCAAGTTTGCTCCTGGGCAACATGTTTCACTTTCACATCACCAGCTTAATGGAGAATTCTTAATTGCGTTCCGTTGGCTGACCATACATCACCACTTAAGTTTAAATTTTGTTTGTTGAGATACCCAATAGGCCCTGCAGTCTGAACATTGTCACTCCAGCATTTCAAAAAAGTTCACAGCTCTAGACTCCATTGCCCAATGATACACTACTGTCTGAACACTACATCTTAAGCACTGAAAGAAAGAAGTCCTTCAACCAAAACATAAACCAAAAACCTGAGCATAATAGCTAGCCTAAAACACTATCAAAACAGAGACAAATCATAAAGAGAGAGCCCTCTCTGATTATAGTTCGGCTAGAAACTGTAATCCAAAGATTGGTTAGTGGTTACCCCGGCCGTATTCCCTTGGGAGTCATAGGGAACAACCTGGGTGTTAACAGTTTCTACATGAAGCATGAAAACAGTCAACACAACACTTCCTATAGGAAGCATAGAAATAGAGCAGCAAAAGGAAATGACCTGAGATTTTGGCCAGGGAGGTGGTAGCTGTGCTGGCTGCCTTAAGCACATCTCCAAAGCAAAAAGGGAAGTGAAAAAGGGAGCCTTCCATGTATTTTAAGGCAAGAAGGAGCATGCGGATAAAAATTGGCAGACCCCAGCCACAGTCAAAGGAGTCAATCACGATTGTGGACACCCCAGCTAAACAAAAGGAAAGGTCTCCTTCAAAGGCATCCATCACCTATGAATGGGGAAGCCTGAAAACATCCAACTAGAGAGAAAGGATGAAAATGTTGGACACAAAGACCTCTCTAGAGGATGCTGAGACTGTTTTACAGGAAACACTGGCTAGGCTAAAGGAGACCAAAGAATTGCAAGGAAAGGTAGCTAAATCATCACAGGAGGAAGAAAAGGTGGAGAACATTATTGAACCAAGCCCCCAGCCCAGCCTGGGCTCCCACTATAACTTGTTAGAAGCCGGAAAGATCATTCCCCAAAAATTCGCAGTGCCACTTTTCCTTGCGCTAGAAGAAGATAGCGTGAGGACCCACACTTGGATGAAGATCGCTAAGTCCAAGGGTGTGGCAGATATAGGTCCCCTGGAGGAACAACTCATAGAGGCAAGAAATGAATTGGCTATGGTACGACATGTGGAAAGCAGCCAGAGGGCCAAGCTACAGGAAGAAAATGAGCTACTTAAACAGTAGCTACAGCTACAGGGACAGCATAAGGAAGACAGGCCCCACATATTGGGAGAACAACAACAACAGGAGGAGCCCACAACAGACAAAGAAACCCCTGATGAACAACAGAGAAGAGATGGGTTGTAGGCTGAAATTGAGACATTAGCTGGACAACTACAGGAGAAGGACTTGTAAGCAGCCCAGGAGATACAGTCTCTGAAACCCAACTGGCCTGCATGGTGAGCTGGGCGATGGAAGATTTGCAGTGTATGAAACCTGCCAAATCATACGCCCTATACCTTAAGGATCAGTGGTTGCAGTTTCAGATTAACACCTTGGCCCAAAGGGGCATCACTCCATTTCAAAATTATCATCAATTTGTGGCTTTATGTGACAATAGCTCATCAGAGGACAAGGCTAGATTATCAGAGTTTTATTTTCACAACTTAGCCCTTCCAAATATGAATTCATGGGATCCCAACACTGTGGTAGGAGATGTCCAACTTATGGCCATGGCCTCTTGGATGAATCATGAGGGAAAAAGAGCAGCAAAGGTCCAAAATATTATGAGCAGGAAACTCAGTGAGCCACTAATGATTAGAGCAGAGCCGGAGGATCCCTTAGCAGTGATCAGTGCCCACCAGCACTTGGCCAACAACCCTCAAGATTTACTAGATTACATTGAGCAATAGGCTCAAGCTATTGCCCACTTTGAGGACATGGAGAGACTGTTGGGGGATAACTGCCTTCATGCCTGCATAAGGCGGTGGAACACACTGCCCCACAGCTTGAAGATAAGATAATACCACTCTCCAACCAAGATGAGGGAGGCCTTGGCAAGGGTACCCCTCTACAAATAGTCAATGAAAAATTTGCAGGCTAATTGGATTGGCCTGAAATTTAGTCCTCCCTTGCTTTTGGGATTACTAGAAGGAGTTAAGAGGAGGAAAACAGAAAATGGGAGGAAGTGGAAAGAAAAGCAGGATTTCACAACCGGGAAGAAGACATCACCGCGGAGGCCTGGGACGTGAGAGAGGCAGTCAAAGCTATCAAGGATGATGAGCTAGATTAGTTGCTTAGAGGATGAGCAACCCATTTGGCAGGGAGGTGATGATGAGCCCCAAAAATGGGTAACTTATTGGGCTCATTTTTCCTACTGTTCTTCATAAATCCACCATTTTTCATAGTTTATGCATGTTTTTTGAGTATGTTTATGTTATTTGAACGAATGAGGGTGGTCACTTTACAAAGAAGGCTAATACGTGGTTATTTCACGTTTTTTGGACAAATTTTGGAACAAGGCCAAGCAATTATGAGCCAGATGACAGCCAAGCATGAAGGAACAACGGTGAGGATTCGTAGGAAGGGTGTCTCTTGCATTATATGGCCCTTCCTCGAAATCTCCACCCTCAACTCAGAGCACAGCAGGCCACCAAAATGAATCCTAAAGGCAGCTGAGCAGCTTTGTGGAAAGTGGCTGTTTACTGGCAGTTTGAACAACCGAGCCCCTTGAGTTAAGGAGGGCTGCTGAGGACCCTCGTAGTGCATAAATAGGAAGGCTTTCAGCCTTCATAGGTTACGTTTTTGAACTGTTGGGTTTTGCACTATAGTGCTGTCATTTTCTCAGCTCATTTTCGTAGCTACTGATGTATAACTTTCTTGTGACATGGTTATTTTTGAGTAATGAAAAGCAAGTTTATTTGGCATCAGTTCTGAGTTTTTCTTAGGAGCCTACATCTCTTGGGGTTAGGCCCAAGCCAAGTGCCAAGGCTTCCTTTGTGTACTGTTATTTATTTGTTTTCATGTCTTTTCAAAATAATTTCTGTTAAGTAGATTAAAATCTTGTTGGTTACCTAGGTCATTGTTGATGATTAGAAAGGCTTTTTATGTTCAGATTGAGTTGATAGGTTAATCACAGGGAAAATCTTCAGAAAAAGGCCATAAAGCACCTCTGATCTCACCTATCCCTCAGTGGGATCATGAGTTGAGACCAAGGTGTCCTTGCAGCTACCAAAAAGACTGTCTTTGCCTTATCATGCAATTATTAGTGTAGGTTCTCATTTGCAGAAGTTGATACCAGTTGTGGTTACACATTCAGGATCATGATTTCTTAGTTTGCATAGCTATTTCACGTGATTTCATTGCAAATAAACTTCTGTTCATTTCCTTTGCTGTTACTTAGGTCAGATTAGAGTAAAGTAGCTAGGCCATTGGTTTTCCAAGTCATTGTTTGTTCAGTTTGAGAAATCACTTGCAGAGCACCTGTAATACCTCTCCATCTACCTATACTCCATCAATCCCATCTTCTCCATCCCCCAACTCTGATTCTTGCCTCACATTTGCTACGTTCCCTCACTTTGACCTAATCTCCATATTTTTGTGCAACAGTGCTCTACTTCTCCTTGACAAATCCAACCATCCTCATCACTCCTTAGCTCCATCCCCCAAGTCCTAAACATCCTCACATCCTTATCCTACCCCTATACTCACTTCTCCACCTTTCTCTCTCCACCCACCCTCCAAAATCCCATTTCTGAACATCCTGTAGAAAATACAGAACATCTTGTAGAACCCCTGCAGAGTTCCTGTAGAAGCTCACGGAAGCGGTCTCTTAATAGCCAAACTCTGTGAAACTCTCTGGAAGGGTGCTAGGGACCCCTTAGGCCCTCTTCCAACCTTTCCAACCTCCTGCAAGAATTTCCTCTCACCAATCCACCTCTGCATAGTCAAAAACCAGTTAAAGCACATGCGTGACAATTCTGACACTTTACTCAAAAATACAAAAAGATGTTTTTTTTTTTAGATTTTACTGTAGAAGTAGCTTAGACACATGCATTTCACCTTCTTAGAAGTCAATGGCATCTCTTTCAGTAGCTTTCATCCTCTTTCCCGCATCAGTAGGATTAGCTGGTAAAATTAGGGTTTGCTAGGGTTTGCATTTCCTTTTTGCTTTTCAGTTTCTTTCTGCAAGTATATTAGCCTCCTTTGAGTTAGCTTCGATCCATCAGTTAGAAAGCTTCTTCTCAGATCTCATAGAAGTTGGCTTAAGCTCCTAGCGGACTTGTGCGAGCTGACCAAGTGACAACTGCGGCAAGAGCTAGTACTTGTGCAGATAGCATTGTCGCTTCCAAGTTTGTTACGAACTACCGGGTTGATAAGAGTAAAGAAGGGAGTCCCAGGAGTTGCAGAATTATTGCTGCAATACTGGAGCCCACCAAATCTGTGCAATTATTGAGATCATTGAGCTCCAGTGGCGTAGTTCTAGGTGGCAAGGCAGGTTGGGTTCTCCATGAATTGCAGGGTTCCAGTAGGAAAGGGAAGAATATTAAGGACTAGGATTGCAAAATGTGCAGTTCAATTCAGACTGGGAGGAAATGTTGCGTAATTATGGGGATGAAGGGAGAATTCTCAGCTATGGAAGTACACAATGCAACTACCCTCGGGGATAGTTAATGCGCATTACGTAGTTCTAGGAAGCAGGGTTGCATCATTGAGGGATGAGACTACGTGGTGCGCAGTTTAGTCGGGGTTCAGTGAAACTAAATTGCCCAATCGGGAAGATTTTATGGGAAATGGCTAGGTGTGGGAGGAAGGTGAACTCCTGTAGAATTTGAACTCGTGATCAAACACTTAGCATACTTCAATAATGCTACAACATAGGCTGCCAGAATAACAAGACAAATCATTACCCTCTGTGTGACTGTCCTATAACAAGAAGTGACAAGTGCAACACTTGAGATAGACATTAGGACGACCATGATGATACTTGTGTGATAGTTCTTAAAACTTTGTGTATGAGTGCGATAGGTGTTTACATAGCTAGGAAAACTTGAATAAGCAAAGAACAACTTTCAAACAAACCAGAAAATTTCTGCAAGCATGGAAAAACCGTCAAACATGCAACAATTCGACAGTTAATCAAACAAGGAAGAGGGGTCAAAAGACTCTAAGAAATCTCATTAAATGAGATCATGCGTTTGAAAAAATCAAGGGAAATACCAAGGAAGGCTATGAAATTTGAGTGGAAGCCAATATTTTGGACGATGTTGCAGTCACTACAACAATTGGCAACACACTGGTTGAATTCCAACTTCTCTGTCTTCGTTCATTTTTTAGTGTAGGGCCTTAGTCCTTCAAGGAGTATTGATTTATCATGCAGATTACTTTGGTTTCCCCTCTTACTCCATGGGTAGACATGGTCCCGCTTTTAACTTTTTAGTTGAGCACAAAATAAGATTCAGCTAGATCACAATGTTTCGAATTGGGAAGGGTAGTTTAGCTCATGAGCTTAATATTTTCATAGTATAGTTTTTCATCTCTGGTGTTGCTCTATTGTCAACGGGCTTAGACAGTACCTCGACAGAGTCACGTAGGAACACAAGCATTGCTCCAGTTCCAAAGAGCCTAGATAGTGCCTAGGTGGAGTTGCATGTTTCACCTCTCTGCGTAGGAAGCCTTTCTCTTATTTTGCCTTTATTTATTTATTTAAATAGAAATGTGCATGGAAACTTATTTATTTTGGGGTGGAAGAGGGATCCCAACTTATTGAGAGTAGGAGAGGTTTTTACTTCAAAGAAGCATATGAATACCTCTTACTTAGCTTTGCTCATTTAGATTTTCCCCTTCTCTATTTCTACTAGTTGAATAACATTGAAAACACCAAAGCAAAAAACTGAGTATAGATACGAGGTTCCCAGACTGGACATAGGTTGATGGTTGTACCAAAAATCTCCTTACGGAAATATCATATTTTCTTTCATAACTTCATTGGCCAAAATATACAACAATACAAGGAATACACACACATGATTGGTTGAACATTACAGTGTGACAAGACTCTTTGAACTTAAGCCACATACAAACTTGGAAGCCAGAACATAGTAAGGCACAACACTTATTTACATAAGAAAAACAATAGAAAACTGAAGAAAACATAACAAAAAACAATGAAATACTATGTACATAGTGTGGGGCGCAGCCCCAGATCTTCATTCAAAATATTGTTTTAAGTCTTGGCCATTGACAGGGAGAGAGTCAATCTTCCCGTCAAGTGATTGAAGATGATACGTGTGTTGGCCAAGATTTTCGTGGACTGTGTAAGGACCAATCCACATGGATTGAAACTTAGTGTGTTTTCCTTTGTCCTCGTGGGCTTTGTCCCACTTCAAGACTAAGTCACCCATAATAAATTTATACTTCCCTCGAAACTTTCTATCAAACCATCTCTTGATACAACTTTGATGGAGTGATAATTTTTCTTTTTCTTTTAGCCTTTCTTCCTATAGCTTGTGCAAAGTGTCCATCCTATGCTGATAATTTTTCTTTTCCTTTCAGCCTTTCTTCCTGTAGCTTGTGCAAAGTGTCCATCCTATGCTAAACTAAAAGACATGGCTTTCCTTGGGATTCTTGGGACAACTGGAGAGCAGGAAAGTAGATGTTTGGTGGGAGGATGGCTTCCTTTCCATACACCAGGAAGTAAGGGGAGGTATTCAGAGAAGGTTTAGGTGTGACTCGATCAGCCTATAAGGAATTCACCAAAGCAGAGTACCGGTTTCACTGCTCAGAGAGTATGGTATTCTTGATGATACAAGTGAGGTTCTTATTTGTGGATTCAACAAGACCATTCGCCTGTGGATAATAGTTAGCAGAATTTTTCGTCACAATACAATTTTCTAATACAAAATCATAAAGATTTAACGAGGAAAAGTACGTTGCATTTTCAAAAATAAGTGACATAGGAACGTCGAACCTGGAGATGGTATTCTGCTACAGAAATCTGATCACTTCCTGATCATTCACTTGTTTTAGCGGAACTATGCCTTTCCACATGGTGAAATAATCTGTAGTGGTCAAAATATAGTGGTGTTGCTTTCATGAATGAGGGAAAATTTCTCCAATGATATCCAAGCCTCACTATTGAAATAATTCTTCCACTGCAAATGGCCGTAATGGGGCTACTGAATTATGATTTATGCTGACACACCTTTGACAAAACAAACACTTGTGGGCATACAGATGAACATCCTTGAATAATTTAGGCTTGTAAAAATCGACCCGCATGACCTTATGTGCTGTAGTGTTTCCTACGAAGTGTCCCCCAGCTGGTCCATGATGTATCATGTGCCTCCAGACACTTGAGAAACATCCCATTGTGGTGCTTTCTGAACAACACCCCGTGCACCAACTGATATGATAGTTCTTTGAGTCATAGTGCCCTCTTTTGTCGCATAGAGAAATGAGAGGGAACGATGCCATGCTTAAGGTATTTGCACACATCTACGTACCAAGAGTTTCCATATTAAGTGGGGAAGCCTCGCTCAACATTGTGCATTTATATCTCTTGCTCCTAGCCTTCGAGCTCTTCTTCTTCCTCTTGTGCGTTGATTACTTCTGCTGCTAACTTGCTAAGACCATGACCCTTGATGGTGTGAACTAGTTTGATGTCAAGATCATATTCCTATAATCTGGTCATCTAATTCACCCTTCTCTCACCCATCTCTCATTGAACAAGCAGTGATCTGACTGCTCGGTGTGGAACAAAGATAATACAATGGATTTTCAACAGATAGAGTCTGGAGTGTTTTACCACCTTGTATACTGCATAAGCTTGCTTGTCCACGATGGGGTAGTTGAGCTCTGGTCCTTGTAGGCTCGTGCTCATGAAGGAGAAGGATTATTGGGAAATGAGTTTTGGATCTAGGTGAAAGTACAATATACTTTCCATGTAAGTACTTTCATGGCCACATAATATCATATGCATCATTCCATTCCACTGGCAAAGTGTTGACACATATGTGTCAACTATTGAAACTATCAAATTATGTCATACGAAATTAACAAGGATTGCTTATTAAATGAAAGTTATAACCCTATCATGTGATATGTACACTCCAAACATATCGGATTATATTAAATTACTAGTGACTTATTAATGTGGATCGCAACTAAGGATTGTTATATGATACATGTTATGTTTAATATAACACATATAAGGTATGTATGTCATGTTGATACAATAAATTTGAGATTTATATAATAGTATTATATAACAATATTTAAAATACATTGAGAACCATGTAGTGTGTGTTGTAGTTCATATGCAATGCCTATAATTATCTAGTGGTCAAGGTTAGGCCTAAGTTTAATGACATAATATAAATTTTGTTGGGTTGTGTTATATTCTTTCCACGACTAACCTACCTAGTGAAACGGGGGGTTAGAGGGGGGCGGTAGCCCCCCTTCGTTGCGCCGATTGCACAGCGGGGGGGGCGGTAGCCCCCCTGTCTGGGGGGTTTGAGGGGGGCGGGTAGCCCCCCTCTACGGGGTCCGGGGCAGTGCCCCGGGAAATTTTTTTTTGGACCCTATATTAGGTTGGGCGAACCTACCTATGGTTTTGTGCATGATTTTCGCACATGGTATTGGACGCGATGGTTTTTTGGTCCATGGTATTGGATGCTTCGGCATGTATAAATATGTATTGTAACATTGAAAGGAACATAATGAAAAATCAAGCTGGTAGTCCCGGTTTTGGGATCCAGGGAAAAATCTCTGTGCATATGTGTTTTATGGGTTATGCTCTCGCATTGTTTTATTTTCTTTGTTTAAGAATTCATATGCAGGTAATTTCTGTACAGGGTTAAAACCTACATTTGGAATCAGAGCTGTTTTGGCTTCAAGGGGACGCCTTTGTTGCTGAGGGGTTTCGCTCGGGCCTGTGGTAGACCCTGTTCAGTGGGAGATCTGCGAGATCGATTCTGGTGGTGAAAGAAGATGGCGAGCAGTGGAAAGATCGAGATTGAGAAGTTCAATGGTCAGAGTTTTGAGTTGTGGAAACTCAAGATGGAGGATTTGTTGGTCGATAAAGATCAGTGGATCACGGTAGATCCGGGTACTAAACCATCGGGAGTGACCGATGAGGAATGGAGGAAATTGGATCGGAAAGCAAAGAGCACAATATGATTGTGTGTCTCAGATTCAGTATTGTTGAATGTATTAGGGGAAGCTACGGCAAAGGTTTTGTGGGTCAAGTTAGGGACTTTGTACCAATCTAAGTCTCTGGTGAATAAACTGTTCCTGCGGAAAAAGCTGTATAACCTGAGGATGAAATATGGAGACTCAGTGACAGAGCATCTGAATGCGTTTAATACTGTGTTAAGTCAATTATTATCTGTTGATATTAAAATTTCAGATGAAGATAAGTGCATCAGTCTATTGTGTTCTCTACCAGATTCGTGGGATAGTCTGGTTATTACAATATGTAGCAATGCAACTGCTTTGCAGTTTGATGAAATAGTCTCAGCCTTGCTGACGGAGGATATGAGACGGAAGAATATGGACAACCAGAATGGTGATGCCTTGTCTGTATGAGGACGGTCCCAGAACAGAAACAAAAATAAGTCATCGAGTGGGAGATCTAAATCTAGAGGGAGATCTAAATCTCCAGGAAAACCTACAAAGGTGGTGTGCTGGAAATGCAGAAAGGAAGGGAACTTCAGAAGGGATTGTAAATCTAAAGCTCCTGATAAAGGAAAGAGATCTGATGATGCTCCTTCTGCAGAGGCGAAAACCACCTCAGATGAAGGTGGGGATGTGTACTTGGCTTCTTCAAGTACACATGTAGATCATGAGGCATGGTTGATTGACTCAGGTGCATCCTTTCACTTCACTCCCCATAGAGAGTGGTTCTGAGAGTATGAGAAATACGATGGTGGTGATGTCTTCTTAGGAGATGATAGGAAGGCTAGAATCATTGGTCGGGGAAAAGTAAAGTTGAAGTTGCAAGGTGGAAGGGTTAGAACACTTCCGGGTGTTCTACATATTCCTGCATTGGCCAGAAATCTGATTTTTGTAAGCAAGTTGGATGATGCAGGTGTAAAGACGGTGTTCGAGAAAGATACCTGCAAGATGGTTCGAGGAGCACTGATATTGATGCGGGGAGTTCGGATTGGAACTCTATACAAGCTGCAAGGTAGCACTGTTGTTGATGGGTGCAATAGTTCTATGGTTCCTGAAAATGGAGTAGAAAATCTAGTGGTCTCTGGAGAGAAGACCATGTTGTGGCATCAAAGGCTTGGACATATTGGAGAGAAGGGCCTTCGAATACTTCATGGTAAAGGTATGGTAGAAGGTATGAATGATAGCTCTCTGGATTTTGATTTCTGTGAAAATTGTGTGTATGGGAAGCAGAATCGAGTGAGTTTCCCCTTTGGTGGTAAGAGGACGAAACATATATTAGAGCTTGTGTACAGTGATGTGTTTGGACCTGTGAAGGTTCCATCACTGGGTAAGTCTGTGTACTATGTATCATTCATACATGACTTCTCAAGGAATACATGGATATATTTCCTTAAGAAGAAATCTGAAGTCTTTGATAGGTTTAAAGAATTTAAGGCTCTGGTGGAAAATCAGACAGAGAAGAAGATAAAGGTGCTGAGGACAGATAATGGTGGAGAATTTTGCAGCAATGAATTTGAAGAATTTTGTAAGAAGTGTGGTATAGCATGGCAGAAGACTACTCCATATACACCTCAGCAAAATGGAGTCGCAGAAAGAATGAACAAGACGTTGATGGAAAGGGAAAGAAGCATGCTCAGTGGTGCCGGGTTAGGACAGGAATTCTGGGCAGAGGCGGTGGATACTGCACGTTACCTGATCAACAGATCACCCTCATCAGCGTTGGAGGATAAGACTCCACAAGAAGTATGGACTGGTAAGAAACCCTCTCTTTCACATCTGAGGGTATTTGGATGTGATGCATATGTACATGTTCCAAAGGAGAAACGAACCAAGTTGGATAGTAAATCTAAAAAGTGCATCTTTATTGGGTATAAGGATGGTTTAAAGGGTTATAAGCTTTGGAACCCAGTCACACGGAAGGTTATGTACAACCGAGATGTGGTGTTCAGAGAGGTAAAAGATGTTATTCAATCTGAAGTCCAACCAAAGGAACCTGAGAAGATAGAGTTTGAGCCAAAGGAGGAAGAATCAGACTCTGCAGCAGAGGAGGAATCAGAAGATGAAGAGCCACAAACTCCGGCTGTGATAACATCAGGTCAAGAAAGAAG
Organism: Pinus tabuliformis; assembly: GCA_031772625.1. NCBI lineage: Eukaryota > Viridiplantae > Streptophyta > Pinopsida > Pinales > Pinaceae > Pinus > Pinus tabuliformis. Next base: position 1,443,551,937 of record CM062804.1, on the reverse strand, counting down.
GCAGCCAGAAAGGTATAGTCCATCTACTTTCAGTTCAAATTTTGCTTTGTCTGTTACTGATGATGATCCCAGAACTGTGAAGGAAGCAGTGGATTCAGAGGATGGAAAACTCTGGAAAGAGGCCATGGTTGATGAAATGGCATCTTTGCACAAAAATGAGTCTTGGGATCTGGTAGAGTTGCCGGCTGGAAGGAAACCCATTGGCAACAAATGGGTGTTCAAGAAGAAGACTAATGCAGAAGGAAAGGTGGAGAAATACAAAGCTCGGTTGGTAGCAAAAGGTTATTCCCAGGTGCCGGGAATTGATTTTGGTGATATTTTTTCCCCTGTTGCCAAGGTAGCTTCTATTAGATTACTTTTATCTGTTGCTGCTGCTTTTGATTTTGAGGTAGAACAGATGGATGTGAAGACAACATTTCTTCACGGGGATTTGGAAGAGGAAATCTACATGAGGCAACCTGAAGGCTTTGCGGTGAAGGGTAAGAAAGAACTGGTATGCAAGTTAAAGAAGTCTCTGTATGGGTTAAAACAGTCACCAAGGATGTGGTATCAGAAATTTGATACATTTATACGGGGACTTGGCTTCACCAGAAGCAAAGCAGATCATTGTGTGTATTTTAAATTAATTGGTGACCGTGTTATTTATCTGGTCTTGTATGTGGATGATATGTTGCTGGTTGGAAATGACAAAGAAATTATCCAAGATTTGAAGACCCAATTGTCTTCCAAATTTGACATGAAAGATCTTGGTGCTGCAAACTATATTTTGGGCATGGAAATTAAAAGAGATCGGGCAAAGAGGAAGCTCTGGTTAAACCAGAGGAAGTATGTCGAGACAATACTGCAGAGGTTTAATATGCAGGATAGTAAACCAGTGAAGGTTCCTATTCTTGTAGGTGTGAGGTTATCTGCTGAACAATGTCCCAAGACACAAGAAGAGGAAGAGGACATGTCCCGTGTTCCATATGCAAGTGCAGTCGGTAGCCTGATGTATGCAATGGTCTGTACTAGACCAGACATTGCACATGCATTGGGAGTATTGAGTAGGTTTATGTCAAAACCTGGGAAGGAGCACTGGACAGCAGTGAAGCGGGTTTTCAGGTATTTGCGTGGCACTAGTGATTATGGTTTGTGCTACCAAGGAAGACCAGGATTGGACAGAGTGTTGGATATTCATGGTTTTGTTGATGCAGACTGGGCTGGAGATCTGGATCAGAGAAGATCTACAAGTGGGTATGTGTTTAACCTATTTGGAGGTGCAGTCAGTTGGATGAGTAAGAAACAATCTGTAGTGGCACTATCAACTACAGAGGCAGAATACATGGCAGCCACTCATGCAAGCAAGGAAGCAGTTTGGTTGCAGAGATTGTGTTCAAGTATGGGGTTAGTACAGGGAGCTATAAGAATAGACTGTGACAGCCAAAGTGCAATTTTCTTGGCAAAGAACCCTGCTTATCATTCAAAGACAAAGCACATTGATGTTCAGTATCACTTTGTGAGGGATATGATAGAAGACAAAAAGGTGTTGCTTGTAAAGGTGGACACTTTGAAGAATACTACAGATGCATTGACAAAATCTGTGAGCTCTGAGAAGTTCTCTTGGTGTAGAGAAACAATGGGTGTTTCAGGGCTGGAAAAATGACTAAGCTCTCTTGTGGCCCCCTGTGGAAAGAAAACAACAAGTGCGAGATTGTTGGGTTGTGTTATATTCTTTCCACGACTAACCTACGTAGCGGGGGGCGGCAGCCCCCCCTGTCCGGGGGTTTGAGGGGGGCGGGTAGCCCCCCTCTACGGGGTCCGGGGCAGCGCCCCGGGAAATTTTTTTTTGGACCCTATATTAGGTTGGGCGAACCTACCTATGGTTTTGTGCATGATTTTCGCACATGGTATTGGACACGATGGTTTTTCGGTCCATGGTATTGGATGCTTCGGCATGTATAAATATGTATTGTAACATTGAAAGGAACATAATGAAAAATCAAGCTGGTAGTCCCGGTTTTGGGATCCAGGGAAAAATCTTTGTGCATATGTGTTTTATGGGTTATGCTCTCGCATTGTTTTATTTTCTTTGTTTAAGAATTCATATGCAGGTAATTTCTGTACAGGGTTAAAACCTACAAATTTTAGAGTTCGGGTAGGTTAATACCCAACTCTCTTTTTTATTTTGTTTTCCAATTATTAAAGAACTCTTCATATATATATATATATATATATATATATATATATATATATATATATATATATATATATATATATATATATATATATCTATAGATATATATCTATATATCTATATGGGCAATAAAACTGGGTTCAATGCTTTAGAAGTAGGCTTTGTACTCAATGTCTATCAATTGGAGATTTTAAAGCATGAAGGACCATGCATCACATACATGAAAGCATTATTTTTCACTTTTTTATCAAACTAGTATGAGGTAATTCACATCTTGGGGCCACTTGCATGTGGAAACAAATTGATCTGCTCATTCTTGTAGCATTACTTACACATAAAAGCACAATTGAAATCCATTGAGAGGCCCCCACTTACAATTTAATTCATTTTTATTGTTTTGTTTTGTTTTTTTCATTCTTCAGGGGAGAATTAATAAGCATTTAGAATGGTTTACATATTGTGCATCTAGGTGTGTCAACAACCTCCAACAATGGTTAATCCCATTCTCCTCCTAGTAAAATAGACTACGATGGGGCTACAATTCAAAGGCTTCCGTTACCATTTCAAAGCGAGGCATCAAGAAATGGAATGAGATGAAATCTAAATAAGCATTCAGATGCATAACACCTAGCCAAAAATATCTTCATTCCTGTGGCTCTTGGTGCAAAAATGAACCTTATCATGGGGTAATATCTAGAAGTAAAACCATCAAGGTCCCTCCAGATGCCTCCTTGTCTCCTCTTCTCTGGAAGCCTTGAACAACTATTTAATACTTTCACATTCTCTAATTCTAATCAGGATTTGCAAAGAATTCCAAACAACACTTCTTAATGGTGAAGCCAATCCTTTTCCAACTAAATCCTCAACTACATTTGGACACTCTTTCCTAGATTCCTATTATAGGATGGATGGAAGGAGTGCAACTGCTACATTTTCAAAAATTTTTCTTTCCCTCTGAACTCAATTTGGAACATCATACAAAGGAATACTAAAGAAAACATTAGTACTCTCCCCTACTCCCCTCGAGAATGGTAAGCACATGGTCATGAAGTCAGGCTTCTTGGTAGATGGAATGTTTTCCCCACTCTCCCTACCCCTCTCTCTTCTGAATCTAACCATCTGCCCTAGTTATCCCATCATCTTGGTCTCCTCCGCCTCTCTCCTTTCTCAAATTGAATTTCGATGGAACCTCAAAAGGAATTCCTTGTCAAGTTGGCTATGGAAATTTTTTTAGAAATCATTTTAGTTCATTTCATTGTATACTCTAGTAAGCTTGGCATCAATACCAATAACATAATCGATCTCATAACTCCCATCGAAGGCTTGGATATAGCAGAAAAACAAGGTTTCTCTAAGATTTTGGTGGAAAGATATTCCTAACTCATAATACATATTCTCCGCAAAATTCAAGATGACACTCATGTTCATAAGGTCTCTAAGAGTCGGCCACTGAAGAACTTCTATGTAAAGTCTACACTCAAACCATCAAAATCAGGGTTGTCATCATTCCCATCCATATCCTATGATCAAGGAATAAGGTGGTCGATATTCTTGCGAATTATGGTTGTCTAGACTCTTCGCCGAGGATCTCCTCCACTTGGAACCTTTTGGCATGCGATATGGTGGGGGTAGGTTACCACTACCCCATTTGATCATTTAACTAGGGGATGTGGTAGTCCATCCCCCTAGATGTCATTAAAGTCAAATTCTGGCATGGATACATCATAATCTTGATGCCATGTTTATACACTCGCACTCCCGTCAGCTGTACAAATTCCTTGTAGATTCAAACTAATTATGTATTTTTAAAAACAAAAGACTTGAATCTACTGTACTCACTAGCGGAAATAATTAAACGATTGCGAAATAACGAAGCATATAGTAGAAAGAATTCAATCAACACATTACACAATGATTTCTCGAGGAAAGCCAAAGCTAAAAACCCATGCTATCTATATATTTCATTAGTCAGAAAATATGAGAAGATTATAATGCGTTTCTCAAGCTCGAGCAACCTCTACACTATCTCTATTTTTATCACTACTTTCTATACAAGGCTTGGCCAATACTTAGCCAATATCCTGACATTTCAAGCTCCTACTTCCTTGCATTGTTCAATGAGGAATTACGCCTCTATTTAATAGGAATTCTCCTCCATTGGATTGCGCAGTTCCTTTAGGCTCTTCCTCTAATTTACTACACTGTAACAACCCTGGTCAAAATTCCATGTAAAAGTATATAAATACCACAGGTGATGGGACATGTATTCCAACTTGAATGGTGGGCAAGACATCCTAGTGAGTGTTCATTTGGTTTTTTATGGATAAGGAAATTGGCATCGACAATGGCTAAGGCGTTAAAAAGGAAGAAAGGTATTTTGGCACATTGATTTATGAAAATAACGGAAATTTGGAGAAAAGGAAGGTGAAAGGTCATAGGTTGCATGTGAGGAGGAAACTGAAGCAAAATAATGGAAAATGAAGAAAATAGAGGCCTCATTGATAAAAAGGATTCTGAGGATCAGTGGGCAGGACTTAATTAGTTTAGTTTTGGATCTCTCTTATTATTCTCTCTCTCTCTCTCTCTAAAGTTTTCTTGGAGCACTTTGGCATTGGAGCAAGAAAGGAAAAGAAGGCAAGAGGAAGGAAAGATCAAGCAGGGAAAGGTAGGATCAAGCAACTACAATAGGCTTCATTACAGGTATTAAGTTACATGTGGGTTTTCCTTTCTAGATTTGGAATGCATTGGATTGCATGCATTTATTTTCTACCATGGCATGGGTTTTTCCAGGTGTGACAATATTTTCAGCCTAGCCTTGCCATTTCCTAATAGCTTTGATGAGATGGGTTCTATCATTCGATTTATGTGGGATGGACGAATTGGATTCGAAGCTGAGTGGGGTGGATCTCCGAATTAAAAAACACATGGCGTAGAGGTCCTTGAACCAGACTGAGGATGCATGAATCCATTGGCCTAGTAACCCCTGAACCGGGTTGTGGGTTGTGGTAAAGCCATATTGTATGACTTGGTGGGCCTAGGAATCATTGTCGATGAATGTCAGGATATACACTAAAGTGAAGAGGTGGATTTTCTCAATGTTGGGCCTAGTGATTCTGGGATGGAATGCACGGTAAAGCCTATAGATTATGTCTCGATGTAGGGCCTAGTGATCCCTGGATCGGAGTACGAATGCATGGTAAATCCTAAGATACTAGGAGGCACTCAAATTCCTCATGGTGTAGGCGGAGAACTATGGTGGAATCCACATTTATTGGTGTTTTTGATGTGTGCTATGAGTCCCACATTCATGCATGGAATATGGCACAGGGATGATTGGCTGAAGAGAGACTTGACTTAGCTAATTTATGGTCGGTTGGAACATGGTAGTCCCATCACCAATTGGTTCATTGCATTGATTAATGATAAATTCATTCCATTAATTTTCATGTTTAAATTTACTGGTGTATATATGGATTTTGATGGCTGATATGTTTATTATATTTATGTCCATATTATGTTGGTTACATGTACATTTTATGGCAGTAACTATGTTTGGCTCTCATCATGTTTTTACTTGTATATGAATGGATAATGTGTCTATGGCATAATAGATGAATATGCAACAAATGACATGAGGAAACAATGGTTCATAGTGATTCTCGGATAATTATGGGATCCATACACTTAATTCTATTGTTTACACTTGTAGGTTACATGTTGAAAATATGTTTGATGAAATGCCTATCATGGATAGTAGGGGTTTGGTTAAGGTCTTGTTGAGTTTATTTCTTTTTCTTCATTGTTTCCATGTACCCTTCTTGATTTCAAGCTTTCATTCCATTGTCGGCAGTGGCTTGGGCTCTGGGCCTGAAAAGGTGGCTTAAATCCTAGGGTCGGTGGCACAAAACTGGAAATTATGGTTCACAGTCGTTGGCAAGCAGGCCTATGAGAGCGACTTTGGGTTTTTGGTGGCTCCCTTGCCCATAGCATGAGAGTTTCTATGGCCTAAGAGGTCCATAACAACAGTGGAACCCAGGGATAGGTTGTCTGAGTGGTTGACTTGTCTCCTGAGGGTTTTGTTGATGTTGTTGGATGACTGTGTGTGATGTTCCATCAATTCCACTTCCTTGAGGTCACATAGGCGGTAAAATCTGATCATAGGAGCCTATCATCTCATGTTTACCCTAGTTGGCATGGTTACTTGGGTGGATGTGGGAGGAGTGTGTTACAGAGTTGTATCAGAGCATGGTTCAACCCTTAGACTAGATGGGTGGTGTGTGTGCTGGTCATGCATGCATGTCAGTTGCATGTGTGTCTCTTACACTTGCATTTCATGTGCTTGTTGCATTTGCTTGATGATTGATTATGGTTGTAGTATGGTTATCATGGATGATTCGATATTGATTTTGTGGAATGTATTTTTCATGAGTATGTGATTGGTTTCATATGGATTAGATGTCGCTCAAATGTTGATTTTATGTCGCCTACTTACATACTTGTATGTTAGGCTAGATTCTTGTAGGTTTGATTACATGTATAAGTTTTGTAGGTTGATTATAAGAATTGATTGCTTATGTTCGACTAGATGTGTCTATGCGTATGTGTAGTTGATTTGGCATTGCTTATGCATGTTGATGGTTGCATGTGGCAATGTGCACAGTGGAGTAATGGCTGTTGTCATGCATGAGGTCATGGTTTGTGAAGTTGATATGGTCATGTATTGATGACTGGGCTCTAGCTAAAAGGATGTGTATATGGTTTTGTACTCATATGTTATATGTCTATATGCAGTCATTATGCATGTATGGTCTTAGTTATAGTTATGCATGAATAGTAGGTTAGACATGCCTTGTGAACCCTTGGTATGCAATTTAGGTCATCATGGTGTTATTGGTATGTTATGATGCTAATGTTTTGAATAAGGTAAACCAGGAGATGTAGATCATCAAAGTGACGTTGCAGCTATGGACCTCGAGGCAAAAACATGTCATCATACAGGTTTGTATGTTGGGCATGCAGGTACATAAGTTAAGGATTATTATGTGCATTAGGTTTATGTACATGTATTTTATGTTATGGTTACATACATGATAGGTGATAGTTGATTAATATAGTCATATGCACATGTGTCAGATAATCAAGAATGATGATAACTTGTGGTTGTATGCATTTCTATTGTTCTTTTACGTTAGATAACTTGATGATTAGGTTATATGTTGTTGATGAGCATGATATATAGATGATTGTCGTTATATGCTATTAACTTGATGATTAGGTTTATTTCATTGAGATCTTAATGTTTTAATTTGGATTGGTCATATGCATGACGGTTATGTTCATTGAATTGAAGATATTAATGTTATATGTATTGTGTTAACCTGGTTTGACCTATACAGATGGTTATAGTTGCGATATTTAGGTATGAGCTGAAATATTTGTGATATGGTGTCGCACTAATGTAGATTAATCGTACATATGTCCTTTTTATGCATAAACGATAAATGCGTATGAGTTTATGATGTGAACATCTTAGTTAGTTAGTGTTATGGATATCATGATCTTACTTATGTTTGAGTTGACATGTTGTAAAGTTATATCTTTCTAACTAGATTTATTGTGTAGATGAGATATCCTCCCCTGAGGTACACTAAGGTATGAGTTTGATTATATCGTATACTTGGTGCTTGATTGTTTGATTATGACATCTATTTGGTGTTTAAGTGTTTGGTGTCTAGTTAATTTAGTTAACATTGTGTATTTGAAAGTATGTTTGATGAATTTCATAATATATGTGTTCAAATTATTTTGTTTTAAGATGATTGTACTAACACAGATGTGTTGAGATAGTTGATATGTACTTGAGGGTAGTAGATGATAGTTTTAGCATTAATGGCTATGAGTTGACTATGGATTATGACATGATTGTTTGTAAAAGTTGATTTCAAATTGATAGATATGATTGTCTCAATATTTGGAACATATGGTTGACATGTGTGTGCAGTTGTAGGAAACATGCTTGGTATTAGCGTGACAAGGTAATAGTTGATGTGTTTATATAACTAAGCCTCTATTGCGACAAGATGAAAAGGTAAAAGAAAGGAGTTGGGAAAGATTTCCTTGGGCTATGTTTGGAAACCCTAACTCCGAATGAATGAGTGTTTTGCACACATGAAGTCTTCTTAACCTTGATTTGTCTAAAATTATGTGGATATGTGCTATATTCATGGACATGTATTTGATTGGTATATTAGCTAGTCTCTAGTTACAGGTGGATTTTTCAAGAGGATTGGAGTCCCTTGAGAGATGGTGTGGGTGTGTTCAGTTGCAATCAATGTGCTTTACACAACAAGATGAGGTAACTGGTGTATTGTTAGGTTCATTTATGCACTAACAGTTATGTGTTAATGAAAACGTGATGCAGGGAGTGGCATGGAAAGAGAGGTTGCCATGAAATATTGAAGAAGACTTAGGTTGAGTTTTCCTTGGGAACCATGGGGATTGAGTCATGGTCTTGTGCTATTGGTATTTTGTGATGGTTGCACTTGATTTGTGTTTTTGTTTATCTATGGTGGAAGGCCTTGCCACTTTGGTTGTGGTGTCGTATTGTTGTCATTGGTTTTCATGATCTTCTTCTTGTTTGTTTCTTGACTTTCCTTTTGTGTTTTGAGTCTTGGGAATTGGTTGGGAAAGAGGAAAGTTGATGGAGCTCGGGGAGAGTTGTGTGGTACCCAATAGGTGATGTAAGACTCAGATGAAGCTCGGTGCATGAGTAAGCACATTGAAAGGTAACGTTATGATGGTTGGATTGGTTGGGTCCATTGTGGTAAATGGACGGTGGGAATATGGACATAAGAAAGGCAACCAGAAAAGGTAAATTAAATGGATTTGAGGTGTTGGATGCCTTGTCTATTTTGGGAACTGTTGTTCTCAATGTTATGCATGTTGTGCACAAATAAGGAAGTTAGCTTAACCTAGACCTTATGATATCTGGTAATTATGTTATGATCATGATTATGCTGATGTTTATATATGTATACATGTAGGTGTGTGTGTATGTCATGTTTGACTGCAGGGTCGTCATGGATCATGATTATTAACACTAACATTGATGTGTATATATATGTATGTATGCATATTGTTATCTCACAAGGTCATGATTGTTTATGCTAATGCTTACATTTATGTATGTATGTATCCATGTATCTATGTTACTATTTGACAGATGATGAGAACTAGTATTGCAGCAAGAATGCTGCAACTCCTAGAGCTACCAACTTTACTTTATCAACCTGGGGTTCGTACAAACTTGGAGGTGATAGTGTTGTATACACAAGTAAAAGTGATGGTTCGGCCTTTTGTCACTATTCAACTAGCAAGAGACCACTAGAGTTTTCAAGCCAGACTTCTGTGGATTTAGAAGAAGCTTGATTGCTGATGAAGGAAAGAGAGATATATTCTAGGAGAAAGCTTATCTACTGCAAATAAGGAAAATGACTGAAATCCTATGCTAGAAACACACCATTCTCTAACTAACTGCTAAGAAACTATGCTTTACAAGAATGCCAAGCCAACATGTATGAAATGCTACTATCTAAAGCATGGAAAATCGAGATATCAAACATCACTATTGTGCATGTAAAGGACTGAAATAAATCTATTTTGTTCTTTTTATTCTTTTTCTAGAAAATCAACTATACCCTAATCTCTGTTGGTGATGTGGAAGGTGGCTTAGCGATGTTGGTGGATGGTTGGGAGGTTTAGGAGATGGTTGGGAGGTTTGGGAGGCCCTTGGGTGACCTAGTGTGGCTTCCTAGATTTTTTCCCTCAATTCATCCTCAAAACAGGCCACTACAGGAAAACCTACAGGATGTGCTAGAAACCCACAACCCATACTTCATTAAATTTGGAACTAAATAGTGGATCCAGAATTTCAAAATAACTGAAAATCCCAATTGTAGTGATGACCTTGTAATAATATTTTTCCATTTTAATGAAATATGCATTCTACAGGATTCCCTGCCTTTCTACAAGATACGGCCGAGAGAAAAACAATGGTTGCTAGAGGTGATGGAAGGCTTACGGAAGGTGGTGGATGGGTGGAATGGAGTGAGAAAATTCCTAGGATCACTCAGAACTCAATACCAAGGTTAGGCAATGGTTGGATTTGCTCAACATGCTTGGAGAAATTTCTATGTAAAATGATGAGATTGGTGAAGATTTTGGTGAAAGCAAGGGATAATTATGAATGGATGAAGTTGGAAGGTGGTTTCCTACTATGAGATCCCTTTATATTTCTGAAGCACCTGCTCTGCATCAGAAATTTATAATTGCCACAAAGCCATGTAAACAAGAAGAATTCTAACAACCTAGAAGATCACAATTTAATGAGCTAGTTGTCTACTTCATGCATGAGGAAAATTGCAGAACAAAATGGAATCATGGATGAGATCTACTGAAAGGCTGAAGATGGAAGATACGGCAACTAAATACTACACTTGCAGAAATGATCAAATGCTGGTTTAAGTACAGTAAAGTCTAAATCTTATGAGGAAATGGAAATCTGTATTTTTGGGGCGGCTTAAAGGTCTTTTCCTCAAATCATGATCCCTGAGGGAAGAGGTGAGGCCAAGACACCTACTGACAACTTTGTGGTTCTCCTTTTATCTCTTATAACCTGCTACTGAAGTAATGCACAAATGGAAGCAAACTAATAAACACTAATCAAATCCACAATACTTGCAATGAAATACTTCTAGAGACAATTTAACCATGAACCTATCAATCTAAGTGAAGCATTCATATACAAGAAGAGGAGCCTTTGCTGTTAGGGTTGGTCCCTAACCCAAGAGCTTCATCCCTCTGAGTTAACTCAGTGATGGATTAAGAAAAAGCTTATTTTCATTATCAAAACAGAAAATGACATCATGTCTTCCACAAGTCTAGAGCTCGAAAATAACTAGTGTTTTTACAACAAAAATTCAAATCCTAATGAGGCTTTAGGCCTCTATACTTATACAACTGAAGTATCCAATGACTTCCTTAAATATAGGGAGGCTCAACTCCCAAACTTGATATGAGCTAACTCTTTCCTATCACTTGCTCAACTGCCTTTTGATCTTCATGACTTGGCTTCTTGAACTCTGATCTGGTGTGACTAATGGAGGAATATTCGAATCGGGGGAGTAAATGAGGAGGATTTACCTCCTACAATATCTCTTCCTTGTCCCATTCGATTTTGAAACCTTGGTCTTACCAAAATTTGTTATATACCTAGGGGGGTAATATGGGGTACCAAGGGAGGTACCCAAGGTAATAATGTAATAATGGTATGGGCCATAGTAATAAATAAGGTGGTTAACCCATGTCATGTAAGGGACCACAAGTAGTTAATAATAATGTAATGGGCCCATGGTATTAGTTGATGGTATGAGGAAACCATGGTAATGATGCATGGTATTGTATGTATGAGGCCTATATAGAGGCTAGAGACTCCAGATGGAGAGATATGAAGAGAAGAATTATTGTATGAATAGGCATATGGCTTGTGGAGTGTTCTCCTTCCTTAAGGAGTGAATGTATGGTGTTGCCCTACCTTAAGGGTTTGATCAATAAAGTGAATCATTTCTCTATTTGGATCTTATTATTTTTGGGTTATCTCTATTCTCATATATCTTTTGGATCAGATATACAAAAATTGGTATCGGAGCTACAACAAGTGGTATCAAAGCTACAACAAGTGGTATCAGAGCTACAACAAGTGGTATCAGAGCACTTTCTTGGGCAAACCGTGGAGAATTTTTTTTTATTTTTGCAGGGATTTTTGGGTGGCAAATTTGTAGATCAGATCTATACGTTTTGGTTAAAGATATGCAAAATATAATTGAAGATCTATATTCCAGGTGAAAAAATAGCCGATTTCAAAAAAAAAATCGGTTGAATCGGAGTCCGGATGAAGGAGATATCGTTGATCTAAAAATCAGTGGGGTTGCAGACAATCTTTCGGGGCAGCGAATTTGCGGCGCAAATCTAGATGTCTTGGCACCAGATCTGCAAAATCTAATTGTAGATCTGGAATCTTTGTGAAAAAACACCTGATTTAAAAAAAAAAAAGTCGAATCGGAGTCCGGATGAGGGAGATATCGCTGATTTAAAATCAACTCTTTTTGCAGAAATTTTGGGTGACGGCGGGAGAATAGCAGCGCAGATATGAAATTCCAGTATCTGAATCAGGATTTCTATCACATGGGCAGATGCAGAATGATTGTTCCATTTCTATAAATAGGTCATAATAAGGATTCTGAGCAATATTGACTAAACTATGACTATTTCAAGTAAGCGAATTTTTCTCAAACCCATGGAAAGGTTTACTGGAAAAGATGATAGCCCTACTATTGAAAAATTCATACAAAATCTAAAGAACCGATTTGGGGCAGGATGGAATTGTATGGTACCACTTCTTTTGGAAGAAGAGGCCACCATATGGTGGAAATCACTGGGCGTCATTGACTGGGACAAATTCTCGGATGAAAAAATGGAAAAACTCCTTATGGACAAATGGTCTCGGGCTAGAAAACAAGATAAGAAGAAACATGTGGGTTTATTTCCTACTGGTATATCTTTATTGCAGGTTCATGGATTGATTCAGAAGGAGAAAATCATTGTGTCTATAAATCCTAGTTGCAAGCAAAATCTTATTAGTGTTAATTTGGCACAAAAATTGCAAGTCCCAGCAAAACATATTGAAAATACACAGGTTGATGATCAGGATGTTCAAATTTATAAGGATTTGAAACTTTCTATGGATAAGTATGTGTTTCATGGTGATTTTTATGCTTCAGATATGAATAACATGGATGTTGTTTTGGGATACCCTTGGATGGAATTAGTGGGTACTATCAATATTAATGTGCAGAAGAAATTCCTGAAGCTATGGTATAAAAAGAAGAAAATTACGTTACAGGATATTTCCATCCATAAACAGGTAGAGCACATGGAGGCTGAAGCAGAAGATGTTCAAGGGACTGACATATCAGATGATGAGCCTTTGATGATCAACAATCAAACACAAACAGAGGCTGAAGAAGAAAAGGTTACAGGTGATGATACATCAGAGGAGGGATCAGTGGTTGAAGTCATATTGAAAAAGAAGACACCACAACAGGCACCATAGCAAGGTGAAGTAAAGAAAAATCCATTGGTTAAAACTTCAACATATCATCATCCACATCACCCAGCGAGACAACCATCAAGATGGAAACCAAGTCGTCACATGACGGATCGCGAGGAGATAAGATCCACCCATTACACATCAACACAGAAGAGCTGCCACGGTCAACTTCCATCTCAAGCGAGCGAGGCACCAACGAGATTGAGGGATCACCTTTCTCTTGGATGGCTAGATGCACGTGCATGGTACTAGTGGACTACTCTTTTGAGTAGATCTTATTATTTATGTTCTTCCCATGTTTCGGGGACGAAACATGCTTAGGGGGGTGGAATGTTATATACCTAGGGGGGGTAATATGGGGTACCAACGGAGGTACCCAAGGTAATAATGTAATAATGGTATGGGCCATAGTAATAAATAAGGTGGTTAACCCATGTCATGTAAGGGACCACAAGTAGTTAATAATAATGTAATGGGCCCATGGTATTAGTTGATGGTATGAGGAAACCATGGTAATGATGCATGGTATTGTATGTATGAGGCCTATATAGAGGCTAGAGACTCCAGATGGAGATATATGAAGAGAAGAATTATTGTATGAACAGGCATATGGCTTGTGGAGTGTTCTCCTTCCTTAAGGAGTGAATGTATGGTGTTGCCCTACCTTAAGGGTTTGATCAATAAAGTGAATCATTTCTATATTTGGATCTTATTATTCTTGGGTTATCTCTATTCTCATATATCTTTTGGATCAGATATACAACAAAATTCCTTGATTTTCTCTTCCAAACCTACATTCAATGCATATTAGTCCACTAGGCATAATATCTCACTTTAACTCATCCCATTAAACAAAGTATAATCAAAACATGTAATAAGTGGTGAGAAGAGTTGATTTGACTAAGCTAGGAGGTGAATTAAGGCCCATATAATTACCCAATGATGAGGCTCATCATCACCCCTCTACTGAAAGTGTTGCTCATCCTCTGAGAAACTCCATCAATATCCATGTCTTTCATAGCTCTAGTGGCCTCCCCGACATCCCATGCCTTTGTTGTGGTTTCTTCTTGTGCATAGAATTCTACCTTCTTTTCTACCTCCTCCCAATGCCTTCTTTCTTCCTCTTCTTTCCTTCCTTCTAACATCCCCAAGAGTAGTGGGGTAATGAGTCTCAGGCCAATCCAGTTGACTTTGAGCCTTTGGATGGATTGCTTTTACATGGGAGTCATGTTTAGTGCTTCTCTCGTCCTTTGAGGAGAGTGGTACTCTCTGATCTTCAAACTATATGGAAATGTATTCCATCTCCTTAGGCAAGTTTGCATGCTATCATCCACTAATAATCTGAGCATGTCCTCAAAATGTGTAATTGCTTGCTCTTGGGAAGCAAGATACTTGGGTGCAAGTTGAGGATCATTTGCAATTAAATTATGTGTACTGATGAGTGCCATTGGATTGGACTGCTCAGCTCTGATCATAAGAGGATCAGTTTGTTCTCTTGCCAATACCTTCTTCATTTCTGCAGCCCTTTCTTCCTCATGGTTCATCCATTATGCCAAAGCCATCAACTGTAAATCCCCTAGCTTTTCATTAGGGTCCCATACATTCATGTCTGTCAAGGCCATGCTATGAAAATAAAACTCAGACATCTTGGCCCTATCTTCCAATGTGATTTGATCACAAAGATCAATGAACTGTTTATAATCCTAGAATGGCATAGTGCCTCTTTGTGCTAGGGTCTTGATTTGGAACTGCAACCCCTATTCCTTAAGGTATAGTGCATAGGACTTAGCTGGCATCGTACACTGGATTGCTTCCAAAGAGAGACTGGCCATGGATGCCAATTGATTCTCTCTTTCTTGCAGTTGTCCTTTCAACCATGTATGGTCTGCCTCTAACTGATTTTTCATGATGGCCTCTCTGTCCCTCAAGCTACTTAGTTCTCTGCCCATCTCTTTGATCTTCTCTAGCATGTGACCAATGTCCTCCACTCCCTTGGACATGGCAATTTTCATCCATCTATGAGTTCTGACTCTCTATATCTCAAGCTCAAAGAATAATGGAATGGAAAATTTTGTGGAAGGACTATGCCCCCCCTCAATAAATTTGTAGTAAGAGTCAAGGTTAGGTTGAGGAATAGGCTCCTCTAGCTTTGGGTCCTCTCTCTTTTTTCCTGGAAGCTTACTTCTTTCCTCATCCAATTTTTTATTTTCTTCTAGGTTTAGCAGAGTTTCCTATAGGACTACCTCTGCTTCCTGTAGGTCCTGCTGTGTATCCTGAAGGATGTCTTTTTCTTTGGATGAGGTAGACCTGGTTACAGGCCTTCTCACATAGGTGATATGAGAGTTAGGGGAGGTTTGGGCTGAGGATCCTTATTCTTGAGTTTTTATAGGAGGATCCATCTTCTCCTACTATTTAGGTGAGTCCTCAATAACAATGGGAACCTTTGTTGGAGGTTGGGTTTTTCTCTACCTTATCCTTGTGATTTTCCTTGTTTTGAAGTATAAGGGGGTCTGCCTCTATCTTTTGCCTTTTTGTTTGATAGGGGTGTTAAAGGCAGTGAGGGCAGTTGTTGCCTTTCTCTCAGTGGGTTCTAGAGACACCCTAGGTGACTCCTCCTTGTCTTCTACCTCCTCTTTTCCATTGCCCTTTTCCCCTATGTTTTTCCCTTCTTCTTCTCCTTCTAGATCCTCATCTTGTTTGACAGTTTCCTCCTTGACATCTTCCTCTGTTTCTTCATCACCTTCTTTCTCTTTCTCCTCTTCTTCCTCCTCATTTATCTCATCTTCATCCCTCTCTGCTTCTTCTCCATCTGTTTCAGTTTCTTCCTCATCCTTTTCACTGACAGTAGGACTAATGTCATATGTGAGGGCTTTGATATCCTCCTTTGTCTGCATGTCTATGAAAATTGCCCTTTGGATAGGAATTTTGAGGTTGCGGAGGGAATCCTCTATGATGATTCTAATTAACCCATGGCGGGCTAATTGTTGGTGGTTTCCCTCCTGCACCTTTATGATTGTATCTATCAGTGATTGTAGAAGGAAGTATGGTATGTTGAACCTGTGGTGAAGAGGTGCTTCTGCTCCAAATCTCAATTCTTCAAGAGGCCTAAAGTGATATCCATAAACCACACTATACCTACCTTCACATGATATGTATTTAATAAGGTGGTAGCTTACCTCTTTGCAGGGGTATGGTAGCCTTGTTCTCCTTACTCCATTTTCGTCCTCAATGGGCTCTTCTCCCTCTAAAAAGAATTCCTTCTTGGCAATCTAGTTATCTCCCTTGTCTTCCTTTCTCCAAGGCACTCCTAGGGGAAGTGTGGTAATTCTGCTTATGAGTTCAGGGGTGAGCTCTATGGAGAGGCCTCTCACCACAACAGTGGCATGGGCTCTGGTCAGTGGAATGAGGGAGAGAGAAAACTCTCGGGCCACTCCATCATCATACCCCCTTAATTTCTCAAAATACCCCATCCAATTATGCCTCGTGAAGATTTCTAACACAGGAGGTTGTTGGTGGATTCTCACAGTGTTAATGGGCTCCCTTATATTAAAAGCCCTTGTCATTTTGGCTGGTGAATTTTGAGGAGCAGAGATGGTTGATACAAATTTTAATGCAGAAGTAAATGAAACTAAAATAATTTTGGAGTCAATTCCCTTACACAACTACCAAATTCACTTAAACTAGGATATTTTTCTGAGAAATTCACTTGGAAAAAGGGAAATAAATACAGAGCCTACCTCCTCGTGGTGTTTGTTGTAGCCAACCCCTATGTATCCCCTTCTTAAACTACTCTCGGCCAATCTTGTAGAATGTCTGATTGTATCCTTTAGGATTCCTATGTGATCCTATAAGATTTCCTATGTAATCCTGTAGGAAGTCCTGTGCAGGGGAAAGGTGGAATTTTGCTCTTCTGTAGGTTGCCTGGGTATGAGAGTGACTTTGCTAGAGCGAGCTTCAAGGAGTTGAATGCATGAGTGCATGGGGATCAATGATTATTCCCTCTTTTGGTCGAGTTAAGTGAGGTGGTGTGCTGGTAGTCGAGGTACGTTTTCTATTTTTGTACCATTGCTCACCACTACCACCTCATCATTCTCCTCCCCTCGTAATCAACTCCTAGTTTAGGCATCCATAGAATTAACTTACATTTTCCTTCTCCTCTCTTTTTTTTGACTTGACTGCTGCCATGTGTGGGAGGACCAACTATTTTGTCTTCATTGATTGAAGGAAGGTGGCCAAGTTAACTGGCCACCTTTCACTTATAAACCAACTCGTTCACAACCTTTACATTTGAAGCGAGATACTTACCTGTGGTGCTAATACCATGTTGCAGTTTGTTGAAGACATGAGGTGCTTGTTGTGTGTTGGTTGCATGCTATTTTTCCTTCCTTTTTTATTGCTCTTTGATGATTCCCTTGATGTGCAAGTACTTGGTGTTGAAGATGATGGTGTTGCTACTACTCTGGAGCTTCTTCTGCCCTTGGATCTTCATGCTAGAAGCTTTCTACTACTCATGATTTTTATTCTGTGGGATAGGCTGCTACAAGATTTCCTACAGGATGTCCTATAGCTGCTTCTCCCTTAGAATTTTTAATCATTTCCTCTGCTGGGATTTTGAAGATGACGACATGGGTAGAGAGGAGATATAGGAGTGTGAATAATGAGGAGTACACTCAAGTGTTGTTCCCTTCCACCCTCTATTTCATTTTTCCTCTGTGTTTTCTCTTGAGGACTATATTTTTTTTTAATTTCTTTTTGAGAACTAATTTTTTAATGATGAATGCAGGGCCAATCAAAGTGGTGCGAGGTATGGTAATGAAGTTGTGATGCAGCGATGTTATTTTTTGACATGGTAGGTCATTTTCTTGCCCTAGGGTCACTTCCTATATGATTCTTGAGCCACAGTAATTCCTACAGGATCATCCTGTAGGTTTTTAGGGGACCCTGTAGGTTTTTTAGGGGACCCTGTAGGTTTATAAGGGATCCAGTAGAAAAATGAATCCCCTTGTAAACTGAAACAAAAGAGCAAAAAAAATGAAAGAAATGGTGGAGTGATGAATGATGATGGGTGGAAAAATAAAAATGTGAGTGAAATAGGTTCCTTTTTTATTCTCCTTTGTTCTTTGATCTTCCTCTTGTGACCTGCAAACATAAATTTTTCATGATTTTTTTTTTTTTTTTTCCTTTTATTTTTTATTTTTTTGAAAACAACTTGTCTACCTCTAAGAGGTTTTCATTCTAGTTGTTTTCCCTGGGCGCCTCAAGAGAGGTTTTCACTCGGGGATCTTTTTATTTCCCCTTTTTTTTTCTGCCACCATTGGGCTGCCTAGGAGGTTTTCAATCCAATAGTGGGACTCAGGCACCTCGTGGAGGTTTTCACCCGAGTCTCCTTATTTTTTTTTTTTTTTTTCAGTGGCTTGATGAGGCAGGTGCTGAAACTTTCTCTACCACCATCACTATTTTATTGATACCATCAATGAACTCTTGTTTTGACAATGGCCTCTTGTAAACTTTTAGTTTGTGCCCATTAACAAGTAAAGGAATGGCCTCTGCATTTATGGTTTTGATCTACACTGAACCAATATCATGACATCTCTATAACATAAGGCCCTATCCATCTTGTCCTTAACTTGCCTTTCAAGTCTTTATATCTGGAGTCATATAACAAGGCCCAATCATCTTCTTGAAATTGCCTATCCTTGATGTCCTTATCGTGCCATATCTTCCTCTGAAGTTGAGTTACCTCTATGTGTAGGAGGGCTTGCATTCTGAATTCATCTAAACCATTCAACTGGAGAAATCTCTCTTGTTGTGCACTGCTGAGATCTAGATCTATTTGGGCTGCCATCCTAAATGTGTTATACTCAAACTCAATGGATAGCAGGGCCTTTTTCCCATAGACTAGCTCATAGGGTGGGCATCCAATGGTGGTATTCTAGGTGGTATTATAGGCCCATGTGGCATCAACTAGTCTATTTTCCCAATATTTCCTGCTACTGCTAACCACTTTGGTCAAGATGCCCTCCAGCCCTCTGTTGGTCACCTCCACTTGCCCATTATCTTGTGGGTGATAGGTAGTGGAGGTCCTATTCTTGATCTTGAGCTGGCTGAACAAGCCTTCAATCATGTTGGAGGTAAACTAGTTGCCTTGATCAGTGACCAGTTCTCTAGGGTATCCAAAATTGTAAAATACATTCTCCCTTAAAAAATCAACCACCTTCTCCTCTGTTGCTTCCTTAATTGGCTTGGTTTCAGCCCACTTAGTTAGATAGTCAGTGCACACAATTATACACTGCTTTTTCTTAGAAGGAGGGTCAATAGGTCCAATAAATTCCATGCCCCACTTGTCAAATGGCTCAAAAGTCACTTGAAATTGTAGAGGCATTTCATCTCTTGGAGTAGGCTTTCCCATTCTTTGGCAGCAATCACACTGACTAGTATATCTTTTCACATCGTGATGAAGAGTGGGCCAATAATACCCAACTTGTAACACTTTAAATGATGTCCTCTTTGCTGCAAAGTGACCTCCACAAGGCCCACCACGATAGGTCAGAAGGATGTCAAAGACTCCCTCCTCGACACATCTTCTCAGAATTTTATCTAGGTCAAGTTTGAAGAGTTTTCCCCCAATCTAGGTGAAGGGGGTGCTCTTCCTCACAATCTTGCTTTTCTCTTTGGAGGACAGATTCAGTGGGAATTGTACAGATACCAAAGAGTTTGCTATGTCAGCAAACCATGGAGAGAGAACTGAAATGGTGAATAAGTGCTCATCCGGTAACTGATCATCAACCATTCCCTCTTCACCTACAGGCAAAGTTGATCTGGACAAAAAGTCTGCAACAACATTTTCCTTGCTAGGTTTATCAAAAATCGTTAGATCAAACTGCTGTAATGAAAATAATCATATAATAATCCGGGCATTCACATCAATTTTATTCAGTAAATATTTGATTGCATCATGGTCAATATGTACAAATGTTTGATATCTTGTAATATAATTCCTAAATTTGTTCAATGAATGCACAACAGCCAGGAGCTCCTTTTTGGTCACTTTGTAGTTCAGTTCAGCCTTTGATAGATTATTACTGATAAAGTAAATGGCATAAGGAAATTTCTCATCTATCTGGCCTAGGGTTGCTCCTATGGCTTTGCGTGAGGCATCAACATGAATATGAAAAGTAAGGGCCCACTTTGGGCCTCGGAGAATCAGTGCAGTGGTTAACTTGTCCTTCATGGTGTCCAGGGCCTCTTGACAACTTTTTGACCATACAAACTCAGAGTCTTTGGCAAATAACCCAAATAAAGGAGAAGACAAATTGTTGAAGTCTTTAATAAACCTTTGGTAGTATCCAGCTAACGCTAGGAGACTTTTGACATCTCTCTGTTTTTGTGGAGGTGGGACCCTTTGGATGATAGCTATTTTGTTTCGGTCCACCTACAATCCTTTCTGAGATATTGAATGACCTAGCACGGTCCCTGTAGTCATCAAGAATTCACATTTCTAGGGACTGAGAGACAGGTTCATTTCAATGCATTTGTGCAAAACCTTACCTAAGTTGGACAAAGCCTCCTCGAAATCACCTCCATAAGGTGTGAAATCATCCATATAGATTTCTACTACATCATGGACTAACTCAAAAAAGATACTCAGTACTACTCTTTGAAAAGTGGCAGGAGCATTGCATAGGCCAATAGGAAGGATCCTATAGGCAAAAGCACCGCAAGGAAAAGTGAAGGTGGTTTTATCCTGGTCTTTCGGGCTGACCTGGATTTGATTGTACCCGCTGAATCCATCTAGGAAAGAGAAAAACTTTTTCCTTGCCAGGCCATCTAGCACTTGGTCGATGAAAGGTAGAGGGAAATGGTCCTTCTCGGTGGATTTTTTTAACTCCCTATAATTGACACAAATTCTCCACTTAACATTTTTATTTGGAACCAACACCAAAGGAGAGACCCAATCACTATCTGAGATAGGGTAAATGAATCTTGCATCTAGCAGTTTTTGCAGTTCTTCTTTGACTATATCTTTAAGAGCTGAATTCATCCTCCTTTCGGGTTGTTGGACTTACTTGCAACCTTCCTTGATATAAATATGGTGAGTACACACCGAGGGGTGCACTCCCTTCATTTCTCGGTAACTCCAAGCAAAGGCATCCAGGTGTTCCTTTAGCATGTTGCACAACTTTTCTTCTTGGAGAACAAAAAGAGATGGATTGATTTTCAAAGTTCTCTCGGGACTGAATTATATGGTTTTGACACAGGTAGGGTTCGAATCAACTAAGCATAGATCCAATTGATGGTTGTTTTGGGTTTGCTTTACTACTTCCTCTAAGGACAATGTACTAGGGGTTGGACTTTGGAGTATGTGTTCGATCAAATCATCTTCATCCTGTTGTCCCCCTCCCATGGTTGTTTCTAAAGTATAGAGTTGGGCAGAATAAACTTCATCTTCCTCCTCCTCTTCCAGCCACAAGGGTAAGTCATGTTTTAGAGATGGCTGAGTAGGAAGGTATAAGACTAACTACTTGGATATATGCCCATTATTGATGGTCATATTTCCAGCTCTGCAATGAATGTAAGCATCGAAAATGGCTAACTAGGGTCTCCCAAGAATGAGAGGGTAACCAGTAAGCTTAGCCTTAGGCTGGAGAACTAGGAAATCTATAGGGTACTCCCAAGAATCAATGGGAACGATCACATCCTTCACAATCCCTCAGGGGTCACTGTGGAGTGGTCTGCAAGTTTTAGAACTGTTGTGGTCTTTCTCAGTGAACCTTGGAGGTTGAGCTTGAGCATGGTGTTCTTGGTCATCACATTAATGGAATCCCCAAGATCAATCAAAGCGTGTGGGACAATGGTGCCGTTGATGTGCACATCTACTACAGGGCTTCCAGGGTCCAAATGCTTTGGACAGATTACCTGCCCCAACATTAAGTCGGACAATTGTCTAATGACATTAATGGTAGGGGAATCTCTTTTTCACCTCCCTAGATGCTTGAAGCACTTCTCCTTAATCAAGTTTTTTTAAATAGGTACATCCTTAATAGCTTGGAGAAGTGGTAATTTGACACATAGGTTTTTCAATTCTCCCAGAAGATTAATCTCTTCCGGGGTAGGCTCGAGTGGTTGGGTTAATCTCTCAGGAAAGGGTGGTGGATTTAATTTAAGCAAACTTTCCTCTCTTTCTTCCTCAATGTCCCAGGGTGGAGGTAGAGGTTGGTTGTCCGGGAGTACTCTCCCAGATCTCAGGTTGATTTCCTAAATCTCCACAGCATAAGCTAGATATGATGTATCTCCATTGTTGTGCCTGTCTATTGTTCGGGTTCGGATTTGGCTAGGCAGGCATATGGGGTTGTTTAGGTGGAGCAGAGTGTAAAAGTTGTGGTTGGGTAGGTGGTGAAGGAAATAAATATGGAACATTGTTGTATTGGTGCCTGGGGCGGTGCATTCCACTGAGGGTGTGGCAGAGCATGTGGTTGAAATGACTGGCTGGCTCGTTGGGAATGTTATTAAGGTGCAAAGGACCAAGGAGGATGTGTAGACCAGGAAGGATGAGTGGGGTCCCCAAGAAGGTATGGATGTATTCTGGTTGGGGTTGAAATATGCATGGGTTGACCCTTGCATGCCCTGTTGGTATGGCATAGGCCCATGAGGTCTCCTTTAGTTTATGCAGCAGAGCTATTCAATGACCCCTTAAGCTCCTTGATATACAAATTTGAGTCCAGGTAAAGAGGGGAACTTGTATGAGGAGTGTTTTTCTTCATAGGCTGAGAAAATTTGAGTAGAGTTCAATGGACATTTGTTCCTAAGGTAGCTCCTAGTGCATCTAGGAAAAAAATGGCCAAGGCTCTCTCTGCTTCCTCTTGGTTTCTCTTAATGTGCATAGTGTCCATCTGTAGGGCAAAGGGTTTGCAACATATCACTTTTGAAATCCTCCACCATATTTCCAATTTCACCCTTGATGGATGAATCGGAAGAGGATGGACTAACCATAGGTTGATTACCCCTACCCTTTTTCCAAGCTACCCTAGAATGGTTTCTAAAGACAGTCTTGATATCCTCATAGGATGACTGGTAGATATCCCCTCCTGCTGACAAGTGTAGGGTATCCAGAAGGTCTTCCCTTACTCCTCTAAGCAGGACCAACTTCAGTGACTCAGGGTCAAGTGTGCACCTAGCCCTTTTGTAGCTAAGATGAAATCTTTCTTCATAATCCTCTAGGGATTCATCATTGCCTAAGGTCATCCCAAAAATTTCCTCTTTAGTGTCCTTAGACCTACAGTAGTCTCGATACTTGTTGTTGAAGGCTTGTTGTATTTGAGCCCAAGTTGTGATGCTATCTCTAGGTAAACCCGTGAACCAGCGCAACGCTGCATCCTTGAGAGTGGATGGAAATAGTTTTAACTTCTGCTCATCATTTGTATGGTCATAGGTTCGGCATATCACAACAAACTGAAATAAGAAAGTGTTTGGGTCTTTTTTGGTCAGGCCATGGAAATGAGGAAGGGCAGAAGGGCTTATATTTTTCATCTTAGTATCCCCATTGGTTTCCTTGATGGGGAAGGCACCCTCAACTCTTTCTCTATTTCCTCTATCATTTCTGTTTTCTGCCATAGGTTCAGTAGGAATGGGTTCTCCTTCTTCTTCTTCCCCTGTAGGTTCTTAAAATATGTATGGTTGCTCAATTAAGGGTTCCTCCAGTTCACAGCCACCGAAGAAGAGGGAAGGTTGGCTGTTTGAAGCAGTGGGGGTATTTGGAAAAAATTTCCCTAAGTTATCCCTATTCCTACGAGGCATGAAAAGAAATGTTTTTGTTTGATTTTGTGTTTTTTCAAACTTTGAAAGTGATTGCAGAATTAAAATTTCAGACTAAATGAAAACTACTCATTGAATGAAAAATTAACTACTTGATTGAAATCTTACTGAAAGAATGGAAAGGAAAGAAAATAATGCAAAATGAAAAAGGAAGCAAACTAAATTAATTTTGCAGAAATGAAACTAAGAGTAGAATACTAGAAACAAGAAATAGAAGAAAGAAAGAAATAATCACATAGTACTTAGACACCTCCCCGGCAATGGCGCCAAAAAGTGATGAGCACCAATATTGCAGCAAGAATACTGCAACTCCTGGAGCTACCAGCTTTACTTTATCAACCTGGGGTTCGTACAAACTTGGAGGTGACAGTGTTGTATACACAAGTAAAAGTGATGGTTCTTCCTTTTGTCACTGTTCAGCTAGCGAGAGACCACTAAGGTTTTAAATCCAGAATTCTATGGATTCAAAAGAATCTTGATTTCTGATGAAAGAAAGAGAGATCTATTTTAAGAGAAAGCTTATCTACTGCAAATAAGGAAAATACCTGAAATCCTATGCTAGAAACACACCATTCTCTAACTAATTGATGAGAAACTATGCTTTAAAAGAATGCCAAGCCAACATGTATGAAATGCTACTATCTAAAGCATGGAAATTCAAGACATCAAACATCACTATTGTGCATGTAAAGGATTGAAATAAATTTGTTTTGTTCTATTTATTCTTTTTCTAGAAAATCAAGTGTACCCTAGTCTCTGTTGGTGATGTGGTAGGTGGCTTAGCGATGCTAGTAGATGGTTGGGAGGTTTGGGAGACCCTTGGGTGACCTGGTGTGGCTTCCTAGAGGTTTTCCATCAATTTGGCCTCAAAACAGGCCACTACAGGAAAACCTACATGATGTACTAGAAAACTACATGATTCCATGTATTTCTATAGGATATAACCGAGAGAAAAACGATGGTTGATGGAGGTGATGGGAGGCTTGGGGAAGGTGGTGGATGGGTGGAGTGGAGTGAGAAAATTCCTAGGATCACTCAAAACTCAATACCAAGGTTAGGAGATGGTTGGATTCACTCAACATGCTTGGAGAAATTTCTATGTAAAATGATGAGATTGGTGAAGATTTTGGTGAAAGAAAGGGATGATTATGAATGGATGAATTTGGAAGGTGGTTGCATGCTATGAGATCCATTTAGATTTCTGAAGCACTTGCTCTACATCAAACATTTATAATTTCCACAAAGTCATGTATACAAGAAGAATTCTAACAAGCTAGAAGAGCATAATTTAATGAACTAGTTGTCTACTTCATGCATGAGAAAAGTTTCTGAATAAAATGGAATCATGGATGAAATCTACTAAAAGAGTGAAGATGGAAGAGATGGAAACTAAATCCTACACATGCAAAAATGATCAACTGCTAGTTTAAGTACAGTAAACTCTAAATCTTATGAGGAAATGGAAATCTATCCTTTTGGGGCTGCTTAAGGGTATTTTCCTCAAATCATGATCCTTGAGGGAAGAGGTGAGGCCAAGACACCTACTGACAACTTTGTGGTTCTCCTTTTATCTCTTATAACCTGCTACTAAAGTAAAGCACAAATGGAAGAAAACTAATAAACACTAATCAAATCCAAAATACTTGCAATGAAATACTTCTAGAGACAATTTAACCATGAATCTATGAATCCAAGCTAAGCATATAGATATAAGAAGAGGAGCCTTTGCTACTAGGTTTGGGCCCTAACCCAAGAGCTTCAACCCTCTGAGTTAACTCAATGTTGGATCAAGAAAAATTTTAGTTTCATTATCAAAATAGAAATTTACATCAATGTCTTTTGCAAGTCTGGATCTCGAAAATAGCTAGTGTTTTTACAACAAAATTCGAATCCTAATGAGCCTCTAGGCCTCTCTACTTATACAACTGAAGTCTCCAACGACTTCCTTAAATCTAGGGAGGCTCAGCTCCCAAAATCGAGATGAACTAACTCTTTTCTATCACTTGCTCGACTGCCTTTTTTTCTCCATGACTTGGCTACTTGCACTCCAAGTTGGTGTGATTAATGGAGGAATATTCGAATGGGGGAGGAGTAATTGAGGAGGATTTACCTCCTAAAATATATATCCCTTGACGCATTTGAGTTTGAAACCTTAGTCTTGCCAAAATTCCTTGATTTTCTTTTCCAAACCTCCACTTAATGCATATTAGTCCACTAGGCATAATATCTGAGTTTAACTCATCCCATTAAACAAAATATAATCAAAACATGTAATAAGTGGTGAGAAGAGTTGATTTTATTAACCTAAGAGGTGAATTAAGGCCCATATAATTACCCAATGATGAGGCTCATCAACATATCATCAAGAATCATTCTTGTGGAGGAATGATTGCTTATGCATGCAAATAACATGAAGAGGTTCTTGGGCTATGAGGAGTCAAGTGGGAAGAGTAGTCATGAAAAACATATGAGGTCAGTATCATGTGAATATGAATTTATAGTGTATGCTTGTATTATGCCTATGATTATGTTATGGACATGTTATATCGAGGGATATATCAGCAAGGTGAAAGTAGTGTGGTTTGCGGCATGCTAGGACAAGCATGGATAAGACACTAGGAGCAAGGTTTCTTGGTAGAGATAGAGTGCTTTTGGATGTGAGGTACTATTTTTGTGCATATGTTGTATATGTTGCATCTGTGATATTGTGTGCATGCGGTGTTGTGTATACAAAGTGTGTGTACATGTTGCTTATGCAACGTTATGTACAGGATGGCACATATAGTGTTGTGCGAATATTGCATGCATAGTTTTGAGTATAGATGGTGCTATGTAGATGTTGGATATGTGGTGCTATGTACATATAATATTGTTCTCATTATGTATATGAGAGGTTATGTGAATATGGTGCTCTGTGCACGTTGGATATGTGGTGTTGTGTACAGATGATGATATATACATGTTGGATATGCAGTGCTATGTATAGATGGTGTTGCGTGCATGTTGTACATGTGGTGCTATGTAGATATGGTGTTGTGTGCATGTGGTGTTGTGTACATGTTGTACAAGTGGCATTGTGTGCAGGTGGTGTTGTGTACATGTCATGCATGTGGCATTGTGTACATGTGGTGTCGCATACATGTCATGCATGTGGTACTATGTACATGTGGTATTGTGTACACATTGTACAAGTGGTGTAGTGTACATGTGGCATTGTGTGCACGTTGTGCAAGTGGCATTGTGTACATGTGATGCTGTGCATGCGTAGTGCAGGTGGTGATTGGTACATGTCGTACTCGTGTATGTGTGGGATTGAGTGCATGCCATACATGCTATGTTGGGGGCATGTGGTACTGCGTATGTGCATTGTGTAGGTGCATGTATTATGTGGCATTGTACATTGGGTATAGATGTAAGATTTGTGTTTTATATCAGGTGTATGTGTATGCATTTGAGGTGTCACACATTGTGTGCAGATGCATGTCTTGTGATGTACATTGTGCATGTATACCTATTGTGTTGTGTCAAACACCAGATGTAGGAGTATGTATTGTGTTGTGTTGTAAACTGGGTGTAGGTGTATGTGTTGTATGTCAGGTATAGGTGCATGGTGTCGTATGCCATGTGTGGTTGTATGTGTGTGATGCACATTATGCGTATGTGCACCTGGTGGAGGAGAAGGGATTGGGTGTTTTTCTAGTGTGGCAACCGATCCAGAGTGCGTACAAAATAAAGACAAAGGTAGAAGCTAAAGATTGATGAAAGGATAAGTATCAACATTTTATTTTAGTTTTATTATGCATGTGATTTATGACTATGGTATATGATGATTATATGTGATCTATGATTCTGGTTTATGATGGTTACATGTGATTTATGATTTTGATCTATGATGGTTGTGTTTGAGCTAACCTGATGTGATATTTTTATACATGTTGATTTGGTCAAATATGCTAGTTTGACTTGTTGTGACAGGAAGTAGACATGATTGCAAATGTACCTTATGGACGAGCTACCAATGAGGCATGATGTGAATTTATTTAAATTTATTTTAAATATAATGGAAGTTATCTTCTTTGTGCAGGAATGCATGAACATGCCTGGTTGGGTGGTTGAAATCTACTGCAAGAATTAGTAGCAGCAATAAAGGAATTGGAACATGTAGTAGTATACTGGTAGAGTACTTTAGGAGCAGGGCCATTGAGGGAAACTGGTACCCAATAATGTCCATTGATTTCCATGAACATGCTATGATCAATATGATGGTTTAAGGGAGGGATATTCCTTGGTTTTTGTATCTTCCGATGGAGGAAACCTTGCCAAGGGATGGAATGCCCGAGATGGGGGTTCCAGTAGAACTTGGAAGGTGAGTGACTACGCAGAAGGGGGTGAATGGATTGCCCAAGGGACTGTGTATCAGAGAATGGAAGGTCGAGGATGGATTTGTTTTGGTCATTAGTATTTCCAGATGGGATCAGATGCACATTGGGAGTGCACCCTGGAAAGATGAGTTGGTAACTATTCACTAAGAGGACAAGTGGCACGAGATTATATCACTGGACATTGGATGCAGATTTGAATTTGTAGTGGATTCTAGACTTCTTGGGAAGGAGGTGAATCCTGGTTTACTTTAAGGTTGGAGGTATGAGCCTCTGGATTCCCTTGTTGCAGATGCAAGCATCATATCCTTCTATTTATTGGTTGAAGTAAATGTGTATGTGTATATGTGGTTATTGTAAATACCATAATAAGTTGTGTTATAAAGCTCCAATATGTGGTATGGTTGTTATCTGATCATGTTGTCATGATGTTTTTCTTTTGAGTGGGTCATTCATTGTAAATATTGCAAGGAGCTATGTTATAAAGCTCCATGGGTAGTATGTTTTGTTTTTAGCAGTCTTGTTGGTTATGGGTTTCATTGAACAAAGAGGATGGTGTTCCCCCAAGGGGGAGGGTTCTGTAACTACCCTGGTGAAAATTCCATGTAAAAATATATAAATACCACATATGATGGGACATGTTTTCGAAGCTGAATGGTGGG
This sequence comes from Pinus tabuliformis, assembly GCA_031772625.1. NCBI lineage: Eukaryota > Viridiplantae > Streptophyta > Pinopsida > Pinales > Pinaceae > Pinus > Pinus tabuliformis. The sequence continues at coordinate 1,443,522,744 of CM062804.1, read as the reverse complement.
GAGGACATCCTAGTGGGTAGTCATTTAGTTGTTTATGGCTAAGGAAATCGGCAAAGGCAATTACTAAGGCATTAAAGAGGAAAAAAGCTCACAAGTTGCATGTGAGGAGGAAATTGAAGGAAAATAACGGAAAATGAAGAAAATAGAGGCCTCATTGATAAAAAGGATTTTGAGGATCAGTGGGTAGTGCTTGATTAGTTCAATTTTGGATCTCTCTTATTATTCTCTCTCTCTCATACTCTTGTACACTTAGAGTTTTCTTGGAGCACTTTGGCATTGGAGCAAGAAAGTAAAAGAAGGGAAGAGGAAGTAAAGATCAAGCAAGGAATAACATGATCAAGAAGCTACAATAGGCTTCATTACAGGTATCGACTTGCATGTGTATTTTCCTTGCTAGATGTCACATGCATGGGATTGCATGTGTTTCTTTTCTACCATGGCATGGGTTTTTCCAGGTGTGGCAGTATTTTCAACCTAGCCTTACCACTTCCTGATAGCTTTGATGATATGGGTTCTCTCATTTGCTTTATGTGGGATGGTCAGATTGGATTTGAAGCTTAGTGGGGTGGATCTCTAAATTAACAAACACATGGTGTAGTGGTTCCTAAACTGGACTGAGGATGCATGAATCCATTGGCCTCGTAACCCCTAAACCAGACTGTGGGTTGTGGGAAAGCTAGATCATGTGCTTCAGTGGGCCTAGAAATCCTTTCTGGTGAATGATGAGATATACGGTAAAACCAACAGGTGGATTTTCTCTCTGTTGGGCCTAGTGATTCCAGGATGGAATGCACGGTAAATCCTGGAGAGTATGTCTCAGTGTAGGTCCTAGTGCTCCTTGGATCGGACTACGGATGCACAGTGAAGCCTGAGAGACTAGGAGGCAGTCAAATTCCTCACAATGTAGGTGGAGAATTATGGTGGAATCAACATTGATTGGTGTTTTTGATGTGTTCTATGAGTTCCACTTTCATGCTTGGAATATGACACAGGGGTGATTGACTGAAGAGAGACTTGGATTATCCAATCTACGGTTGGGTGGAACGTGGTAGTCCCATCACTGGTTGGTTCATTGCATTGATTAATAAGAAATTCATTCAATTCATTTTCATGTGTAAATTTACTGTTGTATATATGGATTTTTATGGTTGATATTCTCATTGTATTTATGTCCCTATTATGTTGGTTACATGTACATTTTATGGTAGTAGCTATGTTTGGCTCTCAACATGTTTTTACTTGTATATGAATGGATAATGTGTCTATGGCCTAATAGATGAATATGCAGCAAATGACATGAGGAAACAATGGTTCATAGTGATTCTCAAATAAGTATGGGATCCCTACACTTAATTTTGTTGTTTACACCTATAGGTTACATGTTGACAATATGTTTGATGAAATGTCTGTCATGGCTAGTAGGGGTCTGGTTAAGGTCTTGTTGAGTTTATTTCTTTTGCTTCATTGTTTCCCTATACCTTTCTTGATTTCAATCCTTCATTCCATTCTGGGCAGTGGCCTGGGCTCTGCACCTAAAATGGTGGCTTAAATCCCGCGGTCACTGGCACAAAACTAGCAATTTTGGTCCATAGTTGCAGGCAGACAGGGCGATGAGAATGAATTTATGTTTTTGATCTCTCCCTTTCTCATATCACGAGAGCAACTATGGCCTAAGAGGTTTAGAACAACAGTGGGAGACCTAGGGACAAACTGTCGGAGTGGGTGACTTGTCTCCTAAGGGTTTTGTTGATGATGTTGGATGACTGTGTGTGATGTTTTGTCGAATCCACTTCCTTGAGGTCACATAGGAGGTTGAATATGATCATAGTATCCTCTCGTCTCATGTTTACCCCAGTTGGTATGGTTACTTGGGCGGATGTGGGACACCATGCCACTCAAGCGAGCTTGAGTCAAAAGGGGCGCTACATAATATTAGGAGTGAGCTTGATGTAGGAGCATTGTAAATATTTTTACGATATGTAATTTTTATCCTATTTATAGAAGCTTAAGTTAGTTAAGTGAGTGATGAGTTGGTTTTTTTAATAAATGTCTTAATAAGCCAAATGAAGCTTCTAATCATCCCAAGATTGGAAGCTAATGGTTGTTAGGATTTGTTTTCTTATTTTCATGAGTTAGATCCTATTATTATGGATCTGAATGAAATATTGTTGTAACCGAACTGTGGCCACATTAATATAATAAGAGATTGCCTATGAGGGTGATAGCGCGGTTGTTGAAAAATTAATTCCTCGCTTTGTTAATGTGTTTTGTTTTATGATCACAATTATCATTATGAAAGGGTAGGTTGAGATTCGATTGCATAGAGGTGATTGGTAGGATTGTGTATTTATTGTTCACAATGAGTGATTGATGAAAGAATCGACACATTTTTAGTTGAAATATCACTCTTCCATGAATGTTGACTGTAAACAAGAGATGGATCTGTGATCTTCTTGAGTGTTTTATGCGAAACCTCAGTGCAATCTCACAATCTCTCCCATCGGAGCTGCAAAGGAGTCGATTAGTGCCATCAATTGGATGTGCCACGGGAAGGAATCCACATGAATTATTGTAAGCATTACAACGTGGATACTTTCTTCTTTGTGAATCGTGTGATGGCATTGATAAATTGACCTCCACGCGTGCACTGTGTATTGGAAGTCGAAGGAATGTAACAAGGCTTGGAACTCTGCACAGTTGAAGGTCGATAGCGTAGCATGACCAATTTCTCTTTCACCTGTAAATGATATTGTCCAATGGTTAAGAAACACCATGGTATTCTGGAGTCGAGTGACTCAACCTTGAAATATGCTGGTAATTTTTTCAACTACAGTCATTCTGGCTTATTTTAAGTTTAGTCGGAAGGCACAATTTTTGTTTAAATAATTTTTTTTTAAATCCTTGCTTATCCATAATGGAATTATATTGGAGATAAATGTCGGCATCATTTTTGGTATTAGAGTGGTAACCTACTCTCTAGAAAGGGAAAAAGGAAATTGTTTTTATTAAACATTGAAACTGATCTTTTAATTGGGAAATGGCACTTAGAATTGGAAGAGGTAGAGGTTGTGAAAGAGATCGACCAACTGCAAATATGGAATTGAGATATGAAGTAAGAATTCTTCGATGAAGGATAGAATCCATGGAGGCTACCAGGCATCATGATCATAGGAGATACCAGTGAGGAAGAAGAACTTCCAGATAAAGAAGAAGATAGAGATGAAGAACCCCCAGATATTAGATTTCTAAAGTTAGTTTTTGGTCCAGGTTTCGGGTCAAAGGAAGAAATACCTACATATAGTGGAAGTTTAGATCCATAAGAATTGACAGATTGGATTAATGCTATGAATAAGTATTTTGAATATGCAGAGGTGCCAGAAGACAAGCAAGTCATATTTGTTGTTACAAAGTTGAGAGGACATGCTACTTTATGGTGGGATGGAGTGAAAGAAGAAAGGGCCTTGAAAAACAAAGCCAAGATCAAGAGTTGGAGTAGGATGACTGCTAAACTGAAAATTAAGTTCCTTCCTAAAGATTATCAAATAATTTTGTTTAGAAAGATGCAAAATCTTAAGAAAAAGATGATGAATGGTAGGGAGTATACGAAGGAATTTTACAAAGTGAATATTAGATTAGGATAGAAGATACACCTGAGAGAGTTGCCATGTATATCAATGGATTAAGGTTTGATATTCAAGATTAATTAAGTTTAATTTCTTTGAAATATGTGGAGGAAGCATACTAGGTTGCATTGAAGGTTGAGGAAAAGTTGATGAGAAAGAAAGGTCAAAAAACGAGAACAAAAAGTGTGGGGAGAAAAGAGCAGCAGCGAAAGGGAGAATCTAGTAGCTCAAACTAGCAGTGATAACTCGAGAAAACTAGTGATGCTAGAGGAAGGAGGACTCCTTCGAGGGGCAGAGGCAGAAGTAGAGATCAGGTGAGATGTTTCACTTGTGGACAGTTGGGACATTATTCATCTGAATTTCTAAAAAATTTGGAAAATAAAAAGGGATACAATTAGCACAAATTGAGCCAGAACCTAAATATCCAAAGGCAGTGGAAGAATGTGTCAACCCACTAGAAGAAGGAGAAGATTTGATGTTGAAACAAGTGTTGAATGGAGATGAAATTGTACAAAGAAGAATCTTATTCAAGACGACATGCAAGGCGAAAGGTAAATATTGCAAATTAATTATTAATAATGGAAGCACTGATAATTTGGTTTCTACAAAGATGGTAGAGAAGTTGTGGCTGTTAGAATTAATGGAGATTAGGTGATTATTGTTACATAGTTATGATTGTGCTTTACTTGTAAATTCAGTTACTATCATTTAGGGATTTCATTTACTATCCCTAACTAAGTGTATCTATTTATTATGGGAGTTTAATGTGAAGCCTATGCGGTGTATTTGCTTGTAGGAGCTCCTGGTGATACGCACCTGTGAGATCCTCTAGTGTTGTTTGCCAATTCATGTCTTCCATATGCAACTGTTGACATGGTATCAGAGCTATAGGAAGGAGAATCTTGTATGCTGAGTTGAGGAATGTGACGTCGTCACAGGAAGCTGAAGAGTAATCAGCAACGATACTCTTGGGAACTTCACCCATTTCTATTTTGCTGCATCGTCGTAGCATTTTGGTGTACCTCGGCGACGGATCGTCGCAGGATTATAGTGTACCTCAGTGACTAGTCGCGGATGTGAGGTAAATAACTGTGACGATTGTGCTGTATTTTTTTTTAAGGCTGCGTGTGCCTGAAAGCCGTCTGGAAAATGGTGGACTACATTTTCTTTTGAGGAGGCTACATGTAGAAGGGGGAGATCGCCCCAACTTTGCCACGTGAAGAAGCCAACCGAGACAGTTTGTGGTTGATCACTGAAGAGAAGTGCGATTAAACAAAAAATAATTGCCTATTGTGTAGTTGGCCAGGGTGAAAGGAGCTCGCACCAACCTATAGGAGGCCTGCGTCGAGAAGGAGGAAGGAGTCTGTGTGTTCTGGCTGCATAGCTGCGTGGAGGTCGAATCTCCTAGTTGTTGTCTGAGAGGACTCGTGGTGGATGCGTGCCTCTGGACCTGTGTGGTGAAGCGCTCTGTCATTTGGCTGTGTGGAGGAAGGCACTGGATCCTGTGTGGAAGCAGTGGAGTGGCTGGACCTGCATTTAATTGGAAGGTCGTGAGGTAGAGAGGAGTTCACCCAGAATTGTTGCGTGGGCTTTGTGGGCTAGACCTATCATTCAGATAGTTTCTATGTTGAAAGGACTGCACGTGGAGACTGTTGGTGCTCTGTCGTTTGCGCGAGAAGCTCAGTGACTATGGCAGCGTCAAGTGAGAGGGAAATTGTTTTTTTTGCGAAGGAAATTCTCAGTGATCAAGGTATTTTTTCAAGGGCTATTAAATTGTTGAAGATTTTATTCATTCAAAATGAATAATCAAATCACTTAAGCTTATCTCAATGAGAGTAATAATCTTGATGGTTCCAATTACACAAATTGGAAATTTAAGCTTCAGACTCTGCTTGAGGGATAAAATGCCTATGGCATTGCCACCGGTGATGAAGTCAAGTCGACTACTGCAACTGGTGGATCGAATACAACAATTCAAGACTGGGGAAAAGGGAGATTAAGGCAAAGGTGCTACTTAAGTTATCGGTCAAAGATTGCATCATCCCTCACATTCGGGATTGCAAGACAACAAATGACATCTGGACAATTATCAAAGAGATGTGTGAGTACTTGAACACCATTCAAACCTTTTACCTTAGGAAGAAGATTCTCTCAATCAAGATGGAGGAGAATGATTCTGTTTCTTCATTCATATCCCAGATAGAGGAAGTTAAAGATAAACTAACTGATATCAGTCAGACCGTGGAAAATGATGATCTGGTGATGATTACTATGAATGGCATGACAAATGATTATCAAATGTTTATAACCGGATTGAATGTAAGAGAAAAACCTCCAAGATTTGAAGAGCTCACTGGGATTTTTCTACAAGAAGAGGAAAGGAGGTTGTCTCTCAAACCTCAAAATCCAGATCTTGCATTGATGACAAAGTTCAAGCCAAAGGGGAAAGTAGTGGCTGATCACAGGAAAGACAACGCATCAAGAAAAAGGACACCATAAGGTATGACCTCGCATAAACATGACTCTGCTCCTAAATGCTTTTATTGTGGTAAGATAGGCCATATTGCTAAATTTTTCCATAAGAAAAAGGCAGATGGGGGGAGGTACAAGAAAAGAAGACATGCAGGTCATTTGGCTGATGTAGATCAGAATTAGGATGTCAGATTGTTTATGGTTGAGGCTGAGATGGCTTTAGCTATTGAGGAGGATGAATCAGATATTTGGTTCGTAGATTCTAGAGTCTCCTCACATATGACAGGTAAAAAGAAATGGTTCAGAAATTTTAGAGAATCCAACACTGGAGTAAAATTATACTTTGGAGATAATAGAGGGTACGAGATCAAGGGACATGGAGATGTCCTTGTTACTCTGCCTGATGGAAAGATCAAGAATATATATGATGTGTGGTATGTTCCTGGTATTAAGAAGAACCTGATTTCTGTATCAAAGATTATAGATCAGGATCTCAAGGTAGAATTCTTTAAATCTCATTGTATTATTAAAGACTTGTTGGACTAGATGAAGCTTATTGCTACAGGTATTTGCATAGGAGGACTCTACAAACTGGATGTGAAGAGTACACCACAGCAAGCCTTGATCTCATTGGATAAGTTTGCTGAAAATTTGTGGCATCAACGACTTGGGCATATCAATTTCAGTGACCTTGTTCTGTTGCAAAACAAAGGTATGGTAGATGGTCTTCCTGTTTTGAAAAAGTTGCATATTGATTGTGAGGCATGTGCATTCGGTAAACAACATAGAGATGAATTTCCTACTATTAAAGATAGGTAACAGAGGGATATACTCGAACTTGTACAGACTGACTTATGTGGCCTGATGCAGAAAAGATTGTTAGGTGGGGCCTACTATTTTTTAATCTTTTTTGATGATTGTACAAGATTCACATGGGTATATTTTCTTAAACAGAAGAGTCATGCTTTTGAATATTTCAAGCAATCTAGAAACATGATAGAGAAGCAAACATGAAATTTCATTAGCATTCTTCGATCAGATCAAGGAGGAGAATTCAAGAAAGGGGTTTTCATCAAATACTATAACGAGCATGGGATACAACAGCAATTTACAACACCTTACTCTCCTTAGCAGAATGGAGTGGTTGAGAGGAAAAACAGAACACTGGTGGAGTGTGCTTGCAGTATGTTGAAAGGTAAGAATCTAATGAATGGCTTTTGGGCAGAAGCTATCAATACTGCAGTGTATTTGAAGAATAGGAGTCCTACTAAAAGTCTTCATTATAAAACTCGATTTGAAGCATTGTTTGGCTTCAAGCCTGCAGTAAGTCACCTTAAAGTATTTGGTTGTAAAGCTTTTGCACATGTTCCCAAAGAGAATAGGAATAAGTTAGATTCAAATGCCATTAAATGCACCTTCATTGGATACTGCACTGAGTATACGGCTTATAAAATGTTTGATCCTTCTACTCACAAGGTGTTTGTTAGTAGAGACGTAGTATTCCATGAACAGGTTGCTGATGGAAATCCTGTGCAAAACAATGAAGAATGGCATGTACCCTTACTTTCAGATGAGGTTAGTGAAATAGGGATCAGTCAGCAATAGGAACAGCAGCAGCAGCAGGAACAATAGTAGCAATAGTAGGATAAAGAGGAATGAATCGAGTTCAGTCCACAAAGAGAAGAACCTAGTAGAATAATTGAACCCCCACCGCTCAGGAGATATAGCAAGCCGAAATAGTTACTAGATCGATATAGGGATTGTGTGCTCTTGGCTGGTATATTTTTTTTTCTAGTTAAGACTAACCTAAGTACCCACGAGGGATTTGAACCAGTGACCTATCGCAAGGAGTGCCTTAACAACGCACCCATTCACTGTCAATCCAAAGCCCCGTGGGCGCTCCTGACTGGTATGTTAAACATTGAAGAACCTTCTAATTTTTATGAAGCTAGTAAGAGTTTTGAATGGAAGGAAGCAATGAAAGAGGAATATGAATCTATTATTAAGAAAAATACTTGGGATCTAGTAAAGCTTCCTAATGATAAACAACCCATAGGTTGCAGATGGTTATTTAAATTGAAATTTAAAGCAGATGGGTCTATTTATAAGCATAAAGCAAGGTTGGTGGTAAAGGGGTATTCCCAGAAAGAAGGTATTGACTTTGAGGAAACATTTTCCCCTGTTGCAAAACTAAATACCATTAGACTAAATATTGCTTTAGTCACTAAGCATCATTGGAAAATACATCAATTAGATGTTAAATCTACTTTCTTAAATTGTGATTTGAAAGAAGAAGTATACTTAGTGCAGGCTGAGAGGTTTGTTAAGAAGGGAGAAGAGCTCTTAGTATGTAGATTAAAGAAAGCTTTATATGGTTTAAAGCAGGCTCCTAGATCTTGGTACGAAAAAATTGACTCATTTTTCCTCATGCATGGCTATAAATGGAACAAAAATGATCCCAATTTGTATATTGTGTTTAATGATGAGGGACAGACAGTGTTGATTTCTTTATATGTCAATGATCTAATCATGACAGGGAGTGCAGACAATCTCATTAAAGAAATCAAGCAGTAGTTATCACAAAATTTGAGATGAAGGACCTTGGAGAAATGCATTACTGTTTGGGTCTAGAAGTTTGGAGAGATTCAAACCAAACTTTCTTGTCCCAGGGTAAGTATGCTAAGAGTTTGTTAACCAAATTCAAAATGGATGAGTGCAAGGCTGCATTTGTGCCTTCACAGCAGAACAACAGACTTCAAGTGGATGATGGTTTGAAATATGCAGATGCAACATTGTATAGGCAGTTGGTTGGTAATCTTATCTATTTGACTACAACGAGACCATATATAGCCTATGCAGTGAGTGTTTTGAGTCAGTTCATGACTCGACCTCATGAGAACCATTGGATTGCAGCGAAAGGAGTTCTGAGGTATCTGCAATGAACTTCGAAGTTTGGTATTTTGTATTCTGTCTCATTTGATGTTAGTTTGACAGGTTATACAGACTCTGATTGGGCAGGAAATTTAGATGATAGAAGATCAATTACAGGTTACGCCTTCAGCATTGGGTTCGGGGTCATCTCTTGGTGCAACAAGAAGCAACATACTATTGCCTTATCCTCAACAGAAGCATAATATCAAGCTATGTGTGCAGCAGCATGTGAGGCAATTTGGTTGCGCAGACTTCTCCAAGATGCAGGAGAAGAACAGACAGAAGCTACAGTTATCAATTGTGATAATCAAAGTTCCATCAAACTGACCCACAACCCTATGTTTCATAAAAACATTAAGCACATAGACACTCAATTTCATTTTGTCAGGGAGAAGGTGCAGTCCAAAGAAATTTGTGTTGAATATTGTAATTCTTGTGATAATATGGCTGATATATTTACTAAGCCTCTGGGAAGACTGAAGTTTGATTTGTTTAGGGACATGTTAGGTGTGTTTAAGAACCCTTTGTCCATTAAGGGGGAGTGTTAGAATTAACGGAGATTAGGTGATTATTGTTACATAGTTATGATTGTGCTTTACTTGGACATTCAGTTCCTATCATTTAGGGATTTGATTTACTATCCCTAACTAAGTGTATCTATTTATTATGGGAGTTTAATGTGAAGCCTATGCGATGTATTTGCTTGTAGGAGCTCCTGGTGATCCACACTTGTGAGCTCCTCTAGTGTTGTTTGCCAATTCATGTCTTCCATATGCAACTGTTGACAACGGCTGGATAAAATGCCACATTCTACACCATACAAAGTTTCATGGCTACAAAAGGGACAACAACTATTGGTGAACAAACAATGCCAAGTGGAGTTTCAAATTGATCAATACAAAGAACAAGTTCTTTGTGATATTGTGCAGATGGATACTTGCCATGTCTTGCTTGGAAGACCCTAGCAGTACGATAGAAAAGTGAGCTATGATGGTAGGATGAACACTTACAGTTTTGAGAATGATGGACAAAAACATGTGTTACTACCTATCAAAACTAAAGGTACCAAAGAGACAATGGATCCAAACATACTATTAATGAGCGAGAAACAATTGGTTACCAACAATAAAAAAATTGGTAAGTAGGAGCAATCAGCTGAAGTAGAGGTGACCAATCTACCTTCAACAAATCAAAATTCATTTAGTTTCGAAGATGAAATGCAAAATGTAAAATCAGTAGTGTTTTCCACAATAGAAGTCATGACAAAGGAGATCCAACTTAATAAACAACAATTAGTAATACTGGAGAACTATGGACATGAAAAGCTTGAAAAGAATGCTACAAATGACAAGGGAGGAGGGAGTCTTGAACAAAAATACAATGTTGAACAACAAAACCATCATGCATGGTCTCAATTGATCCTTGCAGCTCTATGGACTTTAATCGTCTAGATAATGAAAAAGAGGATATGCTCAATTAAGGAAAAACAATTCCAGGAAAATCATGTATCATATCAAAGGTGGAAAATTCAACTAAAGCTAATAAAACTATGTTGGAAGAAATGGATGAGAGGATTATTTAAATGGGGAACCACCCAAAGAATAAATCTTTGGAATTTGTTGCATTGTTACAAAAAAGCAGTGGAAGGAAGCTTCATAAACAAGAGTCTATGAACAATTTGAAGCTTGGTTGTATGATGCAGAAGCATCATCAATATTTTTACTCTATGTAATTTTAATCCTATTTTTAGAAGCTTAAGCTAGTTAAGTTAAGTGAGTGATGAGGTGTTTTTTTTTAATAAATGGATTATTAAGCGCAAATGAAGCTTCTAATCATTCGGAGATTGGAAGCTAACTGTTGTTAAGATTCATTTTCTTATTTTGGTGAGCTAGATACTATTATTATGGATCTGAATGAAATATTGTTGTAACCGAACTGTGGGCACATTAATATAATAAGAAAATTCCTATGAGGGCGATAGTGCGGTTGTTTGAAAAATTAATTCATGGCTTTGTTAATGTGTTTTTTTTAGGATCACAATTATCATTATGAAAGGGGAGGTTGAGATTCGATTGCATAGAGGTGATTGGTAGGACTGTGTATTCGTTGTTCATAGTGAGTGATTGATGAAAGACTTAGACGCATTTTGAGTTGAAATCTGACTCTTCCATTAGTGTTGACTGTAAACGAGAGATGGATCTGTGATCTGCTTGAGTGTCTTACGTGAAACCTCAGTGCAATTTCTCACAATCTCTCCCATCGGAGCTGCAAAGGGGTCGATTAATGCCATCGGTTGAATGTGCTACGGGAAGGCATCCACGGGCATTGTTGTAAGCATTACAGCGTGGATCCTTTCTTCTCTGTGAATCGTGTGATGGCATTTATATATTGACCATTGATAAATTGATAAATTGGAAGTCGAAGGAATGTAACAAGGTTTGGAACTCTGGATGGTTGAAGGTGGATAGCGTAGAACGACCAGTTTCTCTTTCACCTGTAAATGATAGCGTCCAATTGTTAAGCAACGCCATGGTATTCTGGAGTTCAGTGACTCAACATGAGACAAAGAAGGACGCTTTAATCAATACATGTACATAATGAACCTGTATGGGCATATGTAATTTTCAATACATATATAATTTTTTTTGAGCAAGGTTATAACGGATCGACATGAACATAGAAAGGATCTCATTCTCTCCATTAAACATCTACACTCACATATAACAAACGTAAATGAAGTGAATTGAGAAACACCTCAACATTCTCCATGACATTCCCCACCACTTATTGCTCATTAGCCAGCAACAAAGAGCCAACCCAAATCTTAGCTACAAATTCAAATCCCACTTCTTAGCCTCTTATATGTCTTTGGTTTCTCTATTAAATTTGTTGGGTTTAGGACTTCTATGAAGAATCTAAAACTGTCAATAATACAAATTTTATATATAAACACAAAAATATTAATCCAAATACCAGAAAAATATGCTACCAAAGATATACCCAAATTCGTCTAGTTTGACTACTGCATATTTTCTTTTTATATTCTATTCCCAAAAATCAAGGAAAAGGCATACAGTCAAGATTACCGGGCATTCCCATCACATGGAAGACAAGGCATATACGCACATGGCGTTTAATAAATATGTCCATGGTACTGCAGCCAATCAGTCATAGAAAGTGGTGTCCGAGCTGGGACTTTCTCCCAAATGCTTTGACGAGAAGCTATTAAATATTTTTGGTAATCTGAATAAATTGTTGTTTAACTTGTAATTTTATTAATTCGAAGGTATGCTTAGATTATAATTGTGATATTAATATTGAAAATTAACGTGGTTGTTAAAAAAAAATACCAGTTTTAAGCAAAATACTCATTAAAATAATGTGGAAAGCAGGTGATTTGGTTGGAAATTAGCCTACGCCCAGCAAATTCCGCCAACCTACAGCCTCAAAAAGCACGCCTCTGCATAATCAACGCACAATTGTCAAAAGGATGGTGCGAGGATGTGTCGGACGATAAGAATCCACAACAAAATACATGACAGCCCACCTGCCCTTCGTTGTGTTCTGGATGTCGGTAGCTCCGGGTAGGAGAAGGGACCGGGAAAGTGGGGCAGTCATGTTTCATGCGTAGGGAAGTGGATTTCTTTTACGGGTGAACGCGGAGAATACTCCCTCATATATCTATGTAACATCCCCTCTAATCCACCCATATCACACAGTCGCTTCATTATTATTGATCATTCTCCCTTCATTTCTGTGAGTTCGAATCGAATCTGAAGCAGCCATGACTGACAACAAGTTTTCATCACCACCCGCAGGCTACCCTCAACGAATTCCTCCGCCAGGTTCGGCTCTCTTGTCCTCCTGATTTTTTCATTTCGTCAATTATTTTCTTGAATGATGATCACAAATAATTTGTATTCACATTCTTTTAATGTTGCTATCAGGTTATCCAACGCAAGCTCCTCCTCCCCAGTACGCTGAATCATCCGCGTCTGTAAAAACGCAGCAGAGAGGAGAGAAAGGATTTATTGAAGGATGGTATGAATTCAATTGCAAATTTTCGCTATTCTGTAGGTATATATGGGTTATGATTTTGCGTTATTGATTTCTGCATTTTTATGGATTTGCAGCCTCGCGGCTCTGTGCTGTTGTTGGTTGTGCGAGACATGTTGTTGATGGTAAGCACTGGATTGGATTTATATTGACAAAATATAAACAAGGCTTGTTGATGGTAAGCACTGGATTGGATTTATATTGAGAAAAAATAAACAAGGTTTTTGGTTTTTATTTGATTCTGGGTTATGATTGCTGTAAATAGATGAAATCACCAACTGGTGAACAAGGGTTTTGGTATGTAATATTGTAACATTTAGCATCAGTCTGCCATTTATTTACAGGCTTTAATAATATATTGGCAATTGGCAAAGATTCATAGATCCTAAACTTGGGTTTAAGAAGTTTAAGATCGGAGTGTAATAGAATGCATCTTTAAGGGTGCTCAAGTTTCACGTTTCATATGAATTTCTCCTTCAGAGTGTTTGTCCATTTTCATTTTCAAGTTAATTTACATATAAAGATAATTATCTGTTACCCTTTTGAGGGTGAATTACTTATTTACTATTTGTGTTTTTCCTTTTTCTGGGAATTTATATAAAGATAATTATCTATTATTCTTTCGAGGGTGAATTACTTCCTGGCTGTGTATTTTCTTTTTCTTGGAATCTATCTTTAGTTTTATCTGGTTGTATGGTAAGCTATGGAATCTGTGTTTTTCTTTTTTGGGAACCTATACAAAGATAACTATCTATTATCTTTTTGAGGGTGAATTACTTCCTCCTTGTTTTTTTCTTTTTCTTGGAATCTATGTGGTTGTATGGTAAGCTATGGAATCTATCTTTAGTTTTATGTGCTTGTATGGTAAGCTATGGAATTTATCTTTAGTTGAAGTTAAAGAATTTTAATGGTTATTCAAGACATTAAATAGTTAAATGTAATCTAATTTATGTGCTTGTATGGTAAGCTATGGAATTTATCTTTAGTTGAAGTTAAAGAATTTTAATGGTTATTCAAGACATTAAATAGTTAAATGTAATCTAATTAATCAATAGTCGAATTTAAAATAAAATTTTAATATTTTTTGACACCAAATTTATTTATGTATTTAAAAATTTAAATGTAATCTTATTAAAAACCATTAATTAAAAGACATTAAATAGTTAAATGTAATTTAGTTAATCAATAGTCGAAGTTAAAATAAAATTTTAATATTTTTTGACACTAAATTTATTTATGTATTTAAAAATTTAAATGTAATTTAATTAAAAATTTAAATGTAATCTAATTAATCAATAAAATTTAAATGTAATCTAATTAATCAATAGTTGAAATTAAAATAGAATTTTAATAATTCTTGACACTAAATTTATTTATGTATTTAATAATTTATTTTAATTAATCTAAATTTATTTATGTATTTAAGAACTCATATAATTATTGTAAACTCATTTAAGTATTTAAAAACTTATTTTAACGTATTTAAAAACTCATTTTAATTAATTTAAATTTGGATGAAAATTTTTCAATTCGGAAAAAATTAAAAAATTCAACAATATACTTCTTATACATGAATCCGAGCAAAATTATCTTTTTTCAAAAAGGTTAAGACTAAAAGTAAAACTAAGCCCAAGCATATTAACAGTTCTATCTCCAACTAGTGTAAGCCAACGCTAATGACCACGCCAAACACTATTAACCAGGGGGAGTCCCCTCTTAACTCCAGTGAAAACATTGTTTTCTTCAACAAGGTGCGGAATGAACAAATCTATATACCAACTGAACCGAATTTTATCTAAATATTTGTTATTAATTAACCATTTTTCAAATTTTTTAGTCTAGATTCTAGCTCATGATTTTTCTGTCCATTTGATTTGAAATTAATAAAAAATGGTTAATTATTTCTAAGATGGTAAGTTTAATATAATTTATAAAACTCCAAAAATTTTAAAATATTAAATTTATTTATACATTTGAAAAACATCTAAACAGCTTAATATTCATATTCTTAATAAAAATTTAAAACTTATATTACCAATTTATTTCTAAAATTATATTACCAAATTTCTTAGCGCATGGGAGAAAAAAATATTTTATTTTAAAGGATGCTTCATTTCTTTCCTTTAGTATTCCAACGCGGTCACTGAAAATTCATTTCATGGAAATATCCTTCTGCACTACATAAATGACTTGGATTATTTGTGCATTATGTAACTTCATTATCAGTTTCGAACGGTGATTAAGGAGAAGATGCTGGAATGGCATTGTGGTGAACCCGGATAGAATACTAAATTAAATCATAAGGATCAATCAATAAATAAAGGTAAATATTCATTTATCTATTTTTTTATTTTCGTTTTGTTTAAGATGAGGTGTTTATACATAAATTTTTGCTACGTAGAGTGACTTGGATTTGAGCAAATATTTATCACTCAGGAGGGACCTGGATCCTAGGATGGAGCATCTGGAATGATCCATTTTCCTAATAGTATATCATGATGATTTTGCTTCTGATGTTTTCTTTTGACCAATTAGACCAACTCTCTTCATTATAAAATATTTGAAACACAATACTATTTAGTGATATTTAGTGATCTATACCTCTCTTCAGAGAGTTTATTTATTTGCCCTGGAAGAGATTGACCTAACACATGGGGCACTTTTATGAAATTTTCAATTCTATAGATAATACAATTCACCTTTAAAAACATAGGAAAAAATAAAATATTTAAAAGAAATTTAGTTATTATTTATTTATTTTATTTTTAATTAAAAAATATAAAAATATAAAAATTAATTTTCACACATGTAATTTATAATGTTTTAAAGATACTGATATTTAAAAAACATTTGGTTAATACTTATTTTCGACTTATTTTTTATGATGATTGTGTCTACAAATATTTACTTATTTTCAACTCATTCTTTATAATGATTGTATTAAGAAACAATACTTTCTATAGTTATTTGAAGAATCATGTAATATTTTCTACAGTTTGAGATTTGAATTTAAACTTAATATTTTAAAACCAACTGATAATGAAGCATAAAATTAGTATAAAATTATTATTACAGGGTGTAGAAAGATTTAGGGAAAAACCCATTTTCCAAGGTATTGGCTTTAGGGTATGTACTTTATAGAAGGCATACATATTTTTTAAAGGGGCATTATGTTTTTTACTAATTTATTGGGTGTTGGATATACTCTTGGTGTTATAATGGTAGCCTTTAGGTTTGATCTAAGACCCATATTAGGGAACATATTTGGCCCCTTGTGATATGGCCCAAGGAGTACGCTTCCCCACCCTCTTGTTAAGTCATACATTTCTACTTACAAGTTGTATACTCTTAGTGTTATAGTAAAAAATAATAGGAAGACAGATCAAAATTGTGAATGAAATCCACGGCTCTCAGGTGAGGAGCACCTAAGGCTGCGTGCATTCATTAATTATAGCAATCACATAGACAAATATAATGGTTACATTATGTTCGGGAGATCACAACAATCTTCTATAAAATAGGATCTAAATCTAAACTTAGAAAACAATCAAAACAACATTTCTCCATTATTTCTAAGTTTCCCCCTTAATGGAGAGAGGATTAACCTCCACAACTAAGATCTCCCTAAACAATTCAAGTTTCATCTTCCCAAGGGGCTTTGTGAAAATAACAACAACATTTTCACAAGTATTACAATATTCAATAAAAATTTCTTTAGAATATATTTTCTCTCTAATAAAATGAAACTAAGCATCAACATGCTTTGTAGTCACATTTGATAACTGTAGCATTCTTTTGTTATTCTCCAACACCTTGAAGAATTCTCTTCAAACAAACAACTTCACAAGTTGCTGCACACAAAGCTTTATACTCTGCCTCTATAGATGACAAAGATACAGTAGCTTGCTTCTTGCTGCTCCATGAAACATCTCGGATCCAGTATTGAATGCATATCCTGTAGTAGATATTATATCATCTAGATTACCAGACCAATCTGAATTTGTGTAACTTGTCAGCTCAACATCAAATGAATCAATATACTTAACACCAAGATCAATTGTTCCTTTAAGATACCTGAGTACTTCTTTTGCTGCTTTCCAATGGATTTCAAGAGGTCTTGCCATAAATTGACTTAACACACTAACATAGTATACTAAATCAGGTTTGGTTGTAGTAAGATAATTCAACTTCCCACAAGTTGTCTATACAACGTACCATCTACCTCCTTTGAGCCATCATCAAAATGCAGTTTCACATTCTTCTACATTAGAGTAAAAAGAACTTTGCACGTATCCATATTAAACCTTTTAAGTACTTCTCTTACATACTTACCCTGAGTAACAAAATTTTGGCCTACATCTCTCCACACTTCAAGATCTAGACAATAATGTAACTCACCAAGATCTTTCATTTCAAATACTTGTGACATCTGCACCTTAATTTCATTAACCAATTTGACTGAATCTCCTCTAATAATTAGTTCATCAACATACAAAGAAATCAATACTACATGCCCATTTTCATCAAACTTGGTATATAGATTTGGATCACCTTGACTCCTCATAAAACCCTGATGAAGAAAGAAGGAATCAGTCTTCTCATACCATGACATCGGAACCTGCTTTAGCCCATGAAAAACATTGTTTAGTATGCAAACTAAATGTTCCTGCTCCTTTTTCACAAACCATTCAAGATGTGTCAAATATACTTCCTCCTTTAAATCACAACTCAAAAAAGAAAATTTTACATCTAATTGGTGAAAATTCCAATGTTACTTTGTAGCTAATGCATTTAACAATCTAATGGTATTTAATTTAGCTACAGGTGCAAATGTTTCTGCATAATCAATGCCCTCCTTTTGTGAGTGCCTTTTTTCCAGAAATCTAGCTTTATATTTATCTATACTACCACCTGCTTTAAATTTGGGTTTGTACAACCATTTACATCCTATGGGATATTT
The DNA here is from genome assembly GCA_031772625.1 of Pinus tabuliformis. Classification (NCBI taxonomy): domain Eukaryota; kingdom Viridiplantae; phylum Streptophyta; class Pinopsida; order Pinales; family Pinaceae; genus Pinus; species Pinus tabuliformis. The sequence goes on along the minus strand of CM062804.1, from coordinate 1,443,504,702 downwards.
TCCTTTATATAGTTCAATCGATTCCCAAGTTTTATTTTTAATTATAGATTCATATTTTTACTCCATTGTTTTTCTCCACTCTTCGTGTTCATTAGCTTCATTAAAACTCACGGGTTCTATGACATTGAAAACACTAGTCATTAGGGCATAGTCTTTATACCTTTCAGGTAGTCTAATCTTCTAAGTAGATCTCCTTCTCGCTTCACTATTTTCACCTCTGTTCTCTGAAATTACTTCTCCACTTCCGATTGGGCTCTAACTGTTGGTGATGTCCATATCACTGGATTCTTCCTCAAGCTATTGTTTCTCACTGTCTTATGCTTTTACTTCTAGTTTATTATCTTTAACTTCAGGAAAAATGTGCAATCTTTCATAGTTTTGATCCTTACTGCCTCCATCTGCATGCTCATGCAAAATTACATCTCTACTTGCAAACACTTTGTGAGCAAATGGATAAAAAATTTTATAATCTTTAAATTATTAAAAATATCCTACAAAAATACATTTGATACCTTTACATTCAAGTTTCTTTCTATTCTCCTTCGGAATATGTGAAAAGGCCTTACACCCAAATAACCTCAAATGATGAATTGTTGGTTTAAAACCATACAAGGCTTCGAATGGGGTCTTAATATCAAGATACCTTGCTGGACTTATGTTCTTTAAATAAAAAAAAAATACTAATGGCTTCTGCCCAATTTTTTTTGAGAGGTTCTTACCTTTGATCACACTCCGTGCACACTTCACCAACGTTCAATTTTTTCTTTCTGCAACACCATTTTGTTGTGGAGTGTAGGGTACATACTGCACTATTCCATGATCCTTGCAATACTTGATGAAGTTTCCCAACATGTATTCTCCCCCTTGATATGAATGCGTGATATTTATAAACTTCCATGCCTACTTCTGTGCCCTGTTTTTGAATTCTTTGAAATACTAAAAACCATCACTCTTTTTCCTGAGGAATTACACCCAAGTGTACCTTGTGCAATCATTAATAAACAACAAAAAATAATAGGCAGCTTTTAGGGATCTAGTGCACATTAAATCATGATAAGTTATGTGCCCATACCTCTTATTCCAAGGAAATTATGTTGACATAATTATAGAAGCCAGTGATTGATTGACTTTGTTGGTAACATCAAGCTTGCACATGCCTCCAACTCTAACTCCTGAAGCAAAAAGTTTTCACTGATCCAGTAAATATTTCACTATGCAATGTGTCTTGAAGAATTCAATCTTTAGATTTTGATCTGTAATTGTAGACAAAAAGATCAAATTTTTCTTGATCCTAGGAACATACATAACATTATGGATGCACCCGATACTACCATTTGGTAAAGTGGTATATATCCATATCCCATGATCTTATACGCACAATCATCTCCAAGGTAGATGTTTCTGCCATTGCTTATTTCCTTGAAGTTTTCGTAGCAGTCCTTATTGCATGTCAAACGAATCGAAGCTCCAGAGTCCACAAACCATGTATTAGCATCATCTGTTTCAACAAGCAACATGACATTAGATACAAACAACTTAAGATTTTTGAGATCAATATTTTGGGCTTCTCTTGCAAAATGTCCTGACTGTCTTTTATGTTTACGCATAGATTCATCACTTTTCTTCTTATAACAGTGTCTAGCAAGATGCCCACTTCTACCACAACAGAAATTTTTTATTTCATAACCATTTTTGATAGATGGAATACCATGAGTTGATTTTGGAAATGGCCCTTCCTGAGATAGACTTCCACCTTTACTTCCTCCTCCTTGTTTCCCTTTGAACAACTTCTTCTTTGCCATAAGTTCCAAGTCTGGATTATGAGGCCTCAAATTCTTGAACCTCTATTCTTCTTGCATTAATACACATGTCAATTCCTCAAAATTTGGAGCTTTCTCCCTTGCTACAAGACCTGTAATAAACATCAGATAGTCCCTTAGCATTCCATTTAATGTAATTGTTAGTAGATCAATACTAGGTACTGATTCTCCTATATCTCGCAACTTATCTTTCAAATCTTTAATTCTTGAAACCAAGACACCGACATATTCATTTTCTTCCATTTTAAGATACATGAGCTTACTTTTCAAAAAGAGGACTCAATTTGTATTTTTGGTTTCATATAATTCCTTTAGTGCACTCCAGGTTTCACTAGATGTCTTGTAGTCACGAATATGAGGGATTATATTATCTTTAACAGACATTCTTAGTAATACCTTTGTTTTTTTCTCTCACTTATCCCTGTCTTAAATTGATGCAACTGTTGCATCTGCAATAGGTTTTGCTTCTTCTCCCTTTGTGATGGTCTAAGTACCATAGCCTTACAATAATGTCTACAACTTGACTTTCCAATTAACATAATTGGATCCATCTAATTTGTTGGCCTCATTCAGGTATGTTTTTGCAAGGGGATTAGCTATCTTGACAAAAAATCCAAATTTCCAAGAGTGCCCAACTTCTTACTTCACGAGCACCACCAGTAGCTCCATGAATCCCTAGTCGAAAGATTCACAACTCCAACAGTGACAAGGCTCCATAGCTTCAAAAAAAAACCAAATGAAGGTCAAACACTTTATAAATTCCACAAAAAAGGATCTACAGACTTTTCCTTCATAAAAGTTGCACAAATATGTGCTTTTTTTTCATAAAATATACACAAATCTACGCACTTTTTCTTCATAAAAATTGCGTAATTGTGCACTTTTTCTTAATAGAACCTGTGCAGATCTACTCACTTTTTCTTAAGAAAAGTTGCACAATCTACCAAATTTGCGCATTGAATTAATTGAGAGTGTGCAGGTCGGCTCTGACCTTTCTTTTCCTGACAAATCCCAACTTCGCTTGCCTCCACTAATCCATACAAATATCCATCATGCTCAAGATAATGACTCGATCCTCAAATGGACAATGCAGCCTTCCAATGTGATCACGTTGCTCCATGTATAAATATGGGAGATCTTGACTCTGCCAACAAATGTTCACACTTGCACTCATTAGCAGAGGAGGTTCCATGCTCACATATCTCTCATATCCACAAAGGCTCATCACATCAATCTCAACCGCAAGGGCTCAACTCAACCCTAATGCTCTGATACCAAATAAAAACTAATAGGAAGATAAATCAAAATTGTGAATGAAACTCGCATCTCTAAGGTGAGGAGCACCTGAGGCTGCCAAAAAACGCTACATTTATTAATTAGAGCAACCACACATACACAAATATAATGGTTACATTCTGTTAAGGAGATCACAACAACCTCCTAGAAAATATGATCTAAATCTAAAAATAGAAAAAAAGCAAAACAACCCATGTCCATTATTTCTAAGTGTTATAGTGGCAGTCACATTCACCATGATATATATATATATATATATATATATATATATATATATATATATATAAAGAGGGGCTACTATCTAGAACATTATCCAAGACTGTTAAATCAAGCTTGGAGAAAGAAAACATAGGGATAATTACTAGCTTGAATTATTTTGAGGGAATAAGGAGAACTACTCACTATGGATAGGCTAGGTTATGTTAGGTTGAATGGTGGGTTCGAAAGAATAATGAATTTTTTTGAGAGAATTTGAAGAAGGATTATGGTGGATTTGAGAGATAAGGGGAAGGTTCCACCTTTTACAAAGAAGTTTCTTCACCATTATATTCACTTAGATTTTCTCTCTCTTTATAAAAAAAGAGTGAATTTATTTTAATTTTGAATTTAGTAGTTCCTAAAACATTAGTCTTTTTAAAGTGATTTTTTTTGGGTTGGATTGGGAAAATTTGGCTCTAGTTTTTAACTCTTTTATCATGTTTTAGTTTTTTTTTAAGGTATCATTTTTGTATAATGTCCATTATCCAAGTTCCTGAAGGTTTTTTAAGGCACTGAATTCATTATGCATTTATAGTCACATTTTAAATAACAAAAAAATATTGTCTTCTTTAAAATTATATCACTTAATTACTATATATATATATATATATATATATATAATTATAATTATAATTTGAAAAAAACTATAATTATAAAAAATTATAAAATATTTTTTTAATTTTTTATTAAAGTATGATTGTTTCATTTTATTATATAAATTTAATCTTATAATAATATATTCACTATTTATATCTGACTTTATACATCATAATCTTTCACTAAATTTCATGCAATATATTTATTTATCTAATTGGATATTGTGTGCTTTTATTGGCACCGGTTGTAACCTATACATTTGTAGATAATTTCGGTCTATAAGTTTAAAGTAGAGAACCAAAGGTGAAGGCAGGACCTTAGAGAAATGAAGAGAACCTAGGAAAAAGAGAAAGGATTGGAAGATTGATGTAATGGGCTCCATCTACGTATTGTCTGCATAAGAGTTAATTGACGAGCAACTGTGGGGTGGATTATCGTCCATCCTTAATCCACTCAATCCCAAAAATATTTCGGCAAGGTAACTAGCATGGTGGATAAGCCCTCGCTGGCCCACGTAATGGTCAAAGTCAGTGGGCAGGCTTTGCCAATCAATGACCAATATCAACTCTAGGGGGTCGAGCCAACCTCTCGACCTTGTTCAATCACCCCACTAGAATGTGGGGACCACACCTGCCACTAATCCCAACAACGCAACATTGATGTTAGCAGGCGAGCGCAACTATATAGGGTCATTGGCCCCTACCTCTCATCTCTTGTTCAACCCAGTAGCAAAAAGTGTCCCTCCTACATGTCTCCACCTATCTCTCCCACACGTCACTCCATCGTATTTCCCTCCTATAAAACTCTGACCCATTAGTCGTTGGAGGTAAAATTTATTTGATTCAAATGACATTCCCTCATTGCTCCGCATGTTTGCAACATAGGTCAACCTTCATCCAGTGCATAGCTCTTCCAGTGCCACTAAGTCCAATTGCATCTAGCCACCACGTAACCTAGAATTCCAAGCTACTAAGTAATTCTGCATTATGCTTAAAATGAAAAAGCTGTAAGTTTTAACCCTGTAGAGAAATTACCTGCATAATAATTCTAATAAAAGAAAATAAACAATAGAGAGAGCATAACACATAAAACAAATGTACACAGATATTTTCCCCTGGATCCCAAAACTAGGACTACCAGATTGATTTTTCATTTATGTTCCTTTCAATGTTACAATACATATATATACATGTCGAAGCATCCAATACCATGGACCAAAAATCATCGCGCCCAAAACCATGTAAGAAAGCCATATAACACAACCCAACAAAAGCCAGAGCCCAAAACACCTAAAACCCAAGAGGCGAAAACCTTTGGCCATACTGAGCTTCTCATGAACATAGAGGTTGAAATCCATGACAAATTCTTCTCCTACCATATGTTTGATATTTTTTTTACCTATACAACCATCACCTAAAAAAAATAAGACCCGGTTTGAGTCATAGATTCAAGGTTGTAGCACCAAATCTCTCCCAGAGTCTACCATTTTCCAAAATTTGTTTCCTGCCTTGTAGGTTCCTATGTTAAAGATAGAAATTGTTTCATATCCCCCATTGGAGAAAATATTTTGGAAGTCATGCTAGAATGAATTCAAATGGCTCTCATATATCCAAAATATCCCAACCTGAGAGGTTTACAGAAGCTACCCTCTTCTACACGTATACTGGGGTATCAGATGAAGAACAATAAACCTTCTTGTAGTTGATTTTAGAACCCAACAATCAAACCCTCCCCATCATAGACAGATTCCCTTTTTCATGTTTTCTAAAACTGTACAACCTATTATGACCACTATAACCTTTTTTTTGGGAATTCAAATGAAACTAGAAATATTACTAAAGTTGCCATAGGGTTCCTACACAAAATGATGCAGTTGGCTATCATTTTTCATATACCTTCATTCCTTGAGAAATCTATAAAATTCTGGTTCAACCATTTTCCTGTCACTTCGTTTTTCAGATATTATTATTTATTGTTCCATCTTTTCCTCCATACTCACGTTGAAGAATTTGATTATATAGGCCTTAGTATCACAAATTCTCACAAGCAGTGGAAGTATGTGTTTGATTGCGATAATGCCCCAAAGGAAAAGCCAGCCAATGAGGGTTTTCTTAGTTTATCTGCACTTATATGTCCACTACCTTAAAAATTATAAATAACATTTTCCCTCCTAGAATCTTGCCCCAACAAAAGAAAATCCTTCAACTCAGTGAAGATTCCAGGGTGGGCGATTAGTTCTTGTTTGAGGACTTCCCCCATACCACCACTTGCCTATTTTCATGCCCATGAGAATCTTTTCCCTAGAATTTATGAGACAGATCCTGAATGATGATTAACTCCATTATGTTCATGAAAAAAGGGCTACATGTTTAAGTTGGGTAGAAAGATAGGTCCATTCGTTTTTTAACACCAAACAAGCCCTTTAGTAAGTAGAATACATGTTGAAAGAGCTTACTTTTGAAATAGGGGAAATGTGGCACTATGATACTCATGGTGTCATGTCAAAGAGAAGAAAGGATATAAATGCTTTAGCTTATGAGCATGAGTATAAACTTGAAGTTGAATGGAAGGCTAATTTGAATTCTTGGCCCATTAATATAGAAATGGAAATCGAAACACCTGCTTCAAAGGAGAAGACTTCAAAGAGAAGCATGGACAAAGCTGGAGTCATAGAGATCGAGGAGGCATCATCAAGCAAGAAATCTAAGATCCAAGAGCAAATTGATGAGGAAATTGAGACTAGGTTGGTTGACAGGAATTTGGAATAGCCATGCTTTGAGATACTCCTAGAAGGTTCTCAGTAAGTTACCACTTCTATCTCCATAGAGGTAGCAATCCTGGGCTCTTTGGGAAGTGCATCAATAATAGGCCCTAAATGGGAATAAAGGAAAAGAACAGAGGAGAGAAACAAAATATTCAGAGATGAAATGAGGCAACAACTAGAAACACATTAAATTCCTTATCAAATGAGGCTCATGGTTGCCATGGACCTGGAAAGAAACCAGATTAAATTATCCATATATCATCCTTCTGCAAAATCCCTCCCATCAACACCACAATTCAGGACAATGGATATGTCACCAGATATGGCTAGTATTCCTTTACAAGATAAAATAAATTGGCACAGGCAGGCTGGAGAAATGTTGTTTAGTGAGTTGAGTAAAATTTCCTTGACTATCAGTAAGGCTGAGAAACTATTAGAAAACATTTCCACTAGGGTAAAGCAAGAAAAGGCCAACTCTAGATCCCTCTACTTGAAGAATGAAAGCTTCAAAGAATTAATTGTCAAATTAGGAGGTAACCCAAATGATAAGGCTACTATAGAAGCCATCATTCAGAGCTCGCAAGTTGAAATCTATGAGTTGAGGCACAAACTGAAAATGCCTACATCTAAACATATATATATGCAAAGAGATGATCGAGGTAGAGAGTGAAAAATAATTATTTTCATAGGAGATAATAGATAGAAACAATGAGGTAATGGTCCTCAAACATCTGGTAGAATAACTCCAACAAATAATAGATTTCCACATCTGTGCAGTAATTGTGCCAGAAAACCCACAAAATCCCATTGAACAACTAACAAAGTCTCTAACTTAATTGCAAATGTTAGAGGGCGAGCTAAACAAGATGCAAATTGATTTGGAAAGATCCAACTGTGCACTCACACAAAAGGAGAAGCAACTTGAGGCAGCTAGGAAAAATGTGGAGCAAATTAACAAAAGCTTGGAGACCGCAAATGAGGAAATTGAAGGATTGAAAAACAAGTTGAAAGTTAATATGTCTCTTATCAAAGCTAAGCATATAATTCGGGACAAAATTATTTCTGAACTAAAGAACATCTGGGAGCATATGACCCTCGTTGCAGAGAAAAAAATTGCAATCAAGGAGATTGAGTTCTTTCTCCTCTGAGCCAAAGACGAAGATGGTAAGAATGCTAGGACAACAAAGAAATTTATCAGGTACTAATGATTTGAGGGAAATGGACATCATTGATAGTTAGGGACTATTTTTGAAGTCTCTAATATGATTCAGAAAGAGATAACTAGAGCCAAAGCTAAAGAGTATTTGGGTGATTTATTGAAAATTATGGTTAAATTTGACATGAGTTTTGATAAAACATAGTTACCAATCAAATAGGAACTATTACCTCAAAATGGGTACTCAAGCCCAAAAATCCCAAAAAAACATGAAAAAACACTATGAAATCGAAAAGTGTTGATGCCAGAATAAAGTTTGTTTGTTTGTTTTTTTTTCTCCGAGTAAATTTTCAATATATTTTAAAAATAACATTAAAAAACAATAAAAGCCATTTTGTTTGGTGCAAAAAACACCTTGAAATCGAAAAGTGTTGATGACGGAATAACATTTTTTTCAGGGTACATTTTCAACACTTTTTAGTAATGACGTTAAAATGAAATAGCGTGATTCTAAAAAACTTTAATTTTCCAATGGTTTTCAACCATGACATTAATGATAAAATTTCACGTCTTTGAAAACCCATAAAATTCCAATGATTTTTAAGCATGAAATTAAATTTAAAATATCATTTCTTTGAAAAGCCTTAAAATTCCAACAATTTTTAAGCATGGTGCTAAGAAAAAATATTTATAATTTTTTCACTCTTAACATTAAAGATAAAATATCACGACTTAGAAAAACATTAAAAATCTTAACAATTTCTCAACCATGGAATAAAACCAAAGATTATGACTATAAAACAATATTAAATTTTCAAAATATTTTAAGCATGACATTATGGAAAAAATTTATGACTAAAAAAACTTAAAAAATGAACACTTAAATGAAAGAGTTATTATACCAAGAGTAATTTTTTTAAAATGCTAAATGTATAGCGATTTTGAAATCTTAGTCTAACACAACTTGATACATTGTGAAAAAATTTAAAAATCAACTATCAAATTGACACACAGTGTAGGTGAGCTCAACCAATTGTAATGAAAACTTAAAAACCAACCATGAAATTAACACATTGTGGGGCAGACTCGATTCATTATAATGAAAAATTTAAAATCAACTATCAAATTGCAGATAATGGGATCGAGTTGCTAAACAAGCATTGACACATACCCTACAAAATATGTGTGTGTGTGTGTGTGTGTGAAGATACATAAGAAAAAAAATTCAAATATTGAAAATAAAATTTAAAAAATAGAAGTAATAAAACATATAAAGCATGACATAAAAATCAAATATAAAAAATATATAGAAATTCAAAAATTCATATATTGAAAAGAAAAAAAACAATAAAAAAACACAAAAAATCAAAAGAAAACAAAAATTCAAATATTGAGAAAAAAATAAAAATAAAAAGTAATAACAAGTAATATGACATTAAAAAAAAACATGACAAAAAAAATCAAATATAAAAAATATATAGTAATGACATAAAAAAAACTATAAAATGTAAAAAAAAAATTAACCATACCATGTAAAATTAAAAAAAAAGAGAGTAAAAAACAAGTAAAATTAAATAAAAACCAAATAAAGAAATAATTTTAAAATTTAAATAATAAAAAAATTACAAAAATTGAATACAACATCAAAAAAAAAAAAAAAAAAAAAAAAAAAAAACAATCCCCAGCGACCCAGAGGCCCAACTACCAAGGGTGGCAAGGGACGATCCATGACAAAAAATAAATTAAAATTCATAAAATATAAAAAAAAATCAAAATTAACTTGTAAAAACAAAAAATTTAAATAAATAAATATAAAACATAAACAAAATCATATATATATATATATATATATATATGAAAATAAATTAAAATTAAAAAAATGCAATTTTTAAGTTTAAAAGATAACATTAAAATTAAAAATAAAAGCAAAAATATTCAAAACAATTAAAAAATAAATTTAAAATTTAAAATATAAAAAAATTTAAAATTTAAAATTAAAATATTTCAATTTAAAACTTTAAATTTATTTATTTATTTTTATATAAAACTATAAAAAAACTTAAATTTAAAAAATAAAAATAAAACCACAATTTAAAAAAAATAAAAATAAAAAACAATTTATAAAAAAAAATAGAAAAACAATATAAAAACACAATATAAAAAAAAACAATTAAAAAAATAAATAAATAAAACGATAAAAAAAGTAAAAACAGTTACAAAATGCCATACATAACCATGCCCCCTTCCCTCCCCTTGCCCACCCAGCCCCCTTCCCTCCTCCCCTTGCCTACCCAGCCCCCACCGCAATGCCCAACCGCACCCCACCTGCCTCTCTTAACTCACCCCACTCCCCCTCTCCCCCTTACCCCTCTCCCCTCCCTCCTGGGGGCCCGGGGGGGAAAAGGGGAGGGGGGTAAGGGGGTGAGGGGGAGGGTAAGGGCGGCGAGGGAGAGGGGTGGTGTGGGAGCCCAGGCAGGGAGGGGAGGGGAGGGGAGGAGGGTGAGGTGGAGGGTAAGGGCGGCGAGGGAGAGTGGTGGTGTGGGAGCCAAGTGGGGGAGGGGAGAGAGGGGGAGGAGCTGTGGGTGAGGGAGGCAAGAGGGGAGGGTAGGGACGCAGAGGGCTAAGGGTGGGAGGGGGAGCTTGGTGACGGAGGGGAGAGGGGAGAGCCAAGGGTGGAGAGGCAAGGGGGGTGGAGGGGCAGTGGTGAGGAGAGGATGGGGGGGTGAGGTGGGGTTGGGAGTGGGAGTTTTATTTGAATATGTTTTAATTTTTTTTTTTTTAATAGTTTTATTTTTTCATTTTTTTTTAGTTTTTTTTTTAGTTTTTTTTTTTTGAATTTAATTGTTTTTTTTTTAATGTTTTAGTTTTTATTAATTTTTTTTAAATTGTTTTTCTTAATTTTTTCCTTTTAAATTGTTTTTTCATTTCTATTTTTAAATTGTTTTGAATTATATATATATATATATATATATATATATATATATATATAGATATATATATATAGATATAGATATAGATATAGATATAGATATAGATATAGATATGTTATTCATTTATTTTTTTTTGTTTTTAATTTTAAGTTTGTTTATTTAAAATTATTCAATTTAAATATTTTTTCTTTTGTCTTTTATTTTTTATTTTTATTTTTAATTTTTTTTAATAATTACTCTGAGTTTTTTTTTTTTTGGGTGGTAGTGAGGTTTTTTTATTATTATTATTTTTTACTTAAAAAAATGTTTTTAGATTTTTTTTTTGTGTCGAGCAATTTGTTTTTCTTTAAATTAAATAATTTTTTTGAAAAAATTCATTGTTTTATTTATTTTGTTTTTTTCATTAATTTTTTATTTTTACGAGTTAATTTTGATTTTTTTTTACATTTTTATAGGTTTTTTGTTTTTTTTTTCCTTTTTTATATATTTTTTTGTATTTGTTTTTTTTGTCATGTTTTTGTTATTTTTATTTTTATGTTTTATTATTAGCATGTTTTATGTTTTTTCTTTTTGTCATGTTTTTTAATTTTTATGTTTTTAATTTTAATTTTGTTATGTTTATTTATTTATTTTTATGTTTTATTACTAACATGAATTTTTTTTTTTTGTTCATCCTTTATGTTTTATTTTTATGTTTTAATTTATGTTTACATTTTTATAGGTTTTTTGTTTTTTTGTTTTCTTCTTTTATATTTTTTTTGTATTTGATTTTTTTTGTCATGTTTTCATTTTTTATTTTTTTTTATGTTTTATTACTAACATAAAAATCATCAAGCGCGCTTGAGCTAGAAGCAATCTGGGATGGGTGACCTCTTAGGATGTCCTGGTTACTAGGTGTAAGCCCTAGAAGTGATGATTGATGCTACGTGATTGATTTCACTAGTTTCAATCCTACTTCTTCACCCCTGTGAGCATCACCCAATGCAATGAGTGCTAAGTGGACTATAAAAAATTATGAGAAATTAGTCAGTTACCATTACCTCTCATGGAAATGGTCATAGATGAATGACTTACTTAACGTAGTTGAATCCTAAGAAATGATATCTAACATGAAAATCACCGACATTTAAAAATAATTATCCACACTTAATTCATTAGAAAATTTAAAGTGTAAAAACTAAGCCCTCTCAACAGAAATGGTTGATGCTCATCAACACTTTTCAAAATCAAGATGAAAATCACTAGCAAAGAAAAAAATGTTCACACTTGATACATAAAAAAAATTAAAGTGTAAAAAATAAGCCCTTTAAAAAAATGTGTTGATGATACATCAACACTTTTCAAAATCAGCATGAAAATCACTAACATTGAAAAAAAATGTTCATACTTGATACATAAGAAAATTTAAAGTGCAAAAAATATGATTAAAAAAAGTGTATTTCAACATCACCACTTTTCAAAATCGGGCGATTTTTTTCTACCTCAAAAAAATGGGTACCAGTTCACTTTCTTATTTGATCGGTACCTATATTAAAGCAAGGTTACCTAACTGTTGGGATTTACAAAGGAACCTACTTTCACAGGAACAGTATCAACGACTGCTAGTAGAAATCAAGAGTAAGGCTGATTCTTCTCATGAAAAGACTTCTACCATTAAAGGAAGGACCATAGTCAACTTTTTGGAGAAGGATCTCCATCTACTCTGGTTGGTGAAGACTTTGTTTACTAACAGGCCAAATTGCATTGAGCTCACTAATTTTAAGATAGCCTATCAGAATTTCATCGCACTCATGTACCTAATATAACAATGTAGAAAATATGTAACCATTTCATTAATCCACCACAAGTTCGAATTATAGAGCTGAGGTCTCTCCTTGTGGAACCAAATGGCCATCAATGAGGATTTTTTGATATGTTAATCATGAAAAGCCATGTCATTTTTAAATTTTTGTAAATATTTTGTTTCAAGAATATGATCAAGACTATTATGTGATAATTAGGAAAGTTGTGTGAATAGCATGCTTGAGTTGTCACATGGTTAGGTAGTTATGACATTTTCAAGAAGGAATATTTTGTAAATGGTGGTCATTTTTTAGACTCTATATACTCATTAGAAAAGGTTCTGAATTTTCTATTCCAGAGGTGGCTCTAAATGACAATTTTTGTAAGTGTCTAAAGAACTATGCGATGTATGCTCTTTTTTGAAGAGTAATAAAGAAGTTTTGGTGATTCGAAATGTTGAAATGTGTAGTATGTAATCCTCCCTTTGTTTATTTATTCATATGTTTTTCTTTCCTCTTGGAAGGCGTGTAATTGTAGCTGATGGGCGTAATCCCAAAGTTGTGGATTCATCTACGTCATGTTTTGATAAATGGTGTATGTGATGTTTGAGATAAAATTTCCTTAAAATGCACTCCACATTTTCTAAATTGCATTTTCTTTATTTGTTCCATGTTTCCGCTAAAATTTAATGCATAGGATTTTGATATCATCCATGTGCATTGATTTTCTTCTTTATGTTCTACTTCTCACCTATACTAAAACAACCAATAGAGCTACAATTTTTGTATGTGGGCCACCAAACCTGAATGTTAATTCTTTTAAAGAGGGTACTTGATATATGAGTGTCTATTGAATATGCCTTTGGATAAGATATCTGAACCAGTTTTAAATCATAATATGTTTAGATTTTTGAATACCACCGATATATCTTTCAGAAACTTTAAGATGTCCTAGGTATAGATCTATTTCTCAACCTGGAAGTTGTCTCTAGGAAACCACAACATCTCCTAACATCGTTGTCAGGGAATGAATCATAATACTTTTCCTTGGGTATGAAATTTGTACATTCCTTAAATTTTCAAGTGAGCAAAGGAAGTGTGGGTTGATATCCCTCACCTTGGTTGATATGAAAATGGGGCACTTGGGTTTATTTTCTAATTTACAAGAACCTCTTCCATTTCCAAAGCTTTAAATTTTACCAAGTCTTATTATTAACCAATGCGGAATTAAGAAATGCTTGAAAATATAGGTGTATGCTGATATTTGTTTTTAACTGTTCATATACTTTTAAATTTTGTTGTTGTGATGTAAGTTAATGTGCTGAAACTGATATATAAATGCATATAACAGTAAATAAACAGCAGAGACAATGCAGTAGTAAAACACACACAGAAACAACAATTTAATTATGAGTTCACCCACAACTCTTGGGCTACATCTCCATGAGCTCTAGTCGACTCAACAAGGCTCTATGGGATTATGGTATAAGTCTTTTTTGCAAGCTCTTGGCTTAACTCCTGCTGTTTTACACAAAATAGCAGGTTCAGACACCATGTTATTCCCTGGCTCTTGAAGCTCTTACTCTTGGCTTTGGATCTTGGCTCTTGGTTACGAATATTTGGCTCTGACTCTGGCTCTTCAGCTCTGGCTTCTTTCTACCCTCTATCAGTTTACAGCTCTCTAGGCTTCTCACTTGAACTCCAAGTGACTCCCTTGGCTACGTTTTTGCTTCTGCACTGCCTCCTTCACCTCAACTTCCTGCTTTGGCTTCACTTTTAGCAACAATAGCCTCAACAACCAACAGTCCCCCTGTCTCTGTCATTCTATGGATTTTAAGCCAAATCGACGCTGTTGGTTCATTTTCCCTTTCGGCTCTCTGTCTTCCAGCCACAGTCCGCTCAAATCCCTTCTCCGAGCATTAGCAATCATTGCTAAATGCCCTCAGGGATGGATGCCACCTATACTGTAATGGAATAGGCAATCGACACTTGAAATCCACAAATTTTGGCATTCTTTGCTTACACATGGAAATATACCGAACACGGGAAAAATTCATAGAGAAATTGTTCCCTAGACTTCAAATCTTCATCACTGTGCTTTATAACACTATCGAGTCGTC